>CM025782.1:6124749-6139253 GCA_014636745.2 Centella asiatica
CTTATGATGATGCCCTAGTCCGGTATGGGATTATGGGGTCGTCACAGCATGTGTCCTTAGGGACAAATTCTTGTTATTGAACTTGGGCTGCAGGCCTTGTCTGACTACTCTCCCCCTTTTTGACAGCAACATCTAAAGGTGAAAGAGAAGTAGTAGCTAGTGTAGGAATAGTCTAGTGAAGAAGTTGTGTGAGGTTTTGAATGTCAGTGGATAATTGATCTTGTTTGTGCAAAATGGACTGGACATTTGACTCCAGGGCTTGAAGTTTCTTCTCTATAGTGGACTGCTTTCTTAGCTCTATTCTGGTCTCGACACTCTGTGAGGCAACCTTGAGACCGTTGATCAATAAGTGTTGGAACTCCATGTGTTTCTTGTCGGTTTAGATCAACTCCTCATAGAATGCACTTGGTGTAAGTTCAGCTGCACCAGACCCTAGTATGGTCAAATAATCTTGGCGAAGTTGGGTAGCTGCTTCATCTAATGTGTTTGTGTAGCTTATGTCCAGCCAAGCGTCCACATTTTCTTCTTCAATCTCAACAGACACAGGTTCACTTGCAACTCTAGTCTTCATGGACGATATTTGATATTATTGTTGTTGAAGTCCATACAAAATTTCAAAATTAGCATTGGACATATCAACAAGTAGTTGTAGAGCTGCATCCCCTAGATATGAGTTTCCCCCAGTTTCATCTGTTTGTTGTGTTGTTGATGGAGCAGAGGAAACTTGAGCTTTATTCATGGAGGGCTCAACAAGTTTAAAAAAGTCACCTGCTGAGAATGAACTTTTCTTTCCTTTATTTTGTTCAAGGATCTCATCCTTGCTCACTCCCTCACCTTTTTCTTAGAGTTGGACATCTAGTTGCTCTTCATCTCCTTTTTCCAAGCTTTCTAAAGCTTGACTCTCTTGTATTTTTGTTATCTCTCATTTTTCCAGGTCAGGAGCCTAACTCTCACTAATTATTCTCTCTTCCTCACTGATTTGGATAGTGGCACTTTGTCCTACAGAAAGAGGAGGTAAGGAGAAAGTATCTGTGACACCAAGGAGAGGGGGTTCCCTTAATATTGGAGTGGTTAGGGATCGCACCAAGGAAAGTGTTTGAGAACTGACTACACTTGTACTTTGAACAAGTGGTTCTTATGTGTCAGTCTCTGGTGTGATACAAGTAGTAGTCTCTGGTGGAGAGCTAGTCTCTGATGAACGACTAGTCTCCAACTAGTTAGCTTAATCCATCGGGAGTGTTGGCTCTTCTTGGAAAAAATCAAGAAAATTTGAACTATCAAGTTCTAAAGAATCGAGAGTATGAGAAGAAATAGGAGTAGGGATAGAGTGAAGTGTTGGTTGCTCCTCAAGAACAGAAATTTGAGGAGCATCAATTTAAATATACTTTGTGTGTGCACTCCTTGTGTCACTATTTCTTTTTATTTTTTTCTCTCTTTGGGCTTGCCCCTGTGTATGTACAAGTGTTTGTGTAGACTCTGTACCTATTGATCCTGGTTGGGAACTTTCTTCAATGTTAGCATCCTTTTGGGAGGATGTTAACAAAGTACTGCTTTTCCTTTTAACCTCCATTGCCTTTTGAGAGGCAATGGATTATTTTTGGCTTATGGATATTAATCTCTTCTTTCTTTGAGGAGCCACTTCAGCTTCCTTTACTCCCTTAACCTCACTGTCACCCTCTTTTGTTTTTCTCTTAATGGGTAACTTTGTGGCTTTCTTTGTTTTTACAACCATAGTCTTTTGGGAAAATGTGGAGGGGACTGTAGAGGGTTGTTGTGAAGTAGATGTTGGAGGATCAATTAGGTTTCTAGTTTGTTGCTCAAGATCCTCAAAATAAGACAAAGAATAAAGATTTGCAAACCTATCTATGAGAATTGTTCTCATGGTAGGAGGGAAGGAAATAGGGACCTTTACCTTTGCTATTTTCCTCTTCACATCAGTGAATATGCGTTTACTCTGCAGAACTATGGCACAACTTGTAATCTAGTGATATTTAGGTTAGGAATTAGATAATTTGTAATCATCATAAAAAACCTAGCATAATAAATTTTATTTTTGTCACCAGTTTTAAGTTTAGCCATTAAGTTATGCAGAATCAGCATCCCTAAATTTAACTGCCTATCATATAACACACTATATATAATTTGTTGTGTCAGAGTAGTGATGACATCATAACCACAACATTTTGAAGTAAATGTTTTGGTGATAATATCAAAGAAAACGACCATTCCTGCCTAAGATGGGGTCTTGTTATAGAACCTATTGAAGTAATTTCTTCATCATAGTGTAAGTTTTTAAGCATGTCTAACAATTCCTCATCAGTAACAGTTAGGTCATATGCATCATGTTTAGGTAAGTGCAATGCATTATTTACTACCGCATGATCAATAGTATAATCAATATTATCATATTTAAATTTTACCACGGGAGAGTCATCATTCTCATCCTGGATTTCAGCAGTGGACCACATGCCAGTGATGACTTCAGCGGCCTGTGTGGGAGATTCATATATGGCATATGAGATTGTGGATGTTTGTAGAAAATCTACAATAGGATGGTACTGTGCTTCAAATTCTTTTTTGTCAGGGACCCCAACATGGTTGGTTTTGATGAAATCGAAGCCTCCGAACTTGAAACACACAATTTTTGATGCCATTGTTGATATCTGTAAAAGCTTGAAGAATTTCTTTGCAAGAAGTTAAATCGCAGATATCAGAAAGAAAGACAGAGTTCTTTGAGTTTTTGAAATTGCAGTTGTGTTTGATTTTTCTTTTTACTAAAGTATAAAAACATTTGCAATTCAAAAGAAAGTGAACGGTTTTCTAATGTAGGTATTTGCGTAACTATTGTTTTACCCTTTTGAAAATGAGTCATCAGAGATTATCTTAATCTCTGTCACATTCACTTATTAGAGATTAATTTTAACTAGTTTCTGATAGTTTATTTTTAACTAATCAGAGACTAATTAAAAACAACGATTAGAGACTAATTTTATTAGACTTCGATAGTTTATTTTTAAACAGTGAAAGACTAATTAAAAACAATGATTAGAGACTAATTTTAACTAGTCTCTGATAGTTTATTTTTAACTAGTCAGATACTAATTTTAATCTCTCACTCAAATATACTCAGAGACTAACTTAAAATAGTCTCTGATGCAACACTGCTTTCAAAGTTGTCCAACAATCAATTCAATGATCATCGGTTCCTTTTATCAAAAATTTGCAATCTAGAAATTGAATTCTAGCTTTTGACATTCGGTCCATTAAGAACAACTTCAATCTAGAAATTAACTTCTAGCTTCTAACAACTTAAAAACTTGTTTTCTAAGATTTTACTCAATTTTTAGAAGTATAATTCAAGATACATAATTCCTAGACTAACCTTGTGAATGTAAGTTCATCTAAAGGCTCTGTGAATATGTCAGCAAGTTGTTTATCAATTGTAACCCAATGCAATTCAATGGTTCCTTTGCTAACATGTTCTCTAATGAAGTGATACCTAATATCTATATGTTTTGTTCTTGAATGTTGTACTGGATTTTCAGTTATTGCTATGACACTTGTATTATCACAATAAATAGAAATTTTGGATAAAGACATACCATAGTCTAGGAGTTGATTTTTGATCCACAGGATTTGAGCACAAAAACTCCCAGTTGCAATATATTCAGCTTCAGCCGTTGAGGTTGACACTGAATTTTGTTTCTTGCTAAACCAAGAAACAAGTCTGCCTCCAAGAAATTGACAACTTCCACTTATGCTTTTTCTGTGAAGCTTACATCCTGCATAGTCAGCATCTGAATAGCCAATTAGTTTAAAATTAGATTCTTTAGGATACCAAAACCCTAGGTTTGGGGTACCCTTTAGATATCTGAGTATTCATTTAACATCAATTAAATTTAACTCTTTATGGTCAGCTTGAAACCTTGAACATAAGCATGTAACAAACATTATATCAGGTTTGCTTGCAGTTAGATATAAAAGTGAGCCTATCATGCCCTTATAGCTAGTTATATCAACTTTATTTCCTTTAGTATCCTTATCTACCTTAGTGGCTGTAGCCATGGGTGTTTTTGCAAATGCACAATCAATCTGATCATATTTTCTTAGTAAGTCCTTGATGTACTTAGCCTGACTAATGAAGATTACATCAATTGATTGTTTTATCTGTAATCCTAAGAAAAATGTTAACTCACTCATCATACTCATTTCATATCTAGACTACATTAACTTTGAAATTTTTTTACATAGTTTTTCATTTGTAGACCCAAATATAATGTCATCCACATATATTTGCACAAGAACCTAGTTTTCTATAGAAAACTATTTTATCTATAATACCTCTAACAAATTTATTTTCAATTTAAAACTAAGAAAAAGGATCATATCAGGCTCTGGGAGCATGTTTTAAACCATAAAATGCTTTATCTAACTTGTAGACATGGTTTGGAAACTTGGGATCTACAAAATCTGGTGGTTGTTCAACATACAAAATCTTCCAACTTTTCATTTAAAAAAGCACTCTTGATGTCCATCTAGTACACCTTGAAGTTTCCATAAGCTGCATATACCAAAAAAATCCTTTTAGCTTCAAGTCTTGTAACTGGTGCAAAGATCTCATCATAATCAATTCCTTCTTCTTGAGAATAGCCATTTGCTATCAGTCTTGCTTTATTCCTTGTGATTGTACCAGCTTCATCTAACTTGTTTCTGAAGACCCATTTGGCACCAACTATTGATCTATTCCTTGGTTTGGGCACCAATCTCTAGACTTTATTCCTTGTGAATTAGTTTAATTTGTCTTGCATGGCTATTACCCATTCAGGATTTTGAAGTGCTTCTTCAATTTTTTTGGCTCAATTTTTAAAAGAAAACTGAGATATAGACACACATTTTTTGTTGCACTTCTTGTCTTGACTCCTTCCTCTAAATTTCCAATAAGTAAATCTAGTGTGTGATCTCTTAAACATGGTCTTGCAGGTGGCAGATTTAATCTTGAAGATGATGCTTCAATTTCTAGATTAACATTCTCCAATCTAGTTGTTGGATCAGAGACTACTCCCCCTAAACTAGTGACTTCTTCATTGTTAGCTCCCCCTGAGCTATTTGTCTCATATTAACTATTGACTTCAGTAGTATCTGGCGTCTCATTAGTCTCTGATTGTGCACTTGTATTACCAGTCTCTTGTGTTTCATTAGATGTTAATACTCTAGTCTCTGATGGAGTATTAGTCCTTGGTACTTCATTCACAACCGTTAACTCTCCCTCATTAATTGAAAGAACATAGCCATCTAGGGGTAATTCTTCAGTCTCCGATGGATCCATCCATGCATCCAATTCATTCTCAAATCTTAGAGTCTCATGCAGTGCTTGACCAATCATTCATGGAATCTTGCTATCATCAAATACTATTTGAATGGATTCCACAATGACCTTTGTTCTTAGGTTATACACTCTATACGCCTTACTTGATAGAGAGTAACCTAAGAAAATTGCCTCATCAAACTTGCTATCAAATTTTCCTTTAGTTTCTGATGAGTCTTTTAGAACAATGTACTTACAACCAAACACATGAAGAAATTTGAGAGTTAGTTTTCTCCCAGTCATTAACTCATAAGATGTTTTGTTGTAAGTCTTTTCAACAAGGACATGTTTTGTGTGAAACAAGCAATACTAATTGCTTCCTCCCAAAAATAGGTTGGAAGCTTTAACTTTTCTAACATTGTTCTTGCTGCTTCAATCAGGGTTCTATTTTTCCTCTCAACAACTCCATTTTGTTGAGGGGTTCTTAGAGCTAAGAATTGATGGATTATTTCTTTTTCAATGAATTCATTTACTTGGGAATTTTTGAATTTTTTTCCTTTATCACTCCTTATAACCCTAATTGTTTTTCCTAACTCAGTTTATATTTTCTTGATATGATCAATAATCAACTGTATAGCTTCATTCTTTGAGTGTATGTATTTTACCCAAGAATATTTTGTGTGATCATCCACTATAACCAAGGCATATTTGTTCCTTGATATTGACATCACATTCACTTGACCAAATAAGTTCATATAGAATAATAGTAAAGGGTCAGTGATTGATGTTGCTGGTTTGCTTTTGAATGACACACTTCTTTACTTTTCTTTTTGGCATGAATCACACAACCCTTCTTGTGTAAACTCCAATTGAAGAATGTTAGGTGCCAAACCTTTTCTCACTAAGTTGTTGATGTTTTTGAAGTTTAAGTGGGAGAGCTTCTTATGCCAAAGCCAACTTTCATCAACAGAGGCTTTGCTATAGATGCATGTGACTTGATTAGTGGAAGAAATCAGGTTTGCAGTGTATAAGTTCCCTTTCCATTTCCCTGTTAATATCACATCTCCAGATTCCTTGTCACTCACTTGACATTGATCTTCTTTGAAGGTGACATGGTATCCTCTATCACATAGTTGACTCACACTTAATAAGTTGTGCTTTAAGCCATCAACTAGTGATACTTCAGTGAAGATAACATCTCCATGTTCAACATTGTCATAGCCCTTTGTATGGCCTTTGTTGTCCTTTCCAAAAGTTACTTTAGGGCCATTCTTTTCCTCATACTATATAAGCAGAGACTTGTCTACATTGATTTCTTCTTTTTGCCCTGCACGGTAAGAATAACTAGTTAGAATTTTTTGGGACCCAAATTTTCTTGGGTCCTTTCTCACTAGTTTTAGAATTAAGACTTGACTCAGATGGAATTGATTGTCTTTTAGAATTTTTAACTTTTATAGAACAATCGGTGGTCTTGCTTCTTGAAGGAGACAGACTGCCAAGTTTAGAATTTCCACAATTGTTGCAAAGATGGTTTGTCCTTTTTAGAGGTGATTTTTCTTTAATTATATTTGTTGGTTCAGTCTTTACTATAGGAACTCTATTTTTACTCTTACAATGTATAACAATGTGGTTGGGGTTACCACATATATGACATGTTTTTCTAGGAGCATCAGACATTCTAGCATAATTGGTATATTTATTAATGCTTATCTTTCCATTCCTATTCCTTCTTCCACTGCTAGACTCCTTTAGTTTTTCATTCTTGAACTCAACCAGTTTTTCTAGTTTCTTGTTTAATTGTGTCTTTGTCATGAAACCTATGTTCAATCTTTTGCCTCCACTCTGTTTATCAAAATTCACTAATTTTTGATCATTCTCTATCACAACAGTGACATGTTGACTTTGAGTGTTGATAAATTTAGGTTCATTGACTGGTGAGACAAAATTAATCATTTTAATAGAAATTGGCTTTTGAGTCATTGAGTTAGCAGCTTCTTTAATTTCTTCTATATCTGATTTCTTTCCTTGGTACTCATCATAACCTAGACCAAAATTTTGACTTATCATTTGACTTCCTACCAAGTCTGATAACTTTTTAGAGGATTGGTTCCATTGTTTTATCTTAGCCTATTCAAGTTCAAGTTGTTCGACTAAGTAATATTCCCTCTTTTTCAAAGCATCAATCATGTTATCTAATTCTGACTTGATAGTATCAAATTGTATTTGTCTCTCTTCAAGAAATTTATTTATATTCAATTGTTGGTCATGTGATTCCTTAACTCTGGCATGTTCAATGGTCAGTGATGTAAAACTAACATGGAAATCAGATATATCTTTTTGTATCGTTTCTATACTAGATGTGTCAATTAGATTAAGCACATTAAAGTTCTGAGTTGCATCACATACCTTTATAGAATCACTTGGCTCATCAGTTCAAGTCATCAAAGCAAAGTTGGCAATTTTTTCCTCAAAATCACTGTCAATCCAGTCTTTGCCTTCAGTAATCAAGGCGTTGCTATTTGATTTGTACTTTTTGTCAGCAGTATCATTCCCTGATTTCCTATTCTTTTCATCCTTAGATCTCGTTGTTGATCTAGGCTTCTTGCACTCATTGTCAAAGTACCCTAACCCATCACAGTTGGATTCAGATTCTTCATCAGTCGAGCTTGCAGTGTAGGTTTCATCATCAAGCTCTTCATGAGACATCTTTGTCTCAACATTAATACAACTCCTTTGTCCCTATCATGCATCTTTTGTCTTTGCTCTACTTCAAGTTCATAAGTCTTTAAATTTCCATAGAGCCTATCAACTGCGAGAATATCCAAATCATGAGCTTCCCTTACTGCAGTAGCTTTTGGATCCTAGCTTGGTGAGAGAGCCCTCATGAATTTGGTATTAACATCTTCATTGTCATAGGTCTTTCCAAGTATTTTCAGGTCATTAAGCAAAACATTGAATCTATCATACACTGATGTTATTCATTCACCAGGCTTTGCTTGACAGAATTCATATTGTTATGTTAATAATGACCTTTTATTCTTTCTTACTTGGTTTGTCCCCTCACATAGGACTTTGATGGTGTCCCAGATCTATTTAGATGTAGTGCAGTTGATGATGCTCGTGAACATATTTTTATCAAATCTATTGTAGAGTATGTTCATCTATTTGTCCCGTGTGAATAATTGTAGAAGGGGGGTTGAATACAATTACAAACTTTTCTTCAAAACTAAACTGTTACGAACAATTTAATTTCCAAGAATAGTTATAAAACTTTACTGAAATGATACAACAATAGAAACAGTAAAGCAAAATTGCAAGATATAAATTGTAATCAACAATAAAGAATGATATTGTCAATAAAATCGAATCTTTACAATTTCTTCTATTAAAAAAAAAAACAGCTTCTCAAGTTGTAATAACTTGCTTCTTTTTCTGTAAAACTAATTACAGCTGCTAACTCTCTATGTGTATGGAAGTGTTGTTCTGAGAGATATGTGATCTGAGATATATACCTGTTGTTATCAGTTGTTTCTCAGTTCTCAGATTCATATACTTGTATTTTTACCTCAGCTGCTCTATGTCTATTTATAGACACAGCTTCCATATACTCCAAGCTTCTATTCTGAGCCTTTTACCAAAATATCTCTATAGTTTCTTGGTACTTGTAGCTATGTCACACAACTTTCTTCATTATACAGCCTCCCTTGGATGCCAGCCTGTTTATGTGACTTTTCTGATGTATATTCACTGCGCCAGCTTCCATTTTTCTTCTTGGAGTTCCCAAGATAAGATATCAGCAGAATATATCTTATCTTTGTGGGCTTCTCTGGACATAATTAGTCCAGCTTCAATGAATCTTCTTGCTTCAAGTTGTTATATGTTGTCTCTGCAATATTTCAACTTGTTGTTTTGCAGGTTTCATGCTTGCGGCTTTGCAGGTTTCATACTTGCAACTTGATGTGTGTGTGTGTATAACTTATTTCCTTGAAACTTCCTTGGTAGCCAATCTCTCCTTATTGGACAACCATCCTTATCTTTATTTCCACCGTCTTTAGTCATATGTCATCCCTTATGTCAGTGGAAATTTATTCTCTGATGGATAGTTTCTGGTTGCTTCAACATTAGTCTCTGATGAACAAACACTTAGTCTCTGATAGATCTAAAACTTAGTCTCTGACAGTTCAAAAAACTTAGTCTCCGACAGTTCAAAAACTTAGTCTCTGATAGTTCAAAAACTTAGTCTCTGATAGTTCAAAAGCTTAGTCTCCGATAGTTCAAAAACTTAGTCTCTGATAGTCAAAAACTTAGTCTCCGACAGCCAAAAAACTTAGTCTCCGACAGCCAAAATCTTAGTCTCTGACAGACAAAAAACTTAGTCTCCGACAGCCAAAAACTTAGTCTCCGTCAGGCAAAATCTTAGTCTCTGACAGACAAAAAACTTAGTCTCTGACAGCCAAAAACTTAGTCTCTGACAGACAAAAAACTTAGTCTCCGACAGCCAAACAACTTAGTCTCCGATAGCCAAAATCTTAGTCTCCGATAGACAAAATCTTAGTCTCCGATAGGCAAAAACTTAGTCCCCGATAGGCAAAATGCTTAGTCTCCGATAGACAAAAACTTAGTCTCCGATAGGCTAATTTTGCTTGATCAACTTTGACATTTGTTGAACTGTACAAGTGCATTTGTTGTAGTCTCGGATGTTTTCCTGCAGTTTCTTGATAGTAGAATCTCATAGTGCATTACTGCAGGTACTTGTACATTTACAAAATTTAACAATTCTAAGTGTTATACATCATCATCAAATGCTATAATTCCTAACATCATCACTTTAGCATCTTTTAGTACTTGTAACTTGTCTTCATTAGTATAATCACTTTCAGGTGCAAGTTCAAAGTGCTCAATAATTATTATTCCTTCATAGTTTTTGAAGGAATAAATTTCCTTGGCTGGTATGGACCCTTCTAAATCCTATCAATGTCATCAGGGTTTGTTGCTCTCAAGTGCATATACATCTTTTGCTTCCATATAAGATATTCCTCTCTTTTTAAGACTGAAATTATGGTTCCACCATCACGATTTCCTGTACATGTCTTTATATTGGAATTGTTTCCTTCGTCATTGGCCGTCTCTGGATCTTATGAATTGAATTAAATCAATTAGGCTTTGATACCACTTGTTGTCCCAGTGAGATAGCCTAGAACTTGTAGAAGGGGGGTTGAATACAAGTTCTTGAAATCCTTTTCAAATTCTTGTTCTTTAAAGTAATATAACTTGCAAAAAATAAAAAACAAGAACAAGACAAATTTGTAAACAATTGGTTTTATTAATTAATAGCTGATTACAAATTCTAACAATCATAAATCGATTGTCAGCTTCAATTTATGTACTGTATATATATAACTCTATGAAAGCATACAACTTCTAATACAACTCAGTAAAATTAATTACAACTTCCAAATCTAAATCATAATTCAACTGCTAACCCTATTCAATAATAATTTTTCTATGTACAATTGGAATAGGTACATTAATCCAATACAACTAGTTCTAATTAGTTTCCTAACCAACTTCATCTTCAACATGTCTTCAATGTCCATGTTGAAGTCAACTTCTAATCAAATTAGAACTCTGTACTGCATTAGAGAATAATCTTCACTTTAGTCTTAGTCTGCTTCAACATTAGTCTCTGATTAACTATGTTTAGTCTCCGACAGCTTAAGTTTAGTCTCCGATACTGTTAGAGATAAATGATGATGATGATGATGATTATGTAATAAATTGTGCAACTGTAAATACTTGAGGTATTTTATAAACCTTAAGATCAGCACAAGTTTTGCATCCATTGATGATAAACTTATTCATCAGTGGATGGTTAATAACTTCACAAGACAAGTCAGAAAACAGGAACATTCAAAGGACTTGACAAAGTGAAGAAGAATGTCTGATGCTACTTGTAAGCAATCAAAGTATTCCGCACATCAGAAATTCTAGTCAAAGTTACGTTGATTAAGTTCCGTCAGGGGGAACCCGTCAGGGGGAACCTGTCAGGGTATGACGAGGGCAAACCTATCCATCAATGTCAGGCAAACCCATCAGGGTAACCCGTCAGGGAGAATGACCAACATGACATCAGTGGAAGCCATCAGTGTATGCCGTCAGTTATAACCATCAAGATCAAGAAGCACTGAGTATAACTCAAGTGAAGGTTGAAGCCCTGATCCAGTCAATAAGCATCAGGGGATCCAAAAGCGCTGATCAAAAGTCCGTCAGGGCTGGCAGTCAGTGGATCGTTATGACAGCTTGCACCCGTCATCAGTTCTTACACGGAAATCAACGTAACGTGTTACAGAAGCAAGAAATATCAACTGGAAAGATATTTCTTGAAGTTTGTTATTGATCCAATGAGAACTCTTTCGCATTAAATGCACACAGATCAGGGGAAGAAAAAGAAGCAACAAAGCATGCAGCAGTTTGACACATAAAGTTTCGATGTGACATACTTGCGGCTAAGTTAAGAAAAGCAGCACGTCTCAAGCACGTGATTTCATCCCACTGATTTAACATATAAGCAACGGAGTTCTCATAATAGAAGCACAAAAATTGATTGAATCTATCCAACAGATCAAACAAGCACTGAAGCACACAAACACTAGAGAGAAGCTTTGTAATAGATCTTGAGAGAGATATTTCAAAGAAAATTAGAAGCTAGTAAGTGAGAGAAGCTGTGAACTTTACTCACAGAATTTGTAGCTGTAAATCACATTTGTGATTATACAGATTTCCAGAAAAACCTCAAGTTTTAATATAACTATTTTAACTTGAATCTGCGTGTTCATTTCATATAGTTTTTCTGTTTGTTACAACTGTTTTCCAGTAAGCCTTATAAGTTTTAAAGAGCGAAAAGTTTCAGGTGTTTGTATTCATCCCCCCCTTCCCCCTTCTACAAACACTTGTGCTTATATTGCACTAACAATTGGTATCAGAGCCTCTTAGCAGATTTCACTTGCTAAACACGATCATTATTTATGGCCAATAAAGCTGGAAACAGTAAAGTCCCCATGTTGGAAAGGGGCAAATACTTCTTCTGGAGACAAAGAATGATAGTTCATCTTAGAGCTATTGATGATGAATACTTGCAGATTCTAGAAGAAGGACCTCACGTTCCCAAGAAGCTCATTCCTATAGAGGTCGTTAATGGAGCCAGTATTCTTGAAAAGCTTGTCCCAAAGACAACTGATGAAATGATGATAGAGGAAAGAGAAAAGGTGAAAAAGGATCTTAAGGTTACTGGAATCCTGTATAATGGTTTAGACGATGATATGCTGAATAGTATCATGAATCTTACCACGTCTAAATCTATATGGGATACCATACAAATCCTTTGTGATGGTACTGAGGAAGTGAGGGAAAATAAACTGCAGCTGTTGACACACTCACTGAAATGTTCGACAGATTTAACAGGTTGGTAAATGACCTGAGATTATATGGGAAGGCTTATACTAACAAGGATGTGAACAGAAAGTTCATGAGAGCCCTTCCCATATCATGGGATCCTAAGACAACAGCCATCAGGGAATCCAAGGACATGAATCTTCTAGACTTGGATAGGCTTTATGGCACCCTAAAGACATATGAACTTGAGGTTCAACAGAGATCTGAAATGTCAGGGGATGCCAGAAAGCTTAAATCTGTAGCCCTGATGGCTGCCACGAAGGACAAACAAGAAGCAAGGCCAAGTGTCTTGATGAAGCCGCAACTAGAAGATGCTGAAATAGAAGGGGACAAAGAAGCTGACTTCAAGGAGGAAGAATATACTCCAGAAGAGTTAGAGGAGCTGGATGAAACCATGGCTTTTCTTGCAAAAAGGTTTTCCAAGCTGAAATTCCAAAAGCCTTCGGGATCTAAAAGATTTTCAGCAAGGAAACCCAGTAGCACGAAAAACTTTATTGACAAATCAAGAATAAAGTGCTACAAATGTAATGAGATGGGTCACTTTGCAAATGAGTGCCGCAAGGCCACAAAAGATGGTGAATCCAGAGACAAAGAAGCTGTTGTGGACTACAAGAAGAAATACTTTGACCTTCTTAATGCAAACAATAAGGGAAAAGCATATATTGCAGAGGGAAAGGACTGGGCTGACTCTGATGAAGAAGAAAATGAAGAGTATGTCAACCTAGCCCTGATGGCCTCATCCACTGACAGTAGCAGCTCACAAGTAAGCCTCGAAATTTCCTCTAACATGTCTAAAACTGATTGTGTTAAAACTGATAAGGAAATGGCCTGTGAGATAAAGGATCTCTATGACACCCTGAGGAGTGCTGTAGCTGAAACTGAGAGAGTGCAGAAAATAAATGAACAGTTATCTTCCAGGAACACTCTTTTAGAATCAGAGGACTCCAGACTTTAGAGTCTTGAAAAAGAACTCTCAAGGACTAAAAATCTTCTTGACTGTGCTATCAAAAGGGAGGAATGGACCTCAAATCTTCTTAGTCAAGAAAGGGAAGTCATTAAGAGATGGAATGAGTCTAGCAGGAAACTGGAGGATCGTTTGAAAAGTCAGAAATCTGATCCAAAATCTGGTTTGGGATATGAAGAGACTCATGTGCAGCAACCTCCCATTGAGGTTAAGATGACAGCTAGCTTTGGAAAAAGGCCATCTCAAACTATCAAGTTTGTTAAGGCAGCAGCAAAGCTAGAATCTGGGAATGTCTTCCCAGTAAATGAAGCTTCCACTAGTGGTGGGAGAGGCAAGAAAATTATCCTTGCCAAAACACTCAACCCTCTAGTTATGAAAGAACTAGACTGTGCATCAGTGGATACACAGTCGTCAGGGGGAAAGAGTGCTTCAGGCCATTGTAGCCCTTCAAGGGAAAAAGGCCTGTCAGGGGAAAGCAGGAAGAATAGAAATGGTAAGCTAGGTGTTAGTAAAACTAGCAATTATTCTTCTATTCATGAAGCCCCTAGAAAAGTATGCTGGAATTGTGGTAGTTGTAATCATTTGTCTTTTTAATGCAAAGTAAAACCACAAATTTTGACTGGCACAATTTTGTATGCTGATGATTTACCAACTATTAAAACCTGCTCCTCCAAGGAAAAAGGTAAGATAACTGTTGAGAAATCAAAAGCATATTTTGAAGCTCCTAAAAAGGAGGAAGTTTTAAATTTGCCAAAACCAAAAGTCACTGATAAAGAAAAAGTT
>CM025782.1:6144253-6198520 GCA_014636745.2 Centella asiatica
AGTCAATAAGCATCAGGGGATCCAGAAGCACTGATCAAAGTCCGTCATGGCTGGCAGTCAGTGGATCGTTATGACAGCTTGCACCCGTCATCAGTTCTTACACGGAAATCAACGTAACGTGTTACAGAAGCAAGAAATATCAACTGGAAAGATATTTCTTGAAGTTTGTTATTGATCCAATGAGAACTCTTTCGCATTAAATGCACACAGATCAGGGGAAGAAAAAGAAGCAACAAAGCATGCAGCAGTTTGACACATAAAGTTTCGATGTGACATACTTGCGGCTAAGTTAAGAAAAGCAGCACGTCTCAAGCACGTGATTTCATCCCACTGATTTAACATATAAGCAACGGAGTTCTCATAATAGAAGCACAAAAATTGATTGAATCTATCCAACAGATCAAACAAGCACTGAAGCACACAAACACTAGAGAGAAGCTTTGTAATAGATCTTGAGAGAGATATTTCAAAGAAAATTAGAAGCTAGTAAGTGAGAGAAGCTGTGAACTTTACTCACAGAATTTGTAGCTGTAAATCACATTTGTGATTATACAGATTTCCAGAAAAACCTCAAGTTTTAATATAACTATTTTAACTTGAATCTGCGTGTTCATTTCATATAGTTTTTCTGTTTGTTACAACTGTTTTCCAGTAAGCCTTATAAGTTTTAAAGAGCGAAAAGTTTCAGGTGTTTGTATTCATCCCCCCCTTCCCCCTTCTACAAACACTTGTGCTTATATTGCACTAACAATTGGTATCAGAGCCTCTTAGCAGATTTCACTTGCTAAACACGATCATTATTTATGGCCAATAAAGCTGGAAACAGTAAAGTCCCCATGTTGGAAAGGGGCAAATACTTCTTCTGGAGACAAAGAATGATAGTTCATCTTAGAGCTATTGATGATGAATACTTGCAGATTCTAGAAGAAGGACCTCACGTTCCCAAGAAGCTCATTCCTATAGAGGTCGTTAATGGAGCCAGTATTCTTGAAAAGCTTGTCCCAAAGACAACTGATGAAATGATGATAGAGGAAAGAGAAAAGGTGAAAAAGGATCTTAAGGTTACTGGAATCCTGTATAATGGTTTAGACGATGATATGCTGAATAGTATCATGAATCTTACCACGTCTAAATCTATATGGGATACCATACAAATCCTTTGTGATGGTACTGAGGAAGTGAGGGAAAATAAACTGCAGCTGTTGACACACTCACTGAAATGTTCGACAGATTTAACAGGTTGGTAAATGACCTGAGATTATATGGGAAGGCTTATACTAACAAGGATGTGAACAGAAAGTTCATGAGAGCCCTTCCCATATCATGGGATCCTAAGACAACAGCCATCAGGGAATCCAAGGACATGAATCTTCTAGACTTGGATAGGCTTTATGGCACCCTAAAGACATATGAACTTGAGGTTCAACAGAGATCTGAAATGTCAGGGGATGCCAGAAAGCTTAAATCTGTAGCCCTGATGGCTGCCACGAAGGACAAACAAGAAGCAAGGCCAAGTGTCTTGATGAAGCCGCAACTAGAAGATGCTGAAATAGAAGGGGACAAAGAAGCTGACTTCAAGGAGGAAGAATATACTCCAGAAGAGTTAGAGGAGCTGGATGAAACCATGGCTTTTCTTGCAAAAAGGTTTTCCAAGCTGAAATTCCAAAAGCCTTCGGGATCTAAAAGATTTTCAGCAAGGAAACCCAGTAGCATGAAAAACTTTATTGACAAATCAAGAATAAAGTGCTACAAATGTAATGAGATGGGTCACTTTGCAAATGAGTGCCGCAAGGCCACAAAAGATGGTGAATCCAGAGACAAAGAAGCTGTTGTGGACTACAAGAAGAAATACTTTGACCTTCTTAATGCAAACAATAAGGGAAAAGCATATATTGCAGAGGGAAAGGACTGGGCTGACTCTGATGAAGAAGAAAATGAAGAGTATGTCAACCTAGCCCTGATGGCCTCATCCACTGACAGTAGCAGCTCACAAGTAAGCCTCGAAATTTCCTCTAACATGTCTAAAACTGATTGTGTTAAAACTGATAAGGAAATGGCCTGTGAGATAAAGGATCTCTATGACACCCTGAGGAGTGCTGTAGCTGAAACTGAGAGAGTGCAGAAAATAAATGAACAGTTATCTTCCAGGAACACTCTTTTAGAATCAGAGGACTCCAGACTTTAGACTCTTGAAAAAGAACTCTCAAGGACTAAAAATCTTCTTGACTGTGCTATCAAAAGGGAGGAATGGACCTCAAATCTTCTTAGTCAAGAAAGGGAAGTCATTAAGAGATGGAATGAGTCTAGCAGGAAACTGGAGGATCGTTTGAAAAGTCAGAAATCTGATCCAAAATCTGGTTTGGGATATGAAGAGACTCATGTGCAGCAACCTCCCATTGAGGTTAAGATGACAGCTAGCTTTGGAAAAAGGCCATCTCAAACTATCAAGTTTGTTAAGGCAGCAGCAAAGCTAGAATCTGGGAATGTCTTCCCAGTAAATGAAGCTTCCACTAGTGGTGGGAGAGGCAAGAAAATTATCCTTGCCAAAACACTCAACCCTCTAGTTATGAAAGAACTAGACTGTGCATCAGTGGATACACAGTCGTCAGGGGGAAAGAGTGCTTCAGGCCATTGTAGCCCTTCAAGGGAAAAAGGCCTGTCAGGGGAAAGCAGGAAGAATAGAAATGGTAAGCTAGGTGTTAGTAAAACTAGCAATTATTCTTCTATTCATGAAGCCCCTAGAAAAGTATGCTGGAATTGTGGTAGTTGTAATCATTTGTCTTTTTAATGCAAAGTAAAACCACAAATTTTGACTGGCACAATTTTGTATGCTGATGATTTACCAACTATTAAAACCTGCTCCTCCAAGGAAAAAGGTAAGATAACTGTTGAGAAATCAAAAGCATATTTTGAAGCTCCTAAAAAGGAGGAAGTTTTAAATTTGCCAAAACCAAAAGTCACTGATAAAGAAAAAGTTGTATTACCTGTTACTGTGACTAAACCAAGAGGACCCAGAACAAATTGGGTACCAAAAACAATTTAAATGTTTTCTTGTGTGCAGGGAAAGAACAAAAGCAGTCAAATCTGGTTTCTAGATAGTGGCTGCTCAAGGCATATGACAGGAAACAAAGCCCTGCTCACAGAATTTCAAGAAAAGGCTAGTCCAGTAATTTCATTTGGTGATAACAGCAAAGGAGTAACTCTTGGTTATGGCAAAGCAGCAAATGGGAATGTCTCATTTGAAAATGTAGCACTGGTTGATGGGCTCAAACATAATTTGCTAAGCATAAGTCAACTAAGTGACAAAGGATTCATCACTTCCTTCAAAGGAGATCAGTGCCTAATCTCAAATGAAAGTGATGGGAAGCTGGTTTTGTCAGGGATAAGAAAAGGAGATCTCTATGTTGCTGATTTTAATTCAGTAAATGGAGAATCATGTTTCTACAGCAAGGCATCTCCTGATGAAAGCAGGCTATGGCACAAGAAGCTCTTTCACCTGAACTTCAAGTCAATTAATGATCTAGTGAAGAGAGAGTTGGTAACTGGACTACCCCAAATGGAGTTTATCCAAGAAGGATTATGTTCAGCATGTCAACAAGGGAAGCAAAGGAAGTCATCCTTTGTCAGCAAGGAAGCCACCATGATCAAAGATCCAATTCAATTGCTACATATGGATCTCTTTGGCCCTGTCAACATTATGTCAGTGTCAAAGAAAAGATTTGCAATGGTCATTGTGGATGACTACACCAGATACACTTGGGTAAAGTTTCAGCATGCTAAATCAGAAGTATCTCAACAAATCATTGACCATATCAAGAAGGTGGAAACAGAATCAGGGTCAGTGGTTAGAATGTTGAGAACAGATAATGGAACTGAATTCAAGAATGCAGCTGTTGAGGGATTTTGTGTGGAGAAAGGCATAAATCATACATTTTCTGCTCCAAGGACTCCTCAATAGAATGGTGTAGTGGAAAGGAAAAATAGAACCCTGATAGAAGCTGCTAGGTCAATGCTAGCAGAGGCAAAGATTCCCACCTATTTTTGGGCTGAAGCAATTTCCACTGCTTGCTTTACTCAGAATAGATCTCTAATCAACAAGGCTCACAACAAGACACCATATGAGCTAATGACAGGGAGAAAGCCAAGCATCAAGTTTCTCCATGTTTTTGGATGCAAATGTTTTGTTCTGAGGAATTTTGGTGAGAACTTAGGAAAATTTGATCCTAAAGCTGATGAAGCAATTTTCCTAGGTTATTCTCTGTCATCCAAGGCCTTCAGGGTTTACAACAAAAGACTTCAAGTGGTGATGGAGTCTATAAATGTAGCTTTTGATGATCAAGAAATTTCTGGGCTTGAAGACCCTGGTTTTCATGAAGAACTCAGGTTTGAAAATGAAGATGATATTGATTGTCAAGAGAATGAAGCCGATGAGTGCAGACAAATGGAGAATTTATCCATTCCTGATGTCAATCCAATCAATGTAGAACCCCCTTCAACAGATAGAGTTAATTTCCTGAACAACAGATCAGGGGATACTCCATCAGGGGATCATTCATCAGGACATGCACCATCAGGGGATAACTTGAACCTTGAATTATCCACTAATTCAGGGGGAGAGTTTTCAGAAGCTGGGAGCACAAGCTTAGGGGGAGGAGATGATAGTCAAGCAAGCTCATCAAGACACATCTCTAATCCGAAATGGGCCAGAAGTCACACAACAGATCTGATTATTGGTGACCCAAGCAAAAGAGTGCAGACCAGGAAAGCTACATCTAATGAATGCCTATATGCTTGTTTTCTTTCTCAAATTGAACCAAAGAAGTTTGAAGAAGCTATTCAAGATGCTGACTGGATCTTGGCAATGTAGGAAGAGCTAAATCAATTTGAAAGGAATCAAGTATGGAAGCTTGTACCTAAGCCCAAAGATAGGATCATAATAGGTACTAAGTGGGTATTCAGAAATAAGATGGATGAAGCTGGCATTGTTGTTAGAAACAAAGCAAGACTGGTTGCAAAAGGATATCTTCAAGAAGAAGGGATTGATTTTGATGAGACCTTTGCACCAGTAGCTAGACTTGAGGCTATAAGAATTTTCTTAGCCTATGCAGCACATTCAAATTTTAAAGTCTATCAAATGGATGTGAAAAGTGCTTTTCTAAATGGGAAATTGGAACAGGAGGTGTATGTCCAACAACCTCCAGGTTTTGAATGCTCAAAATTTCCAAATCATGTCTACAAATTGGAAAAGGCACTTTATGGACTGAAGCAAGCACCTAGAGCTTGGTATGATACACTGTCAAAATTTCTGGTGGAAAACAAATTTTCAAGAGGTATCATTGACAAAACCTTGTTCTTCAGACAACACCAAGGTCATCTGATTTTGGTTCAAATTTATGTTGATGATATTATTTTTGGATCCACTAACACAAGACTGTGTGAAAAATTCTCCAAACTCATGCAAAGCAAATATGAAATGAGCTTGATGGGTGAGTTATCTTATTTCTTGGGATTGCAAGTTAAACAAGACTCTGATGGAATCTACATTCATCAGACAAAATATGCCAAAGAACTTCTCAAGAAATTTGATATGGAGGATTCAAAAGTAGCAAAGACACCTATGGCCACTGCAACCAAGATTGACCCTGATAAGAATGGAAAGAAAGTTGATTTGAAGACTTACAGGGGAATGATTGGATCATTGCTATATCTAACAGCAAGCAGGCCAGACATAATGTTTGCAACATGTCTTTATGCAAGATATCAAGCTGACCCAAAGGAATCTCATCTCATTGCAGTGAAAAGTATCTTGAGATATATCAAGGGCACTACAGAGTTGGGACTTTGGTATCCAAAGGAGTCTGGATTTGAATTGCTAGGATATTCTGATGCTGACTTTGGAGGATGCAGGATTGACAGAAAGAGTACAACAGGAAGCTGTCAATTTCTAGGAGGAAGGCTTGTATCTTGGTTCAGTAAAAAGCAGCATTCTATTTCTACATCTACTGCTGAAGCTGAATATATTGCAGCTGGAAGTTGTTGTGCACAAATTCTATGGATGAAAAATCAGCTGATGGATTATGGTCTGAACTATTCTAAGATTCCAATAAGGTGTGATAACACAAGTGCCATTGCCATTGCTGAAAATCCAGTACAACATTCCAGAACTAAGCATATAGAAATCAGATATCATTTTATTAGGGAACATGTTATGAATGGGAATATTGAATTACAGTTTGTACCTTCAAATCAGCAGCTGGCAGACATATTCACCAAAGCTCTTGATGAAGCCACATTTTCAAATCTTGTGGGAGAGCTGGGAATGGTGAATTATGTGTCAGGGTCAGAGTCAAATTCATAGGATTTGGTATTTCTAACTCATTTCATAAGTTCTTGATAAAATCAATTGATATGTGGTTATATATGTTCAAATTGTAAATATGTATATACTTGTATTTTCTGCATTTTGTTGTTTTGTTTTTGTTTTGTCTGATGCATCAGGATCAGGGCTTCCTAAAGGACGCATCAGGGTCAGGGTATCCAACTTGTGCGTCAGGATCAGGGTGTCCGGATCTCTCGTCAGGGTCAGGGTATCCTACCTGTGCGTCAGGGTCAGGGTATCCTACTTGTGCGTTAGGGTCAGGGTGTCCTACCTGTGCGTCAGGGTCAGGGTATTCGACTCGTTCGTCAGGATTAGGGTGTCCGTCTTGTGCATCAGGGTCAGGGTATGTACATATAATAAATCATCAGGGTAAGTTTAAATTTTTTTTTAACTGCATCGGGTTTCTAGGTCAGTTAAGTGATGACAACTCATCATTGAGTTCTTCTCTCACTGATGACGTGTCATCACAGAAACTGAACTGACTCCCTAATAGCGTGTTTTCAGGAGAAGTTTTCAAACGTCAATAGGCGGGTATTAATACTCTATCTCTCCTACTTTTTGAAACCCCCCAAAACATTTAATCTATACCTGATATTTGCTAGAGTTTTTCTTTTCTCTCTCGTCTTTACAGAAACTCTAGAACTTCAAATCTTCAAAGCATCCATGGCACGTCAACAAATTCAGAGGAACTTGACAGTCCCACCCACGAACTACGTGGGCTTCTCTGACATTGATGAGGTAAGTGATTGCTTTAAACCGGTAATGAACTATCTACTCACCTCTGGGTATAGTAAAACCATCTTTACCGATGAAGAAATGTCAGGGGAGGCACTATCACAACTTTGGACAAGTGCCAAGTTCATGTACTCCACCACCAAGCCTGATGTGGTCAAGGGTATCTCATTCAAAGTTTCGTCTGCAAAAGGAAAAATAACTCCTTCCAGACTTAACTCTGCTTTGGGACTACCCACTCAAGATCTGGTGGATGTACCCAGTGATGCAGATCTGCTGGTTTTCTTGAGGGAACTGGGCTATAACGCTACTCCCAACGCAGTGTTAAAGTTCAAGGATCTCAAGAGGGTGAACGTGAAGAGGGAGATTTCTTATCTCTTCGACACCATCACCAAGGTGTTCTCAGGTAAGTGTTCTAACTTTGAGGTCATTACCTCTTTAACTTTGAAAATAGCATACGCAATAATTAAAAATGTAAATATAAATATAGGTAAAATTATTTTTGATGATCTTGTAAATAAATTAGGTAATTTTAATAATAGAAAAACTAAAGTATATTATGCAAGATTTTTGTTTATGATTATTAAAGATCAGATTACTAATTTTTCTTTTGAGAATGATATACCTGTACAGACCTACAAGCAAACAAAGAAACTGTTTGTAGAAATAATAAAGAAATCTTTTACAGCCGAACCGTTTGCACTCCCATCGCATATGGTACATATAGTAAATTCTACACCTTCTACTTTTCAAACTGTACATTCTTCACCTTCATCTACTATGGCAGAGAAAACAACCACTTCTCTGCCTACCCAAGTAGAACAACCAATTTTTTCACAACCACTCTCAACAGCCCAACCCACAGTCTCCCAAAAGATTGTTGGGATTAAAAGAAAAACCAGTGAAGTTACCACATCAACTGAGGGGGAACAAGGAGAGAGAGTGATTGGCTATAGGAGAAGATTGAAGAAGAAGACGGGAGCCACGAGTGTTACCCAACAACCTGACCAGGGCGTATCCTCTCAACAGGATATAGCCTTTGATAAGGAATTAAACATATTTCTAACTACTTTCTCTCAAAAGGGATTAGTTATTGAAAATAGTCCTCAACCAAGGACACAATTGAGTGAGGCACATACACTGACCATAGACACTGATGAACCTACCATCAGGGTCTCTGAGAGCCACTTGCAGATATCTGACACAGTGAGTGCACACACCACTCAAGATGTTGTAGCTCAGAAGCTTCTCAATAAGATCCACATGAGTCATCAGCATTCTTCTACAACATCTTTTGATGAATCACCTCCTCGTTCAGTGATTCAGCCAACACTCCCATCTACACCACTTCCTTCTTTCTCTATTCCTCAAATTTCTTCAGATATAATGACACAAACATTAAGTGTCATACAATCAGATTCTCCACATTCTCAATTCGTGGAGGAGCCAAAACTCTCTGACACAGTGTTTGACAGTCACTATTCTCACATGGTTGACTCATTTTTACTTGATACAAACACTAGTGATCAATCAGGGGACATAAATTCCACTGTACATACTACAGCCATAACTCTTTATGTACCCCCAATTGTATATACTTCTTCTATAGAAACCTATACTTCCCCAATTATACATACTCATTTTATTTCTTCTCCTTCTCCTATCATAACTGTCGAACCAGAATCTGTAAATACTTCACTTGAACTGGTCACAGTTGATGATTTCCAAGCCCATAGGAGCCCCTCTAGGACAATTTTGAGTGAGACTGAGAAAATACTTAGTGCAGAGAGGCAAAGTCAAACCCTTGAGAGGACTTTGGCAAAAGGAGAGCAAGAGAGTACTGCCTTAGTAGGCAAAGAGAAAGGAGAGAATATGAGTGATGCCTTAGATGGCAAAAAAAAAGGAGAGGATGAGAGAGATAAGGATGAGATCCTTGTAAATAAAAAACAGAGAGAAAACACAGATACTGTAAATATTACTTCTTCCTCTGCAAGTGATGAAGATGATGCTCCACAAGATGATTTTTCCCAGTTCATCGGAGTTGATTTATACTTTCGACAGAACCAAATGTCTGATACTGTACAGTTATTGAAGCAGGAGTTAGCTAGGACTACTGATCCAGTCTTGATCAAAGTGTTAAAATCACAGATCATGATTGGTCTGTCCATAGATATAGAAAATCAAAAATTGTATACACATTTTTTCACAAATTTACAAAATATACAGCAAGTTGTTGACTCTCTGGTCACCAGCCAGACCCTACTCCAGATGAAGAAACAAGTTGACAATGTTGACCACAAGCTTGCTGATCTTTCTACTCAAATGAATAGCATGGACACTCTGCAACAATCCATGGCTAACACAATGCAACAACTTCTTCAAGTCACATCCCGACTCTCAACTCCCACTGATGATGCTGTCAAAAAGGGGGAGAATTCAACCAAGCAGTCGTTAGGGGATGTTGCTGAGAAATCAAGTCAACCATCAGGGGATGTGACTACTCCTGTTCCTACTCCAAAACCCAAGGACAAAGGCAAAGGCATCCTGATTGAGGAACCTAAGAAGATATCCAACACTCAATCAGGGCCTAAGCTACTTGGAGACGCCATGAAGACAGCCCACTTTCCAACACCTGTTGAAGTTATTATTGATGGGAAAATGGAGCTGGTCTACCTTCAAGACAAAAAGCTGGTAGAAGCTGATGCAATCTTTGCACAACAACTTCAAGAAGAAGAGGAGAGGGAAATGGCAAAGGAACAGGAGGAAAAAATAAAGAAGAAGAAGAATGTTAGGCCTAGGACCTCCAGGAAACCTCAGCCTAGAAGATTACAGAACCCTAAAAGTGCATCAGGGGATAAAAATCAAGATAAATCTAAAGACCCTGATGCCACTACAAAGAAGTCAGAAGAAGCCAAGGACAAAGCACCATCTCCTGATACCAAAGAATATGGTCCACCCACTCTAGCTGAATTTCTCAGAGAAGAAAGGCGCAAAAACCTGACATTTATGTTCTCAATAAAAAGCATAGATGTCAGGTTCAACAATAGAAGGGATCAGCTAATTACAGTTCAATTAAAGAATGGGTCAGAATTCAATGTGGCAATGGACTGGTTCAGGAGAATGGATGCTGAGCAACTAGGACTGGTTCTAAACCTAATTCCAAGATCTTCACAGGCTAATAAAGACTTAAGGGGGATAATCGACAGGCCGAGGAGTGCCATCAACAATGAAAGGAGCCTGCCCACAGCATTGGAAAGTCCACTAAAGTTATTTTATAAATCCACTGATGGGCAGGAGAAAAGTATAAGGATTAAAGAAGTTGATGTCCTAAGCCTGGAGGAAGCGATGCATGTTCTGAGTCAAATTGCAAATCATAAGAACGAACATGACATCAAATTCAGAGTCCTGCTGATTCAAAGAGTACTGAAAGAGATCGAAGAAACCAGAGCTGATAATAGGAACACTACAGTAAAGGATGTGCCACCAATAAAGGGATTCAAAGTCTATCCCAAAATGATCACCAGCCCCATAGGTGTTCAATTCAAAAATAAAAAGGGGGAGATCATTACCTTCTACTGGTCACAACTTGCTGCAGCCAATGTTCAAGAAATAAAATCTGTCCTTGAAGCTTTGGAATCTAGCAGCAATGTCAACATTGTCAACTTCAGAAAACTTCTACAGAAGGAACTAAAGCAGCTGGAGACAGGAGCAGTAGACAACAGACACAGAATTCCTGATCAAAACCTAGAACAAAGAAGACAAGGCCTTGGAAGTGACTCTCAACCTATTGAATCAAGTCATCCATTGCCCTTTGTCTAAGCAAAAAGGAAAAGGGATTCTGATGTCTAAATACGACATTCTTTTTGTAATAGATGTAGGTTATACTTGTAGAGAAATTCTTTTATTAATTCATTCAAAATTCTTTCATGTATTTAGTATTGGTTTTGACATCATCATCAGTGCATCTAGGGATTTATGGTTATCAAATTGATAAACATAAATAGGGGGAGATTGTTAGAGATAAATGATGATGATGATGATTATGTAATAAATTGTGCAACTGTAAATACTTGAGGTATTTTATAAACCTTAAGATCAGCACAAGTTTTGCATCCACTGATGATAAACTTATTCATCAGTGGATGGTTAATAACTTCACAAGACAAGTCAGAAAACAGGAACATTCAAAGGACTTGACAAAGTGAAGAAGAATGTCTGATGCTACTTGTAAGCAATCAAAGTATTCCGCACATCAGAAATTCTAATCAAAGTTACATTGATTAAGTTCCATCAGGGGGAACCCATCAGGGGGAACCTGTCAGGGGGAACCTGTCAGGGGAACCTGTCAGGGGAACCTGTCAGGGGAACCTGTCAGGGTATGACGAGGGCAGACCAATCCGTCAGTGTCAGGCAAACCTATCAGGGTAACCCGTTAGGGAGAATGACCAACATGACATCAGTGGAAGCAATCAGTGTATGCTGTCAGTTATAACCATCAGGATCAAGAAGCATTGAGTATAACTCAAGTGAAGGTTGAAGCCCTGATCCAGTCAATAAGCATCAGGGGATCCAGAAGCACTGATCAAAGTCCGTCATGGCTGGCAGTCAGTGGATCGTTATGACAGCTTGCACCCGTCATCAGTTCTTACACAGAAATCAACGTAACGTGTTACAGAAGCAAGAAATATCAACTGGAAAGATATTTCTTGAAGTTTGTTATTGATCCAATGAGAGCTCTTTTGCATTAAATGCACACAGATCAGGGGAAGAAAAAGAAGCAACAAAGCATGCAGCAGTCTGACACATAAAGTTTCGATGTGACATACTTGCAGCTAAGTTGAGAAAAACAGCACATCTCAAGTACGTGATTTCATCCCACTGATTTAACATATAAGCAACGGAGTTCTCATAATAGAAGCACGAAAATTGATTGAATCTATCCAACAAATCAAACAAGCACTGAAGCACACAAACACTAGAGAGAAGCTTTGTAATAGATCTTGAGAGAGATATTTCAAAGAAAATTAGAAGCTAGTGAGTGAGAGAAGCTGTGAACTTTACTCACAGAATTTGTAGCTGTAAATCACATTTGTGATTATACAGATTTCTAGAAAAACCTCAAGTTTTAATATAACTATTTTAACTTGAATCTGCGTGTTCATTTCATATAGTTTTTCTGTTTGTTACAACTGTTTTCCAGTAAGCCTTATAAGTTTTAAAGAGCGAAAAGTTTCAGGTGTTTGTATTCATCCCCCCCCCCCCCCCCCTCTACAAACACTTGTGCTTATATTGCACTAACAGATACCTTAAGTTTACTCTCCAATGACTTAAACTTTAGTCTTTGATGTCTTAAACTGCAGTCTTTGATAAGCTTTTTGCCTTAGTCTTTGATGAACTTTCCCTAGTCTTTGATAAAAACTAAACATAATTTCTGACTTGTTGAAATTTCTAATGCAGTTCTGGTAGTCTCTTATAACACAAATTAATTTACTCTCTTATAAAAAGTATTACAATAATCAGAGAGTACACTACCAGTTACAAAAACCTAAATGTTATAAACTAACACTAACTGTATTCTAAGTATTCTATGTACAAACATCATCAAATGTTATAAAATCTAACAAGCTTGCTTGAATCTATAAAGTGCTTTCTCTATCTTGAAAACATGATTTGAGAATTTAGAATTTTCAAATCCTGGAGGTTGTTGGACATACACTTCTTGTTCTAATTTCCCATTGAGAAAAACACTTTTCACATCCATTTGATAAACCTTGAAGTTTGAATGTGTTGTACACCATCCTTGCCTTGTTTGTTGTGACAATGCCAGCTTCATCTATCTTGTTTCTGAATACCCACTTAATGCCAATTATTATTCTGTCTTTAGGCTTTGACACCAGCTTCCATACTTGTTTTTTTTCAAACTAATTTAATTCCTCCTGTATTTTCATAATCTAATCAGCATTTTGCAAGGCTTCTTCAATTTTCTTTGGTTCAGTTTGAGAGAGAAAACAAGCATATAGGCATTCATTTCATGTAGCTCTCCTGGTCTACATTATTTGACTTGGATAACCAATAATCAATTCTGTTATGTGTCTCCTAGATCATTTAGGCTTAAGGGGGAGTCTGGATGAACTTGCATGATCTTTATTTCCTCCCCCTAAGTATATGTGACGGCCCCAAAAATTCTTATACTGGACTTCGGGCATCGTCAATAATTGACAAAAGAAACGTAATAACATCCAAGCGTGAGTATCAAATAAATAAGAGAAATAACTAGTATTCTCTAACACATTCATCCAAAATAAAGTTCTAACAGCGGAAGTCTATGAAGGGCCCACACAGGCGTTACAATCTAAACATTTCAATAATCATCTCACACTTCACTCTTCCCCTGAATGTCATCCATAAGAGGGCAATTAGGAAGCGTTCATCATGTCATCCTTGCTTTGCCTTTAGCAGACGGTTTGGCCTTCTCGTCATGTCCTGTAAAACATTAGATAATAGCAACATGAGCGATTTACACTTGCAAGTATATAATCAATTATTGGATGGGCTTTGAAGTATGGATAATCTATTGGCTTAAGTGTTTATGAGGTTGGGCGGAAACAATGTCCACACCTCTTAATAACCTTAAAAAAAATAGCTTCCAGGGTCCCTGAGTGATAACTAGGGATTGACCCTTTACTTGAAAGAAATTTTGAATCATTCATTTGCCTTCTCTTCATCAAATAGTGCATCATCTGGCCAGCCTGACCACTATTTGACTTCAAAATCTCTTCATCAAACGACATATCAGCCGACCAGCCTGATCGCTTGACTTCATCATAATGGCATACGTAGTCGAAGCAGAAACATTTTGTCTGCGAGGATTCGGTCACCGATGCCTCGACTTCCGTTCCATATCATTCTTAGGCCCAGGGTGCTAGGCAGATGCAACTCACTAGCCTTTAGTTATCCACACGGATATACTTTAAAGTATGGGGTGAGAAAAATTAAGTCTTTTTCTTTCCATATAAGATTTACCTTGGCGCGTTAACAAATTTGAATAGCTAACATTCGCCCAAAGAAAGCTTGATTCTAGTACAACATTTTCACGTACATCGGATCAAAAGATCATACGTTACTTAACTTTGAAGAAATTTAATCGTGAGTTTTTCATAATAACATCTTGGATACATTACACATATCAAAAGAATGATCATACGTTTTAATTGAAAGAAGGTAGAGTGAGTATATACTTGCCTTGGTCCTTTGCTAAAATCAAATTCAATTCAGTTGTGAGTGAGACACTCTGTAAAACATGCATATAACATGAGAAATTTATACTTTTGGCAAAGATATGAGGAAAAAAATGCACATGCGATGTTCTAAATTTGACATCTAAACCGTTGAGGTTTTTTTTAAAAAAAATTCAATCAATAACATCTTAAAATAATTTAAGAAAATAATATTTTATACTTTCGAAGACAAACTGCGCATCAGTGGATAAACGTTGACGCACAAAAGTGGTCATCAGGGGCTAAGAATGTCCATCGGAAAAAAAATTAACCATCTGTGGATAATTTACACGTCAAGGGATGACCGGTCATTAGTGACTAGTTCACCCGTCAGGGGATGACTCTCGGCTATTAGGGGATAGCCCTCAACCATCAGGGAATAGCCCTCGACCATTAGGGGATGGTCTTTGATCATCAGGGGTTGATCTTAATCATCGCCAAACTCGTCGGGTGATAATTTGTTCAGCGCCAAAATCAGTAAGTCATCGTTGAACTCCCCGGTGGATAGTTTGTTCCTCGGAGACTAAGTAAACTTTCTCACCAGAGACTAATGAAATTTTCTTCATCGGGGACTAACAAAATTTTCTCGTCAGAGACTAACAAAATTTTCTTCATCGGGGACTAACAAAATTTTCTCATCAGAGACTAACAAACTTTTCTTCATTGGGGACTAATTCCATACTGTCAGAGACTAACTTTATGTTGATGAAGACTAAGCTAGGACTTGTCTCCGATACAATGGTGACTTCATCACTCTTCAGAGGATGGTGTTGTTAACAGATAACCATACATAGGTCGACTCTCATCATTTATTCTGCAATGTGTAACATTCTTATTGTCTACTAATTTTTATAGACACTGCTAGACTTCAAGAACTCTAGTTGTCAGAGGCTCAAGCATGGTGTTTTAACTACTGATAAAAAGAAATATTTGGAAGTTAATGGTTTGTCTACTAGGTGGTCGTCAACATTTATTATTCTCATCTTGGATAGCTTTTTGAAATAAAGGACTTTAACTCGAGATGTTTAAAGCATGCATTAAATCATACTTTTGGAAGTGAATAAACAAAGTATTTTTACAAACATGGCATGCATAATGTTAGATATAAATGATGATGATGATGTTTATAGGAATAAATGTGCATCTGTAAATACTCAAGGTATTCTATAAACCTTCGTATATCTACACAAGTTTTGCATTCACTGATGGACGACTTAGTCATCAGGGGATAGACTTCACTGCACTGGGCGAATCATTAGTGTTAACTTGAACGGACTCGACAGTGTTAAGGAACGACTATTGTTACTTAATAGAAGATATGTATTCCGCACGACAGACATTCTAGGCAAAGCCAACAAAGTATCAATGATCAAAAGGACAAGTATTTTTAAGGGCATCAGAAAGAAGAACCCATCAGGGGAAGCCTAAAAATACTGTGTCAGGGGATGACATCCATCAGGGGAAGCCATCAAGGGAACCCGTCAGGCAATGACCTCATTAGGGAAAGTTGTCAGGGGAACTCATAAGGGGATGACCTAATCAGGGGAAACCATCAGGGGAAACACTCTAATGTCCAGACTTTGGTGACAAAATACCTCCCGATGAGTTTGGCGATGATTATCAATCACTTTGGCGATAGTTTATCTCGCTACAAGTTTAGCGATGGGTAAAAGTGACTTTGGTGATAGTCATTTTTATCCACGAATGACGAGTTTGGCGATGGCTAACAATGACTTTGGTGATAGTCATTTTTATACACTGACGACGAGTTTGGCGATGACTAAAATTGCCTGATAAGTTTGGCGATGACTTAAATTGCCCGACAAGTTTGGCGATGACTTAGATTGCCTGACAAGTTTAGCGATGACAAAAATCAACTCGTCAGTGGAACCCTTCGGTGGATAACAAGCAGGTCAAAACATTAATGGATAAATGAAGCACTGATCAAGTCTCCATCAGGGCTTGACATCGGTGAATAATGAAGCACTGATCAAGCCTCTCCATTAGGGGTTGACATTGGTGGATAATGAAACACTGATCAAGTTGTCACCAGTAACTTACCATCAGTGGATCCAGAAGCACTGATCAAGTCTTTATCAGGGCTTGACATCAGTGGATAGTTATGACCTAATCCATACGTCATCAGGATTTACATGCAAATCATTGGTACTTGGCACAGAAGCAAGGGGTATAACTGGAAAGATATTCCTTGAAGTTTGGTTATCCAATAACAACTCTTGAGCATTAAATACATACAGATCAGGGGATGAAAAAGAAGCAACAAAAGCAAACAGTAGTCTGACACACCACTCTGAAAGGACCTTTATGTGACATACTACGACTATGTTGAAAAAGAAGCATGTTTAGCAGATGGGTTCACCAACTAATGTAATATACATAAAGAAAGAGTTGTTACACGAAAAACCAAGCAAGCAAGCTAGAATAGTCAAACACTAGAAGGAAGCTTTGTAATAGATCTTGAGAGAAATATTCAAAGAAAAACATAGCTATTGTATGAGTAAAATAAAGCTATAATTTATTATAGAGAAGCTGTATCTTGTTATAGAGTTGTAGCTGTTAATCACGATTGTGATTCAATAGATTTCTAGAAAAGCACCAAGTTTTAATACAACTATTTTAACTTGAATGCTTGTGTATTCATCTTAATTTCGTTAAAGTTTTTCTAGTTTTGGTAGTTATTCCAGCCCGTTTGTAGTGTTTTTTTTCCCCCCCCCCCCCCCCCCCTACCCCTTCTACAAACACTTGAGCTTATTTTGTTCTGTCACTGTCCATAAAAGATTAGTCTCAAAGACTACTGAAGAGATGACTCCATAAGAAAGAGAGAAGGTGAAGAAAGATCTAAAAGTCACAGGTATTCTATATAATGGCTTAGACGATGATATGCTAAATAGTATCATGAATCTTACAACGCCTAAGTCTATATGGGATACTATCTAGATCTTATGTGATGGTACTGAAGATGTGAGGGAAAATAAACTGCAGCTAGTAACACAACAGTATGAGTGGTTAACAATGAAAAATAGTGAATCACGCACTGAAATGTTTGACAGATTTAACAGGTTGGTAAATGACCTGAGGATGTATGGGAAGACCTATGCCAATAAAGATGTGAACAAAAAGTTCATGAGGGCACTTCCCATATCATGGAATCCAAAGACAACAGCCATTAGAGAATCCAAGGACATGAATCTCCTAGACTTGGATAGGCTCTATGGTATTCTCAAGACATATGAACTGGAGGTTCAACAAAGATCAGAAATGTTTGAGGATACCAGAAAGCTTAAATCTGTAATTCCGATGGCTGTTAAGAAGGATAAAGTTGAAGTAAGACCAAGTGTCTTGATGAAGCAGCAGTCTGAAGATGCTGAAGAAGAGGGGGACTATGAAGTTGACTTAAAGGAGAGTAAGTACACTCCTGAAGAGTTAGAAGAGATGGATGAAACCTTGTCCTTTCTTGCAAAAAGGTTTTCCAAACTGAAATTCCAAAAGCCATCTGGATCAAAAAGATTTTCAGCAAGGAAACGCAGTAGCACAAGCAACTTTATTAATAAATCAAGAATAAAGTGCTACAAATGCAATGAGATGGGCCACTTTACAAATGAGTGCCGCAAGGCCACAAAGGAAGGTGAATCCAAAGAAAAAGAAGCTGAAGTGGACTATAAGAAGAAATACTTTGAGCTTCTTAATGCCAACAAGAAGGGAAAACCTTACATTGTAGATGGAAAGGACTGGGCTGACTCATATGAAAAAGACACTGAGGAATATGTCAACCTAGCTTTGATGGCTTCATCCACAGACAGTAGCAGCTCAGAAGTAGGTCTCGAAATTTCCTCTAACATGTCAAAAACTGATTGTGTTAAAACTGTTAAGGAAATGACTTGTGAGGTAAAATACCATTATGACACTTTAAAAAGTGTTGTTGCTAAGACTAAGAGAGTACAAAAAATCAAAGAACATTTTACTATTAGAAATACTCTGTTAGAATCAGAACTTACTAGACTTGAGAATCTTGAAAAAAAATTCTCTAAGATAAGGAACCTTCTTGACTGTGCCATAAAGAGAGAAGAATAGACCTCTAAGCTTTTGAAGGAAGAAAGAGAGGTCATAAAGAGATGGAATGAGTCGAGTAAAAAACTAGATGATCAATTAAGCAGTAAGAAATCTGATCATAAATTTGGTTTGGGCTATGAGGAGACTCAAGTGAAACAACCTTCTGTTGAGGTAAAAAAATGCAGCTAGCTTTGGAAAAAGACCTATACAACCTATCAAGTTTATAAAGACTATAACAAAGCTAGAAAAAGGGAATGTTTTCCCGATAAGTGAAGCTTCCACAAGTGGTGGGAGTGGCAAGAAACCTGTTCTTTCCAAAGCATTAAAACCCCCATTCAAGAAAGAACAAGACTGTGCATCAGTGGATACACAATCATCAGGGGATAAGAGTGCATCAGGCCAATGAAGCCCTTCAAGGGATAAAGGCCTGACAGGGGATAAGAAAATGAATAAGAATAGAAAATTAGGTGTAAGCAAAGCTAGTAACTACACAACTATTCAAGAAGCTCCTAGGAAAGTGTGCTGGAACTGTGGTAACAATAATCATCTTTCTTTTCAATACAAAGAAAAACCACAGATTTTAACTAGAAAGATTTTATATGGTGATGATTTACCTACTGCTCAAGCATATACCCTTAAGGGTAAAGAAAAGAAATTTGTTGGTAAATCTAAAGTTTATAATTAAGCTCCTAAAAAGGAGAAAGTGTGTATTTTGCCTAAACCAAAAGTCATAAGTAATGAAAAAGACGTTTTACCATTAACTGTGACTAAACCTAGAGGACCCAAATCCACTTGGGTACCAAAAACAAATTAAATTTTCTTTGTGTGTAGGGAAAAGTCAAAGGCAGAAAAATCTGGTTTCTAGACAGTGGTTGCTCAAGACACATGACAGGAAATAAAGCCCTGCTCACAGAGTTCCAAGAAAAGGTTGGTCCAGTTATCTCTTTTGGTGACAATAGCAAAGGACTGACTCTTGGTTATGGCAAAGTAGCAAATGAGGATGTCTCATTTGAAGACGTAGCACTAGTTGATGGACTAAAGCACAATCTGTTAAGCATAAGTCAACTATGTGATAAAGGTTTCATCATTACTTTCAAAGGGATCAGTGCTTAATCTCAAAAGAAAGTGATGGGAAGTTGGTCTTATCAGGGATAAGGAAAGGAGATCTCTACATTGCTGATTTCAAGTCAGTGGATGGAGAGTCATGTTTCTACAGCAAGGCAACCCCTGATGAGATCAGACTGTGGCACAAGAAGCTCTCTCACCTGAACTACAGAATTATCAATGATTTGGTGAAGAGAGAGAGTTGGTAACTAGACTACCTCAAATGGAATTCATTCAAGAAGGGTTATGTTCAGCATGCCAACAAGGGAAGTAAAGGAAATCATCCTTTGTCAGGAAAGAAGCTACAATGATCAAGGAGCCAATTCAATTGCTTCATATGGATCTCTTTGGTCCTGCCAACATAATGTCAGTATCAAAGAAAAGATTTGCATTGGTCATTGTGGATGACTACACCAGATATACTCGGGTCAAGTTTCAATATGCCAAAACTGAAGTACCTCAACAAACCATTGACCATATAAAGAAAGTGGAAACTGAGTCAGGGTCAGTGGTTAGAATTTTGAAGACAGATAATGTGACTGAATTCAAGAATGCAGTTGTTGATAGATTCTGTGTGGAGAGAGGCATCAATTATACATTTTTTGCTCCAACAACTCCTCAACAGAATGGTGTAGTAGAAAGGAAGAATAGAACTCTGATAGAAGTTGCTAGGACAATGTTAGTAGAGGCAAAAATTCCTACCTACTTTTGGGCTGAGGCAATTTCCACTACTTGTTTCACTCAAAATAGGTCTTTGATCAACAAGGCTCACAATAAGACACCATATGAGCTAATGATAGGGAGGAAACCAAACATCAAGTTCCTACATGTTTTTGGATGTAAATGCTTTGTATTAAGGAAGTTTGGTGAGAACTTAGGAAAATTTGACTCAAAGGCTAATGAAGCTATTTTCCTAGGTTACTCCCTGACATCTAAGGCATACAAGGTTTACAACAAGAGACTCTAGGTGGTGATGGAGTCTATACATGTAGCTTTTGATAATCAAGAAAGTTCTGGACTTGAAGACCCTAATTTTCATGAAGAGCTCAAATTTGAAAATAAAGATGATTATGATTATCAAGAGAATGAAGCTGATGAGTGCAGACAAATTAAAAATATTAACCATCCCTGATGTCAATCCAAACAACCAAGAAGCCCCTTCAGTGGATGGAGTTATCATCCTGGACAACAGGTCAGGGAATACTCCATCAGGGGATAATCTATCAGGGAATGCACCATCAGGGGATAACTTTAATCTTGATTTAAGCATAAATTCAGGAGAAGTTTTCTCAAAAGCTGGTAGCACAGACTTAAGGGGAGGAGATGATGATCGTGCAAGCTCAACAAGATACATTTCTAAGCCCAAATGGTCTAGGAGTCACACAATAGATTTAATCATTGGTGATCCAAACCAGAAAGTGCAAACCAGAAAAGCTACATCTAATGAATGCCTATATGCTTGCTTTCTTTCACAAATTGAGCCAAAGAAATTTGAAGAAGCCATTCACGATGCAGAATGGATCATGACTATGCAGGAAGAGCTGAATCAATTTGAATGAAATCAAGTATGGAAGCTGGTGCCTAAACCCAAAGACAAAATTATAATAGGTACCAAGTGGGTATTCAGAAACAAGATGGATGAAGCTAGCATTGTTATAAGGAACAACACAAGACTGGTGGCAAAGGGATATCTTCAAGAGGAAGGGATTGACATTGATGAGACTTTTGCACCAGTAGCCAGATTTGAGGCCATAAGAATTTTCTTAGCCTATGCAGCATATTCAAACTTTAGAGTTTTTCTAATGGATGTGAAAAGTGTGTTTCTTAATGGGAAGTTATAACAGGAGGTGTATGTCCAACAACCACTAGGGTTTGAAAGTTTAAAATTCCCAAATCATGTTCACCAACTACATAAAGCACTTTATGGACTGAAGTAAGCTCCTAGAGCTTGGTATGACACACTATCAAAGTTTCTGATGGATAACAAGTTCACAAGAGGTATCATTGACAAGGAATTGTTCTTTAGACAACACCAAGGACATCTGATCTTGGTTCAAATATATGTTGATGATATCATCTTTGGATCCACTGACACTAGACTGTGCGAAAAGTTCTCCAAACTCATGCAAAACAAATATGAAATGAGTTTGATGGGTGAATTGTCTTATTTCTTGGGGCTGTAGATCAAACAAGTCACTAATGGAATTTACATACATTAGACAAAATATGTCAAAGAACTTCTCAAGAAATTTGGCATAGAGGACTAAAAGGTAGCAAAGACGCCTATGGCCACAACAACTAAGATTGACCCTAATAAGAATGGAAAGAAAGTTGATCTAAAGACTTATAGGGGAATGATTAGTTCTCTACTGTATTTGACAACAAGCAAGCCTGACATTATGTTTGCAACATGTCTTTGTGCAAGATATCAAGTTGATCCAAGGGATTCTCATCTAATTGCAGTGAATAGAATCTTGAGGTACATCAAGTGCACTACAGAGTTGGAACTTTGGTATCCAAAGGAGTCTGGATTTGAATTACTGGGGTATTCTGATGTTGACTTTGGAGGATGCAGAATTGACAAAAAGAGTACAACTAGAAGCTGTCAATTTCTAGGAAGAAGGCTTGTATCTTGGTTCAGCAAAAAGAAGCACTCAATATCAACATCAACTGCTGAAGCTGAATACATTGCAGCTAGAAGTTGCTGTGCACAAATTCTATGGATGAAAAATTAGTTATTAGACTATGGCCTAATATTCAACAAAATTCCAATTTTGTGTGATAATTCAAGTGCCATTGTAATTGCTGATAACCCTGTGCAACATTCCATAACTAAACATATAGATATCAGGTATCACTTTATCAGGGAACATGTCATGAATGGAACCACTGAACTACACTTTGTACCAATAAACAAGGAGATGGCAGACATCTTCACCAAAGCTCTTGATGAAGCCACTTTTGTCAATCTAGTGGGAGAGCTGAGAATGGTGAATTACGCAAGATAATACTTGATTAACTTGCTGAAATCATGCCAGAAAAATTGTTGGGGAGTTCAATCTATCAAGTGCTATGAAGTGCTTGAGTATGGTATTTCTAACTCATCTCATAATTTCCTGATAATGTTACTGATACATGGCTATATGTTTATATATATTTTCAAGGTGTGTATTAAAGGCTGTACATAAGGATCAAAATTTCACAGGATCAGGTATTACTTACACGTCCTTCTTTTTCTCAATCTCTTACTTCTTCTATTTCAACTACTATGGCAGAGACAACAACCACTTCTTTGCCTACCCAAGTAGTATTATCAATTTCTACACAACCACTCTCAATAGGCCAACCCTCAGTCTTCCAAAAAATTGAGGGTACTAAAAGAAAATTCTCTCAAGTAAGCTCATCTACTTAAAGAAGAAGATGAAAAAGAGGACAACCTTGAGTGTTGACCCTAAACCAAACCAAGTAGTATCTTCCCAAAAGGATACTGACCTTGATAAGTAAATACACTCATCACTAATTGTTTCCTCCCAAAAGGATTCAATTATGGAACAAAGTCTCCAACCAGGGACACATTTGAGTGAGGCACATACACTGACCATGGCCCCTGATGAAATCAACATCAGGGTCTCTGAGAGCCACTTGCAAATATCTTACACGGTGAGTGCACACACAACTTTACTTGATGAATCACCTCATCACTCAGTGATTCAGCCAACACTCCCTTCTACACCTCTATACTCCTTTTCTTTGCCTCCACATTCTTCAGATGTCATGACACAAACTCTAAGTGTTATGACGTCAGATCCTCTAAATTCTCATTGGAAGAGCCAATACTCAGTGATTCACAATCAAGACTGTCATGCTTCAATCACTGAGGCTCATATAAGAGACATAAATACAACTGTACATACTATTGCTCTAAGTATTTATACTTCCTCAATTGTAAATACTAATTCAATAAACACCTATACTTTTCCTATTGTACATACACATATCTTTTCCACTCCACTTCTGCTTAAATCACTTCTGTGGACACAATATTTGCAGATATATTACTTACTTTGTCCACAATTGTTGATAACACAGCTCATAGGAGCCCAATTAGGACAACCTTGAGCGAGACTGAGAGAATACTTAGTGAAAAGAGGCGAGGTCAATCCATTGAGAGGACTGTGGCACAAGGAGCGAATGAGAGTACTACCTTAGAAGGCAATGAAAAAGGAAAGGAAAATAGTGATGCCTTAAAAGGCATAGAAAAAGGAGAGGTTGAGGGAAATAAGGATGAGATCCTTGTAAATAAAGAATATAGAGAAAATATAGAATTTGTAGATACTTTTAGTTCTAACAAGGTTTTTCAAGTCACATCTTAATTCTTAACTTCCACTTAACTACTACTGATGATGCTGCCAAAAAGGGGGAGAAATCTTCAAATCTTACAAGGGGGAGAAATCTTCAAAGTCATTGTCAGGGGTTGTTGTTGAATCAACCTTCAGAGGATGTGACTACTGATCCTGCTCCAAAAGGCCAAGGACATTAGATGGGAAACAACTTCAACAGGGAAGGAGAAGGCTGTGGAGGAGGAGCAATAAGAAGAACAGAACCTTGTTTGCATAGAAAGTGATATACCTGTGCATAATTATTCTTTGTAACTATACAAATACATTTATTCTTTAATGTCTTTAATTTTGGGTTTTGACATCATCATCGGTACATTAGTTAGATTTATGGTTATCAAACTGATAAACATAAATAGGAGGAGATTGTTAGATATAAATGATGATGATGATGTTTAAGGGAATAAATGTGCATCTGTAAATACTCAAGGTATTCTATAAACCTTAGTATATCTGCACAAGTTTTTCATCCACTGATGGATGACTAAGTCATCAGGGGATAGACTTCACTGCATTGGGCGAGTCATCAGTGTTAACTTGAACAGACTTGATAGTGTCAAGGAATGGTTGTTGTTACTTAATAGAAGATATGTATTCCACACGATAGACATTCCAGGAAAAATGAACAAAGTATCAATGATCAAAAGGACAAGTATTTTTAAGGGAATCAGTAAGAAGAACCTATCAGGGGAAGCCTAAAAATACTGTGTCACGGGAGGACATCCATCAGGGGAACGCGTCAGGCGATGACTTCGTCAGGGGAAGCCATCAAAGGAACCCGTTAGGGGATGACTTCGTCAGGAGAAGCCATTAGGGGAACCTATCAGGCGATGACCTCGTCAGGGGAAGCTATAAGGGGAACTCATCAGGGGATGACCTAGTTAGGGGAAGCTGTCAGGGGAAACACTCTAATGTCCAGACTTTGGCGACAACATACCTCCCGATGAGTTTGGCGATGACTATCAATCATTTTGGTGATAGTTTATCTCGCGACGAGTTTGGCAATGGGTAAAAGTGTCTTTGGCGATAGTCATTTTTATTCACTGACGACGAGTTTGGCGATGGCTAACAATGACTTTGGCGATAGTCATTTTTATACACTGATGACGAGTTTTGCGATGGTTAACAATGACTTTGGTGATAGTCATTTTTATACACTGACGACGAGTTTGGCGATGACTTAAATTGCCTGATGAGTTTGGCGATGACTTAGATTGCCCGACAAGTTTGGCGTCGACAAAAAATCAACTCGTCAGTGGAACCCTTTGGTGGATAACAAGCAGGTAAAAACATTAATGGATAAATGAAGCACTAATCAAGTCTCCATCAGGGCTTGACATCGGTGAATAATGAAGCACTGATCAAGCCTCTCCATCAGGGGTTGACATCAGTGGATAATGAAACACTGATCAAGTTGTCACCAGTAACTTGCCATCAGTGATCCAGAAGCACTGATCAAGTCTTTATTAGGGCTTGACATTAGTGGATCGTTATGACCTAATCCACACGTCATCTGGACTTACATGCAAATCATTGGTACTTGGCACAGAAACAAAGGGTATAATTGGAAAGATATTTCTTGAAGTTTGGTTATCCAATAATAACTCTCGAGCATTAAATACATGCAGATCAGGGGATGTAAAAGAAGCAACAAAAGCAAACAGCAATCTGATACACCACTCCGAAAGGACCTTTATATGACATACTACGGCTATGTTGAAAAAGAAGCATGTCTAGCATATGGGTTCACCAACTAATCTGATATACATAAAGAAAGAGTTGTTACACGAAAAAAAAAAAAGCAAGCAAGCCAGAACAGTCAAACACTAGAAGAAAGCTTTGTAATAGATCTCGAGAGAAATATTCAAAGAAAAACATAGCTAGTGTATGAGTAAAAAGAAGATGTAATTTATTATAGAGAAGCTATATCTTATTACAGAGTTGTACCTGTTAATCACAATTGTGATTCAATAGATTTTTAGAAAAATACCAAGTTTTAATACAACTATTTTAACTTGAATGGTTGTGTATTCATCTTAATTTCGTTAAAAAATTTTCTGGTTTTGGTAGCTATTCCAGCCCGTGCTAAACAAGTTTAAAAGAGCAAAAAGTTTGTAGCGTTTGTATTCAACCCCCCCCCCCCCCCTGCGCCCCATAAACACTTGAGCTTATTTTGTTCTAACATATAACAGAACAAAAATAGTGCAGGAACAGAGCAGGACTTTAATATAGTGCTCTTACATCTTTGGCTGAAAAGAAGAAATTAGAAACTTGGGTTGTTCTTTGAGAAAGACAGTTGTTCTTGAAGGTGAACTTAGATTTTGTGGGGGTTTGGCTATATAGAGATTTTATGAAAGTGGGGCTAGGGTTGTACTTCAAATGATATTTTTGTATCACTTGTCAAGCAACAAGAGCTATTGGATTGCTTGAGAGAAGATTTCAGTCGTTGGCTGGAAAAGGTAGTAACAAGCTTTAGAATGGAATGATTGGTTTAAAAGAGTGGATGTAACGGTTGCTAAAAGTCAGTCAGTCATCTATCATAGCCAGCAATCTAGTGTACTGTTGGAGTAGATTAACTGGTTTGACAGGTCACGCGCTCTCAATCCTGACATAGAGTAATTATATCTCTTGTCTTACTGCAGTCTTTGGTTAAAAAAAAGGGTACTGTAGCTCACACCCATGTGAGCCTTCCCACGTGACTACATTTCACTTACTCTAGATAAAAAAAAATCATTTAAAGATTTGAACTCAAAATATATTTAAAATCTTTTGGACATCACATTGCCATAAAATTTTCACTTAAGATATGAATTCATTATTCATACCGAATAAAAAATTAAACCTTCATACATAACATAATATGAATCAATCATACAACAAATCTCATTTTATATTTCAGGTTCTCACAGTATATGCTACAGCTTCTGAGAAAACTCCTCTTGAGTTAGTGCTTAAATCAGGGTTTAAGTTATTCCCTGATGGTGCACCACTTAATGGACTTTTACTTGATAGAGTATTCCCTGATCTGTTGCCTAGGAAATTTACTTGATCCACTGAATGGGCTTCTTCATTTCTTGGATTGACATTAGGGGTTTCTAGATTCAATTTTTGTTTGCACATATCAGCTTCATTATCTTGATCATCAATTTCATCTTCATTTTCAAATATGAGTTCCTCATGAAAACCAGGGTCTTCAAGGCCAGAAATTGTTTGATCATCAAAAGCTACATTTATTGATTTCATCACAACTTGGAGCCTTCTATTGTAAACTCTGTAGGCCTTAGATGTCAGGGAATAACCTATGAAAATAGCTTCATCAACCTTTAAATCAAATTTTCCTAAGTTTTCTCCAAAGTTCCTCAATATAAAACATGTGCAACCAAAAACATGTAGGAACTTAATGTTTGGTTTTCTCCCTATCATCAACTCATATGGTGTCTTGTTGTGAACCTTATTGATTAGTAACCTATTTTGAGTGAAGCAAGCAATGGATATTACTTCAGCCCAAAAATAGGTAGGTAACTTGGCCTTTGCTAACAATGTTCTAGCAGTTTCTATCAGGGTCCTATTTTTCCTTTCCACTACACCATTCTATTTAGGAGTCCTTGGAGCTAAAAATGTATTACTGATACCTTTCTCCACACAAAACTCATCAACAACTGCATTCTTGAATTCAATTCCATTATCAGTCCTCAAAATCCTAACCACTGATCCAGATTCAATTTCAACTTTTTTTACATGGTCAATAACTTGTTAAGAAACCTCTAATTTAATATGTTGAAACTTGTCCCAAGTGTATCTAGTGTAGTCATCCACAATAACCAATGCAAATCTTTTCTTTGATAATGACATGATACTGATATAACCAAATAAATCCATTTGTAACATCTGAATTAGATCTTTGATCATTGTGGCTTCTTAGCAGACAAAAGATGTTCTCTTTTGTTTCCCTTGCTGGCAAGCTAAGCATAACCCCTTTTGAGTGAACTCCATTTGACGTAGGCCAGACACTAATTCTCTCTTCACCAAATCATTGATAGTTTTGAAGTTCAAGTGAGAGAGCTTCTTGTGCCAAATCCAATTCTCATCAAGGGATGCCTTGTTGTAAAAGCACGAGGCTTCTTTTGGTGAGCTAAAGTCAACAACATAGAGATCTCCCTTTCTAAGCCTTGATAAGACCAGCTTTCCATCATCTTCATTGGAGTTTAAGCATCTACCACCTTTAAAGGAGATGTTGAACCTTTTGTCACATAGTTGACTTATGCTCAATAAATTGTGTGCTTTAGCCCATCAACTAGTGTTACATTTTCAAACGAGACATTCTCATTTGCTACCTTTCCATAACCTAGTGTTAATCCTTTACTCTTTTTATGACAACCCCGATTTCCCAACTATAAACTAGAGTTGTCAGTTTAGTATCAATTGTTCTGATTCTGACTTTCAATGGAACACTAGGCCGTCAATCGGACAAAAGTAACAAAAACCTTCATTCATCTCATAAGCTGGAATAGGACATGACCAACAGTTATTACAATTATTGTATCAAAAGGTTTTAACAATGGATAACGTAATAGGTTCTTTATTACAATACTGAAAACCCGGATTCATATTTAAGAGCCCTTAACAGTCAGTCCTTATCGGTACATCTTTTTCTTACCCTTGGAACTTTCACCTTTCTCACTTTTAACTGAAAGAGAAATATGGCAAGTGTGACCGATAATTGCTTAGCAAGTAATATACTATAAGGCTAGTGAGAAGATTAAAAATTTTGTAGCTAGTTCAGGAACACTATTTCATGGTAAAGTTAGTGAAAATGAATAACATAAAGAGTTCAAATAAATGGATTCCCGTCGCAAATGGGGTGAATCCAAATTCTTAGGTAAGGAAAATTGGCAATTAATGCCTTTGAATAAAATTCCACATAATCATTTGACGTCTTTCAGTTTAAAACTTACTATATTGTCTTAACTCTATTCAGTACTAGGACTTATTGAGAGTACTTCTTACCATTTAACAATATCAGGCCAAGGCTATCTCAATATGGACTGCGGTGTACATACATATGACACTTAAAGTAGATATAATTACATCTATAGGGCCCAACAGAATAGAATAAACTATTCTCAATTCTGATGTGTTCCCTCATCAGTTTATATAGTGGATTAATCCTGATACCTTACTGAGGGTCATTAGGTAGAAACATGGATGATTTTATAAGAATGCAAAAGCATAGCATTAAAAAAGTTGAACTGAATTAAACAATTCAATATATCATGTCTTGATATGAAACAGATAGAATGCTTGTAAACTTGATACAAGTAGTCAAACATTTAACAATATGGTCTTAGCTCAAGTTGAACAAATAACTTTTATTCTCTATCAGTACATAAACAAAACAATTATGTATACGTAAAAAGAAAAGTTGAAGCATTTGCGTATCATAACTTAACACAGATCGAATCAATTGATCATGCATTTGATTGCAATAAGCATTATACTCCATACATGCCTACACAAACAGTTCTGCTATATGTTGAAAGAATAACTAATACATTCCTTGCCTTGATCAGAGTGATAACTTATGTTTGGTTCGAGTGTCCCTACGAGACCTGATTTTGACCCATACATGATCAAAGGTTAGAATTATATTTATGTTTAAGAAACAAGATTCTTTATGTAATATTTATCAAATTAGGTTTCATATAATTCATTAAGAGTGTCTCATTTGAGTTAAAAGAATTTTTTTTAGTTTATAACTATTACTCTTGAATGCATCTGATGGTGTTGCATATACTTCAATTGGTTTCACTGGTTATTGTCTAGTAGCTACTGGTGTGTTTTATAACATCAATAGAATAACTGTAAAAAGTAGATTTTCTTCAGGTATTACTATCATCCGATGAGTTATTTGCTTAGCAGTGGATAATAGTTAGGTCTAGTGGATAATGTGCTTCAAGGGATAAAATATGCATTAGGGGATGAGATTATGCATCATTGGCTACTGTGCATCAGGGGATAAGTTTATGCATCAGTGGTTACTATGCATTAAGAGATAAGTTTATGCATCAAGGGATAGCTTTCAGCCATCAAGGATAGCTTTGGGCCATCAGAGGATAGCTCTCAGGTTGATCATTATCTCCCCTCATTTTATAATTGTAATAATAATCCATAATATTATTATTACTTAAATTGTTATTATTCTAGGTTTTAATATCTTTTTAAACTGAAACTTGATCCTTTCCACATTCATAAAAGAATAATTCATTATGATCGCAAATATATCCAACTAAAATTTATTTAGTAGCTACATTGATGTTGTAGTAATATTTACATAAAGTTTAGGGCTTCACATCCTCTCTCCCTTATAAAAATTTTGTCCCCGAAATTTACTTATAAAATAGGTGAGGGTACTTCTCAACCGTGTCTCTTTCTAATTCCCATGTAGCCTCTTCGACATTGTGGTTCCTCTAAATTACCTTTCTAGAAGGAACTTCTTTATTTCTCAATCTCTTAGTTTAACGATCCACTATCTGAATCGGTTCCTCTTCATATGTCAGATCTTCGCTAATCTCAATAAGTTGATAATTTATTACCTTTTTGAAATCAGGTTTGTAAGGCCATTGGACCGACACATGAAACACATTGTGGAGGTGACCTAAAATTGGGGGTAATGCTAGCTCATATGCTACAGGTCCTATTCTTTTTAATATCTTGAAGGGTCCAAGGTAACGTGGCTCTAGTTTTCCTCCTTTTCCAAATCTGGTAACTCCCTTCTAGGGGGATACTTTGACAAATGCACAATCTCTAACGTTCATTGGTTGGTCCTTACGATGTTGGTCTGTATAACTCTTTTGCCGATCTTGGGCAAGTTTAATCCTTTGTCGAATGACAGTAACAACTTCTTCTATTTGCTGAATTATTTTTGGTCCTTCTAACTTTTTTTCTCCAATCTCATTCCAATGTAACGGAGTTCTACATTTTCTACCATAGAGTGCTTTAGAAGGGGCCATACCAATACTGGCATGGTAACTGTTATCTCCCCTACTTTTATAATTGTAATAATAATCCATAATATTATTATTACTTAAACTGTTATTATTCCAAGTATTGATATCTTTTTAAACTAAAACTTGATCCTTTCCACATTCATAAAAGAATAATTGATTACTATCACAAATATATCCAACTAAAATTTATTTAGTAGCTACATTGATGTTGTAGTAATATTACAGAGAGTTTGGGGCTTCACAGTTATCACCAAAAGATATGATTGGACCATCCTTCTTAGTGAATTTTATGAGTAGGTCTTTGTTTCATGTCATGTGCCTTGAATAGCCACTGTTTACAAACTAGATTTACTTGTGTTTACTTTTGGCCTGCACACAAAGAACATTTAATTTTTTTTTGATACCCAAGTGGATGTGGGTCCTCTAGGTTTTGTCATAGTTTTTTGGTATATCAGTGTTTAAGTCAATTTTAACTTTGGGTTTGGTCAACACACAAATTTTCTCTTATTTGGGAGCTTCATATAATGCCTTAGATTTAGAAATCACTTTCTTTTCTTTACCTTTATAGGTGCATGCAAGATCAAAAATTGATTTACGCAAATCATCAGCATATAAAATTGTACCAGTTAATATATGTGGCTTTGCTTTGCATTGAAAAGATAAATGATTAATATTACCACAGTTCCAACACACTTTTCTAGGGGCATCAGAGTTAGGAGCATAGTTGTTGGCTTTGTTAACTCCTAACTTTCCATTTCTATTCTTTTTCTTATCCCCTGATTGGTCTTTTTCCCTGAAGGGCTACTAAGGCCCGATGTACTCACATCCCCTGATGACTGTGTATCCACTGATGCCCAATCATTTTTCTTCTTGTTGGGAATCTTGGGTGCCTTGGCAAGAATAGGCTTCTTGCCACTTCCACCACTAGTGGAAGCTTAATTCTTAGGGTAAACATTCCCTCTTTCTAACTTGGCAATTGCCTTCATAAACTTAAAAGGTTGCAAAGGCCTTTTACCAAAACTAGCACCATTTTCAACCTCAATTGAAGGTTGTTTCACTTGAGTTTCTCCATATCCTAGTCCAGACTTTGGATTGAATTTCTTGTTGTTTAGTTGATCCTCTAGTTTCTTGCTAGACTCAGTCAATTTCCTTATGACCTTCTCCTATTCTTTAAGCTTTTTGGAGGTCCACTCTTCTCTCTTAATTGCATAGTCAAGGAGATTTCTAGTCTTGTTGAGTTATATTTCTAGATTTCCAAGCCTAGTCAATTCTGATTCTAAGAAAGTGTTCCTAGCGATTAATTTTTCATTAATCTTTTGCATTCTCTCAGTTTCAGCTACAACACTCTTTAATGTGTCATAAAGTCTCACAGGTCATTTCCTTAACAGTTTTAAAGTAATCAGTTTTAGACATGTTAGAGGAAATTTCAAGACTAACATGTGAGCTGTTGCTATCAGTGGATGAGTCCATCGGAGCTAGATTGACATATTCCTCAGCTTCTTCTTCATCTACGTCAGCCCAGTCCTTTCCCTCAGCAATGTATGTTCTACCCTTCTTGTTAACATTAAGAAGGTTAAAGTATTTTTTCTTATCGTCCACCACAACTTCTTTGCCCTTGGGCTCACCTTCATTCTTGGCATTATGGAACTTATTTACAAAGTGTCCCAACTCACTGCATTTGTAGCACTTGATTCTGGATTTGTCAATTAAGTTGTTTATGCTACCAGGTTTCTTTGTTGAAAATTTCTTTATTCCTTTTAGCTTTTGGAATTTCAGCTTGGAAAACCTTCTTGTAAGGAAGACCATCGTTTCATCCATCTCCTCTAACTCCTCAAGGGTGTACTCAGTCCCCTTTGAGTTAACTTCTTCATTTCCACTCTCCTTTTTCACTTTCATCATCATCTCCTAGTTGTTGTTTTATCAAGACACTTTGTCATGCTTCTCTTTTGTTTTTCCTGCTAGCCATCAAGGTTACTGATTTAAGCTCTCTAGTATCCCTTGACATTTCAAATCTTTGTTGAACCTCTAGTTCATATGTCTTTAGGGTTCCATAAAGCCTATCCAAGTCTAGGAGATTCATGTCCTTGGATTCCTTGATGGTTGTTGTCTTTGGATCCCATGATATAGGAAGTGCCCTCATGAATTTTCTATTCATGTCATTGTTGGCATATACCTTCCCATACATTTTTAGGTCATTTACCAACCTGTTAAATCTGTCAAACATTTCAGTGAGTGATTCACTAGATTTCATTGTGAACCACTCATACAGTTGTGTTAACAACTGCAACTTGTTTTCCCCTATATCCTCAGTACCATCACACAAGATCTGGATGGTATCCCACATTGACTTAAATGTGGTAAGATTCATGATGTTGTTGAGCATATCATCATTTAATCCATTATAAAGGTTACCTGTCACTTTTAGATCGTTCTTTGCTTTCTCTCTTTCCTTTGGAGTCATTTCATCGGTAGTCTTTAAGACTAGCCATTCATGAACATTTACTCCATTAACCACCTCTTGAGGAATGAGGTTTTTTGGTACGTGAGGACCTTCTTCGAGCACTGTCAAATATTCATCATGAATAGATCTGAGATGAACGATCATTTTTTGTCTCCAAAAGAAGTATTTCCCTCTTTCCAACAAAGGAACCTTACTATTACCAGTTTTGTTAGTTATTTATAAAGATCTTCTAGCAAGTGTAATTTGCTAGTTGGCTCTAAAACCAATTGTTAGAACATAATAAGCTAAAGTGTTTGTAGAAGGGGGTGTTAAATACAAACACCACAATTTTTTCGCTTTACTAATACTTAATAAACATAATTTGGAATAGCTGCAAAGTTATCCCCTGATGAGGATGAACACAGAAAAACTTTACTGAAATTAAAATGAACACACACGCATTCAAGTTAAAATAGTTGTATTATAACTTGGATTTTTTTGGGAATCTGTATAATCACAAAGTGATTCAAACAACTACAAATCTGTAAATGAATACATCTTCTTTCTTCACACTTCTAGCTACAATCTCTCTCTATAATATTTCTCTCAAAAACTATTACAAAGCTTCTCTTTAGTGTGTGAGGACGATAGGGATGTTTCAGTGTTAATCGTTATCTTCGTTCAGTGTGATACAACCTTTACATATATATAAAAACAGAAATGAAAACCATGTGTTTGCCATGCTTCTTTTTCAATGTAGCCACAATATGTCCTGTCATTGTCCTTTTGGAAAGACAAGTGCCAAACTACTGTAGGCTATAGTTGCTTCTTTTCAGTCCCTGTTCTCCATGCCTTTCTAGTGTGAAGGTTGTTATTGGACCACCAAATCCCAAGGAATATCTTAACAGATATAGCCCTTGCTTTTATGCCAAGTATCAATGTTTAGCTCGTAATCCCTGATGACGTGTAGAGTAGGTCTTAACTATCCCCTAATGACAAGCCCTGGTGTTGACTTGATTAGTTCTTCTAACTCCCCTGATGACAAGCCCGATGTAGGCTTGATTAGTGTTTCACTATCTACTGATGCTAATCCCTGATGTAAAATTAGATCAGTGCTTCTTGATCCCCAGATGTTAAGTCCTTAATATTATCCACTGATGTCATCCATTGATGTTGTGTTCAAGTTATCCCCTGATGATATTCCCTGATAGGTTTAACTGCTGATGGTATGTCTGATGGTTAAGCTATCCCTTGATGGTATCACCTGATAGTTATGTTATCCCGTGATGGTATCCTTGACAATCAAGCTATCCCCTGATGGTATCCCTTGACAGTCAAGTTATCCCCAAATGGTATCCCTTGACAATCAGGTTATCCCCAAATGGTATCCCCTAACAGTTTTAACCATTGATGCCTTTTTGAAAGCTAACATCTTTGATCACTAATACTTTGATGGCTTTTCCATGAATGCCTAATGTCCGAAATACTTGAACATTAAGTACAACCAAACATTCTCTGACACTAACAAGTCCTTTGAGATATCCACTGATGACTTGCCTAGTACAGTAAAGGCTATTCCTTGACAGACTAAGTTGTTTATCAGTGAATGCTTATTTGTGCAAATATAGTAAGGTTTATAAAACACCTTGAGTATTTACAAGTGCACAATTATTAAAAGAACAAAAGAATAGTTACATCATCATCATCAACATTATAGTTAACACTTATTCATTAGTGGATATGTATCCACTAATGAATTCTCATCAGTGGATATTTATCTCCTGATATGATTTATTCATTAGTGGATTTTTATCCTCTGATGACTTATTCATCAGTGGATATTTATCCCCTGATGACTAATTTATCAGTGAAGATTTATCGCCCGATGACTAATTCATTAGTGGAGATTTATCTCCTGATGACCAATTCATCAGTGGAAATTTATCCCCTGACCAACTTTGTGTACTCTTCAATGCAATAGGGAGTCTTTGCCTTAGCCTCTTATAGCTTCAACAATAGTCTCCGATAGTGCAATTCTTAGTATGTGATATACTAGTTCTTAGACTCCGATAGACTTGACTAACTTTAATTTTGTTGAACTCTCCCAATGCATTCCTGATAGTCTCTGATGGTACACTTCTACAGGTTCTAGTACGATTCCAAGTTATAACATTTCTAAGTAATATACATCATCATCAAATGCTATAATTCCTAATAACCTTCCCTTATTTATGATTATCAAATGATAAGCATAAATCAATGTTTGATGATGATGTCAAAACAAAACCTTATAACACTATTTACTTAGAATTGAAATTATAGATGTGTAAACCCCATTGTACCAGTTCTATTTTGCTAACAGTGATGACTGCATTAATAGTTTTGTTCGCTTTCTACAGTTCTTTAGGCTCAACCATCAATCTGCTAACATCTTTAACAATTTTCCCCCTATCTTCATCAGAATTACTCTTTACTACCCCTGGCCTTATTGTTCTCCCCTCATTTTGACATCAGCATTATTGAAGGGTAGAAATGGATATATTAGGTTGACTTAGCAAGAAGAAATGTTTGAGCTCATTTTGAAGACCATTGATCATGAAGTGTTGGAGCTTCATGTTTCTCTTTTATGTGTTAATCAATGCTTCATAAACATCTTGTGAGTATAGCTACACTTAATCCTTGTGTGGTTAAATACTTTGGTATGAGGTGTGTTGATGTGTCATCCAATACTTCTTGTGTTGCTTGCATCAACCAAACATACACAATTTCTTGTTCAAGTTCATTTGCAGTTTGTAAGATCTGACAGTTGTCTTGATAATTTCCTTATTAAACATGTCAGTTATCAATTGTTGTTCTGCATCTCTTGAACTAATTCTTTTCTCTATATCCTCTGATGTATGATTAGAATGGTGATTAGAGAATACATGAGCTGTAAAGGTAGTAGTGTGTGAACAATTTCTATCTATTCTTTTCTTCAAGGATCTCATCCTTTCTCACACCTTCTCCTTTTGCTTGACTTTTACAAGTCAGTCTCTCACACTCACTTTCTTTACATTTTTGTTTTAATCCCTTTTTCCTCACCTTTTTTCAGGCACAAGTTCTTACTCTAATTTTGTATTCTCTCAGGCTTACTAGAAATATGAAATCTTTCTGTTATAGGTGACCTAGAGTAGTGTAGGAAATACAGGAAGTAAGTGTTCTGCATCAGTGGATGTTTGAGAAAGAACAGTTGTATTATCCACTGATGAGTTGAGAGCTGCTTTTTGTGTTTCAACTTTAGGAGTTGGCTTCTCTGATAATTGAATTATCATAGAATCTGAAACCAATGGAATTATTAGATTTCCATTGCTTCTAAAGAAATATCAAGGAGAGAAGAAGAAAGAATAAGAATTGCTTCTAAAGAAATATCAAGGAGAGAAGAAGAAAGAATAAGAATATATAATTGAGTGTTGGCTGCTCATCTTAAATAAAGAAAAGACGAGCATCAACTTGAGACTCTGTGTGTGCACTCTCAGTGACAGGTTGATCATTGATTAGAACCTGTTTCTTCTTCTTCCTCTGAAAGGTATACTTAGGTGTGTGTTGTATAGACTCATATACATGTATCATTGGAGGTGGACTATTTTTAATAGATATAACCTGTTGAGAGGTTGCACCTAGAGATGTGCTCTTTCCTTTTGGACTAAATATCATTTTGAGAAGATACTAAGCAGCACCAAGGGTTCTTACTGTTCTCTTGTTCCTTCCTTATTACTTCCTTTAACTGCTCACCCTCCCCCTTAGTTGTTGCTGGTTGTGGTTGTTTCCTTCTTACAACCTTTATCTTTTGAGAGATAGAGAAGATGACTTTAGTTGTAGACTTTGATTTAAAGGGTATTGCTACTTGGGTAGAAGGAGTTGGGTCTGCAGTATCCTCTTTCATTGTAGCAGAAATAGAAGAAATAGAGAAAATAACATTTTAATTTCTGCTACCAGCAGGTAATTATCCACTAATTAATTAAGTCATCAAGGGATAAAATTTATTGTTGTTGCTTCTATTCATCATTCGATAATTATCCTCCAAGGAGTATAATTATTTGTTGATACATCTTTTGTTCATCAGTCAATAATTATCCTCTAAGGAGTGAAATTATCTGATGATGCAACATTTGTTCATTAGTTGATAATTATCCTCCGAAGAGTAAAATTATCTGCTGATGTGACAACAAACTAAAATTATCTACTGATTAGTTATATTATCAATGGATAATGATATGTGCTACAATTTATTAGCTTTGCACAAATTTTCAAGGTTTTATTCACCAAAGTTAAGCATACTAAACTCACTTACCAACCTGTTGAAGGTGACTTCATCCAATGGTTTGGTGAATATGTTTGCAAGCTGCGAGTTTCGGGTTAGTACTCCCAGTTGCTTCTGTTCTGAAACATAATTTCAATTGCTTCTGAAACTCCCCCTAAATCAGTGGCTTCTGTGTTTTCTGCATTTTCAGCATCCACTGATGGAGGTTTCTTGAGTTTCAGCTTCATTTTTCTGATGAGTCAATGTCAGCATCCCTTAACTCATCAACTTCACCTTGTGTTAGCAGGGACTTCTCATCAATCATGTGTCTTGAACATCCACTGTCCAAGAATTATATTTGTTCCTTCATACACTGAACACACAAATAGCTAAGTAGATTTTGGTACCCAATCCAACTTGGGTCCTTTGGCATTAGTAGTAGTTAACTTAGCTGCAATCAAAGATTTTTTAGTCTTTACCACCCACTTTAAAGAGAAATTGTTTTTTTCTTAGTCTTGGGTGCTTCAGTTTTTATCTTTGACTTTTGAGAAGGTTTCCCAAAACTGTTTTTAACCTAGTTAGCATTCAATTGGTTGTTATTCCTGGATGAGTAATTGTAGAAGTGGGGTTGAATACAATTTCAGCTTTTTTTCCCCCAATGTAAAGATCAAGATATAATTTGTAAATTAATTGCGTAATTAATAAACAAGACAAATTATAATAAAGAATATATTTTATTAATACTGGAATCTGAAATTACAATCTGGTTATCAAAGTTGATACCATCTTCTGAAATATGTTCAAGTATGAACAACTACTATCTAGAAATGAATTTCTAGCTTCTCAAGTTATGAACAACTTGTTTCTCAAATTTTATGAATTTGCTGCGTCAGATTACAGAGTATATGAATTCTCTTTCTCTCTCTATTTTTCGTATTCTTCTGTAATCGCTCTTCTTCTTATTTTTTTTTATATTCTCTATGTTGTGTATATATTGACTTATATATTTTTCACACAGCTTCCTTTTCTGATCTTTTCTACTTTTTAACAACTCTAATCAATTAGAGCAGCTTCTCTTTATCAGCAGTTGTAACAACTCTATTACCTAACATTTCTGTTAAGTCACATTACTGTTACAAAATATCTTAGTTTTCACAGATCAGCTTCCCAACCTTGTTAATCCAAATGTAATTTTGTTATGGATCTTTGGTCGGCTTCTAGTTCACTGGGGAACTTTGGTAAAAGTGTGATGTGTCAAGCTATTTATCTTTTGATATGACGTTGTTCATTAGTGGATGTGTATCCCCTGATATGACTTTATTCATTAGTGAATATTTATCCCCTGATGACTTTGTTCATCAGTGGATATTTATCCCCTAACGACTTGTCCACTGATGACTTGTTCACTTATAGCTTATCCCTTGACCAGCTTCGTTGCTTCAATGCAATAGAGAGTCTTTGCCTTAGTCTCTGATAGCTTCAACAATAGTCTCCGATAATGCAATCCTTAGTCTCGGAGACTATAGAACAAACCATCGGAGACTAAGCTTGAGATATCTGAGACTAAGCATACATGACCAGAGACTATTGTTGAAGTTATAAGGGACTAAAGTGAAGATTACTCTCTGATACAGTACAGAGTTCTAACTCAATTAGAAGTTGACTTTGACATGGACAAAAAGTTATGTTGAAGACAAAGCTGGTTAGGAGATATACCAGAGTTGTATTTTTTCATTATTAAAATGAGAGTAACTATTTAGATTGTACATAAGAAATCATTATTGAATAGGATTAGAAGTTGATTTATAATTCAGAATCAGAAGTTGTAATTGATTGTACAGAAATCCTAGAAGCTATATGTTTTCATAGATTTGTATATATAAAATGTTAGGAATTAGAACATTTGATGATGATGTATAAACACTTAGAATTGTTTAATTTGTAACTGTGCATGTATCTGCAGTAGTGCACTATGAGAAACTACGATCAAAGACTACATGTAATCATCATAGACTACAAAGAATGCATTTGGAGAGTTCAACAAAAGTCAATGTTGGTCAAGCAAAATTAACCTATCGGAGACTAAGTTTTTGTTCATTAGAGACTAAGTTTTTGTTCATTGGAAACTAAGTTTTTTTTCATCGGAGACTAAGTTTTTGTTCATCGGAGACTAAGTTTTTGTTCATTGGAGACAGGTTTTTGTTCACCAAAGACTAAGTGGTTGTTCATCAGAGACCAAGTGTTTGTTCATCGGAGACTAATGTTGAAGCTACCAAAGACTAAGGCAAAGACACTCCAATACATTGAAATAGCCTTGAGAAGATTTGACCATCGCCAAACTCAATGCCAAAGTCATTTGCCTATCACCAAAGTTGTCGGGCAAATCAACAACAGCGTCAAACTCAAAATGACTATCACCAAAGTCGTCGGGCAAATCAAAAACATCGCCAAACTTAAAAAGATTATCGCCAAAGTTATCGGAAAATTCTCTATTGCTGAAGTAAAGTGAAGCCTATCAGGGGATAAATATCCACTCATGAACAAAATTGGTTGTCAGGGGATAAATATCCACTGATGAACAAAATTGTCCGTCAGGGGATAAATATCCACTTATGAACAAAAAAGCCCATCAGGGGATAAAATGATTAGAGACTAAAGATGACAAATCCACTAACTCAAGACTAAAGGCGGTTGAATTAAAATATAAATGGTGATCTAATAAGGAGAGATTGACTACCAAAGAAGCTTCAAGGAGATAAGTTATACACTGCAGGTGTGAATACTGATATGAAGATAAGTTATATTTATACACTAGCATGTGTATATAGCTGCTGGTCTGAAAAGTGCAGAGATAACTTATAGAAACTTGAAGAAGGAAAATTTGGAAGTTGGTCTAATCAAAAACCAGGAAGCTCATAGGGATAAGTTCTTCACTGCAGAAATAACTTATCATGGGAACTCCAAGAGGAAAATAAGGGAGCTGGTGTGCTGATACAGCAGAAATGTTACATAACAAGTTGACGCACAAGGAAGGTTATGCAAAAATAAGTTATGTAATAGAGCTACAATTACCAAAGAATATTATGGATATTTTTGGAGTCAACTCATTAAAGAAGCTTGGAGAACAAGTGAGCTATGTCTATGAATAGAGACATGAAGCAGCTGAGACACAAAAACACAAATACAACAAGATATCACTCATATACACAAAAACACTAGTATACATATTATCTCAGATCATATCGCAACTATAATAAACTTATAGAGAGAGAGAAACAAGTTTTCATAACTTCAGAGAAGCTAGAAATCATATTCTAAAGTGTAGTTGTTATTTTCAACAGAGTTGTTAGAAGCTGGTCATTCACACCAGTGAGCTTTTGTAATATTTCATTGATTTATAAAAGTTCAGAAACACTTGTGATATATTGTATTCATTAAATTCCGCAATTTTTAATACAGTATATTCACTGAACTCACAAAGTTCGAAAGAATTTTGTGGTTTGTATTCAACACCCCCCTTCTACAAACCATCTTGTAGGACAAACATACAATATAGAAAATTGAAGCTGACAATCAATTTGTAATCAATTGTTAATCAATAAAAGCAATTGTTTTACATATTTGTCTTGTTCTTTTTATTCCACAAATTATATTATTTAAAGATCAAGAATTGAAAAGATTCATAGAACTTGTATTCACCCCCACCCTCCTTCTACAAGTTCTAGGCTGTCTTATTGGGACAACAAGTGGTATCAGAGCCTGATTGATTTGATTCAATTCAGAAGATCCAGAGATGGCCAACAACGAAGGAAGCAGCTCCAACATGATGACATATGCAAGAAACCGTTATGGTGGAACCAGAATTCTAATTTTAAAAATAGAGGAATATCCTATCTGGAAACAAAAGATGTACATTTGAGATCAACAGACCTTGATTACATTGATAGGATTGAGAAAGGTCCATATTAGCCGAGGAAATTTGTTCATTCAAAAACTGTGGATGGAACAATAATTGCTGAGCACTTTGAACTTGCACTTGAGAGTGATTATACTAATGAAGACAAGTTACAAGTGCTAAAAGATGCTAAAGTAATGAACATACTTTACAATGGTTTGGATAAAAATATGTTCACAAGCAAAGCCTGGTGAACCAATAATATCAGTGTATGATAGATTCAATGCTTTGTTGAATGACCTAAAAATACTTGGAAAGTACTATAACAATGAAGATGTTAACACCAAATTCATGAGGGCTCTCCCACCAAGCTGGGATCCAAAAACAACTGCAGTAAGGGAAGCTCATGATTTGGATACCCTTACATTGGACAAGCTCTATTGAAATCTAAAGACTTATGAACCTGAAGTAGTGCAAAGACAAAAGATGCAGGACAAGGACAAAGGAGCTGCATTGATGTTTGAGACTAAGATGTCTCATGAGGAGCTTGATGATGAAACTTATACTGCAAGCTTTGTTGAAGAAGAGTCTGAATCTGAGACTGGTGATGACATGGAAGAATTCAAGGCCTTCATGGTGAAGTGATTCAAGAAATTCAGAGCTAGTAGGAAAGGAAGGAATCGTCAAGAAAACCTAACCCAAAACGAGAAGGTCAAATTGTGACCTTTGACAAAAAAAGATAAGATGCTACAACTGTGATGGGTTAAGGCACTTTGTCAATGAGTTTTAGGTTTTAGAACATTTGATGATGATTGTCTTTAAATTACTTAGAATACAAATGTATAGAAAGTGTTAATTAGTAACACTGAAGTTTTGTAGCTAGCAGTTATCTCTTTGTTTGTAATTTATTTCATTCTTTGTAAAGAGATATAAATATTTCTTATTTGTAAGTAACTGCTGGAATGGTGTATCGAAGCTTCAGAAAGTCAAGATGTGTATTTAATCTATTAGAGTTTGCAAAAAGGCTTATCGGAGACTATGAGAATTGGTCAGGGACTAAAAAGATCTTATCTGTCGGAGACTAGTTTTGCCTATCGGAGACTAAGACTTAAGTCATCAGAGATTAAGTCTAAAGGAGTCGGAGACTAAAGCTTACGTCATCGGAGACTAAAGTTAAAAGCATCAGAGACTAAGCTAATGTCATCGGAGAGACTAAGCCTTAACGCGTCAGAGACTAAATAGTTCTATCAGAGACTATACAAGCTGACGTCATCAGGGACAAATTGCACCGGAGACTAGTAATGACGTCAACAGAGACTAAAGATGAAGCATCAGGGACTAATCGCGATTTATTTCTTGAAAGATACAGAGTTCGAATTAAAAAGGAATGTCTTAGTAAAATATTATTGAAGACGTAGCTGGTAAGGAAACTAACCAGAAATCTGTTCCTATCAAAAAGAAAAGATTGTATTTGATTCGAATAAGGAAGCTGAATTTTGTTCAGAATAGGAACTGAGTCAATAATAATTCAGTTGCTAGAGAAGCTGTAATTAGGTTTATAAAGAATTGTAACTTCGAAGCTGTATAGGTTCTTCATAGTTTTGTATCTTTTCTTATACAGAATAGAAAAGAAGCTGACGATTACATTATTGTAATTGTTAGGATTTGTATTCAATTGTAAATCAATAAAGCAATTGTTTATAAATTGATTCGTATTCTTGTTCTTTATATTCTGCAAGAAAAGTTAATTTTTTAAAGATCAAGTAATACGAAAAGATTTTAAAGAACTTGTATTCAACCCCCCTTCTACAAGTTCTCGGCATCTCACTGGGAAAACAATTGGTATCAGAGCCTGTAATTGAATTTAGTCAATTAATACGTTCCAAGAGATGGCCAATGATGAAGCAAACAGCTCTAGCATAATGGCGTATGTGGGAAGTCGTGATGGTGGTACTAGAATCCCTATTCTTAAACAAGAAGAATATCCAATGTGGAAGCAAAAGATGTACATGCACTTGAGAGCAACAGATCCAGATTATATTGATAGGATTGAGAAGGGTCCTTATCTACCCAGGAAATTTATTCCTGCTAAAACTGTCGATGGATCTATTGTTGCAGAACACTTTGAACTTGCTCCAGAATGTGATTATACAAACGAAGACAAGTTGCAAGTGTTAAAGGATGCTAAGGTGATGAACATACTTTATAATGGAATTGATAAAAATATGTTCACAAGCATCATAAATTGCACTACATCAAAGCAAATCTGGGACACCATCAAAATCCTGTGTGAAGGGACTGACCAAGTCCAAAAGAACAAAAGATCATTGTTGACACAACAATATGAGTTCTTTCAAGCAAAGCCTGGTGAACCAATAACGTTAATATATAATAGGTTCAACACTTTGCTCAACGACTTGAAAATACTTGGGAAGTCCTATGATAATGAGGATGTCAATACTAAGTTCATGAGATCTCTCCCACCAAGTTGGGATCCAAAGACAACGGCAATAAGAGAGGCTCATGACTTGGATATACTCACACTGGACAGGCTCTACGGGAACTTAAAGACTTATGAACTTGAAGTAGAGCAACGACAACGCATGCATGGCAAGGATAGAGGAGCTGCGTTGATGGTTGAGACAAGAAAGTCTCAAGAGAAGCTTGATGATGAATCTTCCAGTACTAGCTCGACTGATCAAGAAGATGAACTGGATTCTGATGATAACATGGAGGAATTCATGGCGTTTATGGTCAAACAGTTCAAGAAATTTAGAACAAGCAGGAAAGGAAGAAAATCGTCAAGGAAACCTAACCCAAAACGTGAAGGTCAAAAAGTCACCTTCAACTTAAAAAAGATAAGATGCTACAACTGTGATGGGTTAGGGCACTTTGCCAATGAGTGCAGGAAGCCTAGATCTAGTGATAGATCTAAGGATGAAAAATCAAGGAAAGACTTTGCTGACAAGAAAGCTAAATCCAAGAGCAAAGCCTTGATAACTGAGGGAAAAGATTGGATTGACAGCGACTCTGATGAAGAAGTTGTCAACTTTGCCCTAATGGCTCGTAGTGATGAGTCAAGTGATTTTACAAAGGTATGTGATGCAAATCAGAACTTTAACGTGCTTAATTTACTTGATACATCTAGCATTAAAAGCATGCAAAAAGATATGTCTGACTTGCATCTCAGTTTTAAATCATTAACTATTGAACATACCAATGTAACGTGACAATCTCTTAAAAAGAAACAAGTTTCTTGAAGAGAGATTGGCACAATTTGACACTATCAAGTTTGATTTAAACAAAGCTCATCACATGATTGATGCTTTGAAAAAGAGGGAATATTACTTAGTAGAGCAACTTGAAATTGCTCAAGCTAAGATTAAACAATGGAACACTTCCTCAAAAAAATTAACTGACTTGGTAGAGTGTCAAACAATAGGTCAAAAATCTGGACTAGGTTATGATGAAAATCTTAACAAAAGTTTAGATTTAAATGATCTATTCGAAGCTGCAAACTCCTCAATTAGCAAGCCAAATTTTAAAAGAATTAATTTTGTCTCTCCTGTTTTTGAACCTAAATTTATTAACACTCAATATCAACAATTCACTGCAAAAACAGAAAGTGATCAAAAGACAGTGAATGTTGTTGATAAGAGTGAAACAAAAAGATTAAATATTGGGTTCATGACAAAGACACAACTAAATAAAAAACTGGAGAATCTTCCAGACAAAAAGGCTGAAAAATTGGTGGAGTTAAGCAGAAAGAAGAAAAATAGGAATGGAAAGATAGGCATTAATAAACATACAAACTATGCTAGAATGCCTGATGCTCCTAGAAAGACATGTCATGTATGTGGTAACCCCAACCACATAGCTATAAACTGTAGGAGCAAAAATAAAATTCCTATAATTGAGACTGCACCTTCAAAGAGAATAAAAGATAAATCACCAGTAAAAAGGTTAGAACATTTTTGCATTAAAACTGAAAATTCTAAGCTTGGCAGTCTCTCACAAACTAGTAGCAAGACTAATGATTGTCCTATTAAAGTTAAAACTGTTAAAAGACAATCAACTCAATCTGAGTCAAGTCTTGAGTCTACAACTAGTGAGAAAGAACCCAAGAAAGTCTGGGTTCCAAAAATCTCAAACTAGTTACTCTCTACTGTGCAGGGCAAAAAGAAGAAATCATGGTACTTGGACAGTGGCTGTTCAAGGCACATGACCGGAGATAAGACCCTGCTAAGACAGTATGAAGAGAAAAGTGGCCCAAAAGTCACTTTTGGAGATGACAGCAAAGGCCATACAAGGGGATATGGTAGTGTTGAACATGGAGATGTCATCTTCATAGAAGTAGCATTGGTTGACGACTTAAAGCACAATTTACTTAGTGTGAGTCAACTATGTGATAAAGGATTCCATGTCATCTTTAAAGAAGACCTATGCCAGGTGTGTGACAAGGAATCTGGGAATGTAATATTGACTGGAAAAAGAAAAGGAAATTTGTATATTGCAAATCTTATTTCTTTTACTGATCAAATCACATGTCTGTATAGCAAAGCTTCAACTGATGAAAGTTGGCTTTGGCATAAGAAGCTTTCCCACTTGAATTTCAAGAACATCAACAAGCTTGTGAGGAAAGGATTGGTAGCTGGCATTCCACAATTAGAATTTACACAAGAAGGATTATGTGATGCATGCCAGAAAGGGAAACAAAAAAGTGTATCATTTAAGAGTAAACCAGCAACATCAATCACTGACCCGCTACAATTGTTACATATGGATTTATTTGGTCAAGTGAATGTGATGTCTATCTTAAGAAATAGATATGCACTGGTTATTGTGGATGATCACACGAGGTATACTTGGGTAAAATACCTCTTTACAAAAGATGAAGCTATTCAGTTGATAATTGATCATATCAAGAAGATAGAAACTGAGTCAGGAAAAACAGTAAGGGTTATAAGAAGCGATAGAGGAACAGAATTCAAGAATTCCCAAGTACTTGAATTCTGCACTGAAAAAGGAATAACACATCAATTCTCAGCTCCAAGAACCCCTCAACAAAATGGAGTTGTTGAGAGGAAAAATAGAACCCTTATTGAAGCAGCAAGGACTATGTTACAAGAGGCTAAGCTTCCCACATATTTTTGGGAGGAAGCTATAAGCACTGCTTGCTTTACACAGAATAGATCCTTGATAAACAAAGCATATAACAAAACACCTTACAAGTTAATGACTGGGAGAAAACCAACTCTCAAGTTCTTACATGTGTTTGGTTGTAAATGCTTTGTACTGAGAGATTCATCAGAGTTAAGAGGAAAGTTTGACAATAAATCTGATGAAGCAATCTTCTTAGGTTATTCTCTGTCAAGTAAAGCATATAGAGTATATAATCTAAGAACAAAAGTCATTGTGGAATCAATACAAGTCATGTTTGATTATAAAAAGATTCCAGGAATGATTGGACAAGGATTGCATGAACCTCTCAGTTTTGAGAATGAATTGGATGCATGGGAATATCCATCAGAGACTACTGAACAACTCCAAGATAGTAATGATCCCTACTTAGTTGAGGGGGAGCTAACAATTGTGCATGAAGTGCCAAGATCTAATAATTTATCAGAGAATAGATTATTAGATGAAACTCAAGAGACTAGTGACATTAGTAATCCTCCGGAGACTAATGTTTCACCAGAGACTAGAGTCACTGATGCACAATCTGAAACTACAGTGACACCGGAGCAAATAAAAATAAACAGCTCAGGGGGAGCTGATAATGCAGGAGTCAATGGTTTAGGGGGAGCAGTCTCTGATCATGAAGCTAGAATGGATAACACCAATCTAGACAATGAAGCCTCAACTTCAAGATCAAATCTACCACGTGCAATTCCATGGTTAAGAGACCACACGCCATATTTGATAATTGGAAGTTTAGAGGATGGAGTCAAGACTAGAAGTGCAACTCAAAATGAATGTTTATATCTCAGTTTTCTTTCAAAGATTGAGCCAAAGAAAATTGAGGAAGCACTTCAAGATCCTGACTGGATAATTGCCATGCAAGAGGAGTTAAACCAATTCACTCGAAACAAAATCTGGAGACTGGTACCCAAACCAAGGAATAGATCAATAATTGGTGCCAAGTGGGTCTTCAGAAATAAATTGGATGAAGCTGGTACAATCACAAGGAACAAAGCAAGACTGGTTGCAAAAGGATATTCTCAAGAAGAAGGAATAGACTATGATGAGACTTTTGCACCAGTAGCAAGACTTGAAGCTATAAGAATCTTCTTGGCATATGCAGCCTACAAGAACATCAAGGTGTACCAGATGGATGTCAAAAGTGCTTTCTTGAATGGAAAATTGGAAGAGGAAGTCTATGTCTGCCAACCCCTAGGTTTTGTGGACTCCAAATTTCCAAATCATGTCTACAGGTTAGACAAAACACTTTATGGCTTAAAATAAGCACCAAGAGCCTAGTATGATACTCTATCTCAATTGTTGCTTGAAAATAAATTTGTTAGAGGTATCATAGATAAAACCTTATTTTATAGAAAGCAAGGCTCAAACATAATATTGGTGCAAATATATGTAGATGATATTATATTTGGATCTACAAATGAAAAACTTTGTGAAAAATTTTTAAAACTTATGCAGTCTAGATATGAAATGAGTATGATGGGAGAATTAACATTTTTCTTAGGTTTGCAAATAAAACAATCAACTGATGGAATATTTATCAATCAGTCCAAGTATATCAAAGACTTATTGAGAAAATATGATTTGGTTGATTGTGCATCTGCAAAAACACCCATGCCTACTGCCACTAAGCTAGATAAAGATTTAAAAGGAAAGAAAATTGATATTACTAGCTATAGAGGCATGATAGGCTCTCTTTTGTATCTAACTGCAAGTAGACCAGATATAATGTTTGCTACATGTTTATATGCTAGATTTCAAGCTGACCCTAGAGAGTCACATTTGATTGCTGTAAAAAGAATTCTCAGATATCTAAAGGGTACCCCAAACCTTGGTTTATGGTATCCCAAAGAATCTGATTTTAAACTAATCGGTTATTCAGATGCTGACTATGCAGGTTGCAAGCTTGATAGGAAAAGCACAAGTGGAAGCTGCCAACTTCTTGGAGGCAGACTTGTTTCTTGGTTCAATAAGAAACAAAATTCAGTTTCTACTTCAACAGCAGAAGCTGAATACATCGCAGCTGGGAGTTGCTGTGCTCAAATCCTATGGATCAAGAATCAACTCCTAGACTATGGTATGTCATTATCCAAAATTCCTATTTATTGTGATAATACTAGTGCCATAGCAATAACAGAAAATCCAGTGAAACATTCAAGAACAAAACACATAGATATTAGATATCACTTCATAAGAGAACATGTAAGTGAAGGTAATATCGAATTACACTGGGTAACAACTGATAAACAACTTGCAGACATATTCACAAAACCTTTAGATGAATCTACCTTTTCTAGATTAGTTTCTGAATTAGGAATGTTGAATTATGCCTCTAAAAATTGATTAATTTTTCTTTTTTTTTTAAAACAAGTTGTTTAGTTGTATGCAGCTAGAATTTAATTTCTAGAAAGAAGCTATTTTATTTTATTAAAACAGAATTTTAGAAGCTAGAATTAATTTTCTGGATTGCAGCTGTTTTTAATTAAACAGAATTTGTGAAGCTAGAATTAATTTTCTGGATAGAAGCTGTTTTAAAAAAAAAAAAGGATTTTAGGAGCTAGAATTTTAATTCTAAAAAAAAAAATTTGATGAAATGAATAATCAAATGGTTGATTATTGAATAATATGAGCTAGAGTGAGTAAGAGACTATTTTAATCCCTGATAGTTATTTTTAATTAGTCCCCGACTAAATTAAAAAATTGAACTATCGGAGACTAACTAGTTCCCGATAGTTAATACTATCAGAGACTACCTTAGTCCCCGATAGTTAATACTATCAGAGACTACCTTAATCCCCGATAGTTAATACTATCAGAGACTAACTAGTCCCCGATAGTTAATATTATCAGAGACTACATTAGTCCCCGATAGTCAACACTATCAGAGACTAATCTTCTTCTAGTCTCTTACAAGTGAACTTACCAGAGATTAGGGCAATCTCCAATCGAGGGTAATATGGTAGTTATCCCTCCCACGATCAAAAACGGTCCACTACCCTTAAGAATTGCAAACGTTTCAAACAATTTGATAACACAAAATTCAAACATCTTTGCAATCACAAACACTCAAGCTCTGAAATTATTTTCTCTCTACAAATACTCTGCAATTTAACCCTTTTTCAAGTTTTCTTCCAAAGTTCACAGATCTCTGAAAATGGCCGCTAAAACTGTTCTGTTCAAGTTTGGAGACTTTGATATCATCAAGACAAACCATGCAGGGGTGGCTGATAAGCATGTATTTGAAGCCCAGTACCACCCCTTTGTGGATTTCCTTCAACACTCCAGTCTTTCGTATGCCATTTACGAAGCCCCTATCCAAGCCGCTGAGGTTATTACGGCTGTCTGGTCCACTGCAACCATCCAGGGTGAGAAAACTGCCTCCCTTGTGGTAAGTTTCAAGTATGTAAACTCTGTTTATAATATAGATCATACCGTAGTTAATAATGCTTTACACTTGCCAATTTATGAAAACTTTGACTCACTTGCTTCTGATGAAGAAATTATTTCTATGTTTAAAAATTTACATTATTCTGCAGAAATTACTTCTGTTGGGTCTATAACATGACCCCATCTAAGGCAAGAGTGACCACTGTTCTTTGACATAATAACTAAAGCTTTTACTTCTAAGTGCAGTGGCTATGATGCTATCACTACACTCACACAACAAATCACCTTTAGTGTGTTGTATGATAGGCATATTAACATTGGGCTTTTAATTCTGCAAAATCTTTTGATAAAACTTAAAACCAGTAAAAATAAAATTTATTATTCTAGTTTTTTGATGATGATTGTTAAATATCTAATTCCTAACCTTGATATTACTGGAATGCAAGTTTTACCAACTATTTTGCAAAGTAAAAGAATATTTACAAATGTGAAGCATAAATCTGCAAAGGTAATAGTTCCTTTATTTTTTCCTCCTGTCATGAGATCTATTCTCATTGATAGGCTTCCAAATCTTTATTCTTTGCAATTTTTTGAGGATATTGAAAGTCAAAACCCCATTAATCCTCCAACCACTTCACAACAACTGTCTATAGCCCCCTCCACAGTCTCTCAACAGATTGTGGTTGTAAAACCAAAGACAATCACAAAACTCCCAATTAAAAGAAAAATAATTAAGGGAGCAAGTGAGGATGAGGGAGAACAAGAAGCTGAAGTTCCACTTCAGAGAAAGAAGAGAGTTATAACCCATAGCCAAAATCAATCCATTGCTTCCCAAAAGGCAGTGGAGGTTATAAGGAAAAACAGTGAACTGTCACCATTCTCCCAAAAGGATGTTGACATTGAAGAAAGTTCCCAACCAGGAACACACTGTACAAAGTCTGCACAACCTCTTGTTCACCACCAAGAGGAAACCCAAAGAGAGAAAATAAAAGAAAAGAGTGACACAAGGAGTGCACACACAGAGTCATCTTTTGATGTTCCTTAATTTTCAATGTCTGAGGAACAGCCAACACTCCAAACTGTATATTCTTCTCCTTTTTCTCCCACTCTTGATTCTTTTGATATACATATGATTGATTCTCTTGATTTTTCCCAAGAGGAGCCAATAATCGAGACAAGCTCTCAAACAGATTCCATGGATAGAACCCTAGCCCAAGATAAACAAAGGGAACCCCCTATCCATATTGTCACAAGCACTTCTCAAACCCTCACTTCTGTAGGACAGAGTGACACAATTCATATGAGTGAGGTTGTGAGAAAAATTAGTGAGAGTCAGGCTCCTGCCCTGGAAAAAGGAGAGACCATACACATACAAGAGAGTCAAGCTTTAGATAGCTTGGAAAAAGGAGAGAAAGAAAAGCTGGGTGCCCAACCCCAGGCAAAAGGAGAGGGTGTGAGCAAGGATGAGATCCTTGAACAAAAGAACAGAGAGAAATTTTTAGCAGGCATATTTTTACAACCTGTTGAAACAAGCTCACAAGAAGCTCTGGTTTCTTCTGCTCCCTCCATCAATATCCAAACAGAAGAACCAGAGATTAGATCAAGCACAGGGGATGCAGCTTTATAAGTCATATCAGAAATGTCCAATGCAGATTTTGAACAATTATATGGTCTACAACAGCGACAAGATCATATTTCTGCATTGAAGACAAGGCTAGCAGATGAACTTGTGCCTGAAGAAGCTCCAGAGCATAATGTTGATGAATGGCTTGATGCCTCTTATGCCAACACTCTGGAGGAAGCAGCCGCCCAATTGAGGTAGGATTATGTGACTAACATCGGGTCCACTGCAGCTGCACCATCCATTAAAGATTTACTTGAAGAGGTAACCAAGGTGGACAAAAAACATACAAAGTTTCACCACTTCTTGGTTACTGGCATAAATGGTGTAGTGCAACAAATAAAGGAAAGGATGGAGTTGGAGACAGACAAGATTAGAAGGTGCTATGAAGGACACTTGCCAAGGAGGACTGTCACTGCAATTGATTCTTTAGTCAAAGATAAGTCCAAGACTGACAGTCGACTTCAAGCCCTCAAAGCAAACATCCAACTCCTGATCCAAAAGCAAGACAAAATGGAACAACTTTTGCTGCAGGCCATTCCAACACTGACCACCTCCTCTAAACCCCAAGATGCTGATGTCAAAAAGGGGGAGAGTGGTCCATCCAAACCTGTACATTCACACAAGTCTGGTTCTGTCCTTGATGCAGAATTGCAAGCAATGTTGGACAGGATCTTAAAAAAACATTCTTATCTTGCCGCAGCAACAACAACACAACTTCCAACAACAACAGCAATAACAGCAACAACAACAGCAGCAACAGAAGCATCTCCTTCTTCCTCTGCTCAAGCCCCAAAACCAAAAGACAAAGGCAAGGGAGTCATGGTTAAGGAACCAAAGAAACATATTTCAACTCAACCAGGACAACCTAAGTTATTGGGGGATGCCATGAAGACTGCTCACTTTCCTACTCCTATTGAAATTGAAGTGGAAGGGAAAGTTGAGTTAGTCAATCCTCGTGATCAAAGATTAATAGACTCTGATGCGTTGTTAGCTCAGAAACTTCAGGAAGAGGAGGACATGGCAGCAGCAAGGGAGGAGGAGGAGGCAAAGAAGAAGAAGAAAACTTCAACAAGGAGATCAAGTGCACAGAAGGCAGCCGTTACCAAAAAGAAAAATAAAGAGATGGAAGAGGCAGAGAGAAAGTCAAGGAGGAAACCTTTGGTCCAGGAATCTGCAAAGAAACCTGTGATCAAGGCAACCATTAAGAAGCCTACCTCTCAAGATCCTCCAAGGTCAACCGAGACTGCCTTAGTGGCTATAAGCGGATCAACAAAACCACGAACAATTTCATCAAGGAAGTCCTATAAGGTTGAAATGGCTAGCACTGAAGAAATCATCAAGGCCCTGAAGAAAAGTACAAAGAAGATTGATCTTATCAAGGGTAAAAACAATGAAAAGCTTATCCATGTCTTTTTAAAAGATGGAGAGTCTCTGAAGTTCGAAAAGCCAGCCTTGGAGGGACAGAATAAAGAAGATCTGGAGTGGTTGCTGACTGTTGTGCTTGAGACTTCTGATCTCAACATGAAACTTCGAAGCCAAATTCAGAAGGTGACGAAGATGGAGCATAAGGTGGATTCAGTACCGGAAGCTAAGTCTAAGCCTTTGGGATTGTGGTATGAGACTTTTCATGGAGAGAAGGTTTTCTTTGACTACAACAGAGATATTAACAGTATCAGTGAGAGGCACATTGATGGATTTCTTACTCTCCTCAAAGATGCTGAAGAAGAAATTGAGCTTGTATTGAAAAATCTGTTGAAAAATAGGCTGGAGTTGCTGAGGAAAAATAGAAAAGAACGGCTGGAGTTGTTGAAGAAAAAAATGAGGTAAAATTATTGTGTTGAAGTTGTTTGTTGAAATAAGTTGTATTCTTTTTATTTTTGAAGCCAGACTTATAGGATTTAAACCTGAGTCTTGGTGGAAGCTGAACAACAGATCAAAGATCTTAGTTCAGAATACATTTGTAGTTAGAAATTCTTTATTCTTTTTCTAAGTAATTCTAATGTTGAGTTTTGACATCATCATCAACCTTGAAATTATGCTTATCATTCTGATATTCATAATTAGGGGGAGATTGTTAGGTTTTAGAACATTTGATGATGATTGTCTTTAAATTACTTAGAACACAAATGTATAGAAAGTGTTAATTAGTAACACTGAAGTTTTGTAGCTAGCAGTTATCTCTTTGTTTGTAATTTATTTCATTCTTTGTAAAGAGATATAAATATTTCTTATTTGTAAGTAACTGCTGGAATGGTGTATCGAAGCTTCAGAAAGTCAAGATGTGTATTTAATCTGTTAGAGTTTGCAAAAAGGCTTATCAGAGACTATGAGAATTGGTCAGAGACTAAAAAGATCTTATCTGTTGGAGACTAGTTTTGCCTATCGGAGACTAAGAATTAAGTCATCAGAGATTAAGTCTAAAGGAGTCGGAGACTAAAGTTAAAAGCATCAGAGACTAAGCTGACGTCATCGAAGA
>CM025782.1:6208520-6243474 GCA_014636745.2 Centella asiatica
TCAGTCCAAGTATATCAAAGACTTATTGAGAAAATATGATTTGGTTGATTGTGCATCTGCAAAAACACCCATGCCTACTGCCACTAAGCTAGATAAAGATTTAAAAGGAAAGAAAATTGATATTACTAGCTATAGAGGCATGATAGGCTCTCTTTTGTATCTAACTGCAAGTAGACCAGATATAATGTTTGCTACATGTTTATATGCTAGATTTCAAGCTGACCCTAGAGAGTCACATTTGATTGCTGTAAAAAGAATTCTCAGATATCTAAAGGGTACCCCAAACCTTGGTTTATGGTATCCCAAAGAATCTGATTTTAAACTAATCGGTTATTCAGATGCTGACTATGCAGGTTGCAAGCTTGATAGGAAAAGCACAAGTGGAAGCTGCCAACTTCTTGGAGGCAGACTTGTTTCTTGGTTCAATAAGAAACAAAATTCAGTTTCTACTTCAACAGCAGAAGCTGAATACATCGCAGCTGGGAGTTGCTGTGCTCAAATCCTATGGATCAAGAATCAACTCCTAGACTATGGTATGTCATTATCCAAAATTCCTATTTATTGTGATAATACTAGTGCCATAGCAATAACAGAAAATCCAGTGAAACATTCAAGAACAAAACACATAGATATTAGATATCACTTCATAAGAGAACATGTAAGTGAAGGTAATATCGAATTACACTGGGTAACAACTGATAAACAACTTGCAGACATATTCACAAAACCTTTAGATGAATCTACCTTTTCTAGATTAGTTTCTGAATTAGGAATGTTGAATTATGCCTCTAAAAATTGATTAATTTTTCTTTTTTTTTTAAAACAAGTTGTTTAGTTGTATGCAGCTAGAATTTAATTTCTAGAAAGAAGCTATTTTATTTTATTAAAACAGAATTTTAGAAGCTAGAATTAATTTTCTGGATTGCAGCTGTTTTTAATTAAACAGAATTTGTGAAGCTAGAATTAATTTTCTGGATAGAAGCTGTTTTAAAAAAAAAAAAGGATTTTAGGAGCTAGAATTTTAATTCTAAAAAAAAAAATTTGATGAAATGAATAATCAAATGGTTGATTATTGAATAATATGAGCTAGAGTGAGTAAGAGACTATTTTAATCCCTGATAGTTATTTTTAATTAGTCCCCGACTAAATTAAAAAATTGAACTATCGGAGACTAACTAGTTCCCGATAGTTAATACTATCAGAGACTACCTTAGTCCCCGATAGTTAATACTATCAGAGACTACCTTAATCCCCGATAGTTAATACTATCAGAGACTAACTAGTCCCCGATAGTTAATATTATCAGAGACTACATTAGTCCCCGATAGTCAACACTATCAGAGACTAATCTTCTTCTAGTATCTTACAAGTGAACTTACCAGAGATTAGGGCAATCTCCAATCGAGGGTAATATGGTAGTTATCCCTCCCACGATCAAAAACGGTCCACTACCCTTAAGAATTGCAAACGTTTCAAACAATTTGATAACACAAAATTCAAACATCTTTGCAATCACAAACACTCAAGCTCTGAAATTATTTTCTCTCTACAAATACTCTGCAATTTAACCCTTTTTCAAGTTTTCTTCCAAAGTTCACAGATCTCTGAAAATGGCCGCTAAAACTGTTCTGTTCAAGTTTGGAGACTTTGATATCATCAAGACAAACCATGCAGGGGTGGCTGATAAGCATGTATTTGAAGCCCAGTACCACCCCTTTGTGGATTTCCTTCAACACTCCAGTCTTTCGTATGCCATTTACGAAGCCCCTATCCAAGCCGCTGAGGTTATTACGGCTGTCTGGTCCACTGCAACCATCCAGGGTGAGAAAACTGCCTCCCTTGTGGTAAGTTTCAAGTATGTAAACTCTGTTTATAATATAGATCATACCGTAGTTAATAATGCTTTACACTTGCCAATTTATGAAAACTTTGACTCACTTGCTTCTGATGAAGAAATTATTTCTATGTTTAAAAATTTACATTATTCTGCAGAAATTACTTCTGTTGGGTCTATAACATGACCCCATCTAAGGCAAGAGTGACCACTGTTCTTTGACATAATAACTAAAGCTTTTACTTCTAAGTGCAGTGGCTATGATGCTATCACTACACTCACACAACAAATCACCTTTAGTGTGTTGTATGATAGGCATATTAACATTGGGCTTTTAATTCTGCAAAATCTTTTGATAAAACTTAAAACCAGTAAAAATAAAATTTATTATTCTAGTTTTTTGATGATGATTGTTAAATATCTAATTCCTAACCTTGATATTACTGGAATGCAAGTTTTACCAACTATTTTGCAAAGTAAAAGAATATTTACAAATGTGAAGCATAAATCTGCAAAGGTAATAGTTCCTTTATTTTTTCCTCCTGTCATGAGATCTATTCTCATTGATAGGCTTCCAAATCTTTATTCTTTGCAATTTTTTGAGGATATTGAAAGTCAAAACCCCATTAATCCTCCAACCACTTCACAACAACTGTCTATAGCCCCCTCCACAGTCTCTCAACAGATTGTGGTTGTAAAACCAAAGACAATCACAAAACTCCCAATTAAAAGAAAAATAATTAAGGGAGCAAGTGAGGATGAGGGAGAACAAGAAGCTGAAGTTCCACTTCAGAGAAAGAAGAGAGTTATAACCCATAGCCAAAATCAATCCATTGCTTCCCAAAAGGCAGTGGAGGTTATAAGGAAAAACAGTGAACTGTCACCATTCTCCCAAAAGGATGTTGACATTGAAGAAAGTTCCCAACCAGGAACACACTGTACAAAGTCTGCACAACCTCTTGTTCACCACCAAGAGGAAACCCAAAGAGAGAAAATAAAAGAAAAGAGTGACACAAGGAGTGCACACACAGAGTCATCTTTTGATGTTCCTTAATTTTCAATGTCTGAGGAACAGCCAACACTCCAAACTGTATATTCTTCTCCTTTTTCTCCCACTCTTGATTCTTTTGATATACATATGATTGATTCTCTTGATTTTTCCCAAGAGGAGCCAATAATCGAGACAAGCTCTCAAACAGATTCCATGGATAGAACCCTAGCCCAAGATAAACAAAGGGAACCCCCTATCCATATTGTCACAAGCACTTCTCAAACCCTCACTTCTGTAGGACAGAGTGACACAATTCATATGAGTGAGGTTGTGAGAAAAATTAGTGAGAGTCAGGCTCCTGCCCTGGAAAAAGGAGAGACCATACACATACAAGAGAGTCAAGCTTTAGATAGCTTGGAAAAAGGAGAGAAAGAAAAGCTGGGTGCCCAACCCCAGGCAAAAGGAGAGGGTGTGAGCAAGGATGAGATCCTTGAACAAAAGAACAGAGAGAAATTTTTAGCAGGCATATTTTTACAACCTGTTGAAACAAGCTCACAAGAAGCTCTGGTTTCTTCTGCTCCCTCCATCAATATCCAAACAGAAGAACCAGAGATTAGATCAAGCACAGGGGATGCAGCTTTATAAGTCATATCAGAAATGTCCAATGCAGATTTTGAACAATTATATGGTCTACAACAGCGACAAGATCATATTTCTGCATTGAAGACAAGGCTAGCAGATGAACTTGTGCCTGAAGAAGCTCCAGAGCATAATGTTGATGAATGGCTTGATGCCTCTTATGCCAACACTCTGGAGGAAGCAGCCGCCCAATTGAGGTAGGATTATGTGACTAACATCGGGTCCACTGCAGCTGCACCATCCATTAAAGATTTACTTGAAGAGGTAACCAAGGTGGACAAAAAACATACAAAGTTTCACCACTTCTTGGTTACTGGCATAAATGGTGTAGTGCAACAAATAAAGGAAAGGATGGAGTTGGAGACAGACAAGATTAGAAGGTGCTATGAAGGACACTTGCCAAGGAGGACTGTCACTGCAATTGATTCTTTAGTCAAAGATAAGTCCAAGACTGACAGTCGACTTCAAGCCCTCAAAGCAAACATCCAACTCCTGATCCAAAAGCAAGACAAAATGGAACAACTTTTGCTGCAGGCCATTCCAACACTGACCACCTCCTCTAAACCCCAAGATGCTGATGTCAAAAAGGGGGAGAGTGGTCCATCCAAACCTGTACATTCACACAAGTCTGGTTCTGTCCTTGATGCAGAATTGCAAGCAATGTTGGACAGGATCTTAAAAAAACATTCTTATCTTGCCGCAGCAACAACAACACAACTTCCAACAACAACAGCAATAACAGCAACAACAACAGCAGCAACAGAAGCATCTCCTTCTTCCTCTGCTCAAGCCCCAAAACCAAAAGACAAAGGCAAGGGAGTCATGGTTAAGGAACCAAAGAAACATATTTCAACTCAACCAGGACAACCTAAGTTATTGGGGGATGCCATGAAGACTGCTCACTTTCCTACTCCTATTGAAATTGAAGTGGAAGGGAAAGTTGAGTTAGTCAATCCTCGTGATCAAAGATTAATAGACTCTGATGCGTTGTTAGCTCAGAAACTTCAGGAAGAGGAGGACATGGCAGCAGCAAGGGAGGAGGAGGAGGCAAAGAAGAAGAAGAAAACTTCAACAAGGAGATCAAGTGCACAGAAGGCAGCCGTTACCAAAAAGAAAAATAAAGAGATGGAAGAGGCAGAGAGAAAGTCAAGGAGGAAACCTTTGGTCCAGGAATCTGCAAAGAAACCTGTGATCAAGGCAACCATTAAGAAGCCTACCTCTCAAGATCCTCCAAGGTCAACCGAGACTGCCTTAGTGGCTATAAGCGGATCAACAAAACCACGAACAATTTCATCAAGGAAGTCCTATAAGGTTGAAATGGCTAGCACTGAAGAAATCATCAAGGCCCTGAAGAAAAGTACAAAGAAGATTGATCTTATCAAGGGTAAAAACAATGAAAAGCTTATCCATGTCTTTTTAAAAGATGGAGAGTCTCTGAAGTTCGAAAAGCCAGCCTTGGAGGGACAGAATAAAGAAGATCTGGAGTGGTTGCTGACTGTTGTGCTTGAGACTTCTGATCTCAACATGAAACTTCGAAGCCAAATTCAGAAGGTGACGAAGATGGAGCATAAGGTGGATTCAGTACCGGAAGCTAAGTCTAAGCCTTTGGGATTGTGGTATGAGACTTTTCATGGAGAGAAGGTTTTCTTTGACTACAACAGAGATATTAACAGTATCAGTGAGAGGCACATTGATGGATTTCTTACTCTCCTCAAAGATGCTGAAGAAGAAATTGAGCTTGTATTGAAAAATCTGTTGAAAAATAGGCTGGAGTTGCTGAGGAAAAATAGAAAAGAACGGCTGGAGTTGTTGAAGAAAAAAATGAGGTAAAATTATTGTGTTGAAGTTGTTTGTTGAAATAAGTTGTATTCTTTTTATTTTTGAAGCCAGACTTATAGGATTTAAACCTGAGTCTTGGTGGAAGCTGAACAACAGATCAAAGATCTTAGTTCAGAATACATTTGTAGTTAGAAATTCTTTATTCTTTTTCTAAGTAATTCTAATGTTGAGTTTTGACATCATCATCAACCTTGAAATTATGCTTATCATTCTGATATTCATAATTAGGGGGAGATTGTTAGGTTTTAGAACATTTGATGATGATTGTCTTTAAATTACTTAGAACACAAATGTATAGAAAGTGTTAATTAGTAACACTGAAGTTTTGTAGCTAGCAGTTATCTCTTTGTTTGTAATTTATTTCATTCTTTGTAAAGAGATATAAATATTTCTTATTTGTAAGTAACTGCTGGAATGGTGTATCGAAGCTTCAGAAAGTCAAGATGTGTATTTAATCTGTTAGAGTTTGCAAAAAGGCTTATCAGAGACTATGAGAATTGGTCAGAGACTAAAAAGATCTTATCTGTTGGAGACTAGTTTTGCCTATCGGAGACTAAGAATTAAGTCATCAGAGATTAAGTCTAAAGGAGTCGGAGACTAAAGTTAAAAGCATCAGAGACTAAGCTGACGTCATCGAAGAGACTAAGCCTTAACGCGTCAGAGACTAAATAGTTCTATCGAAGACTATACAAGCTGACGTCATCAGGGACTAATTGCACCGGAGACTAGTAATGATGTCACCAGAGACTAAAGATGAAGCATCAGGGACTAATTGTGATTTATTTCTTGAAAGATACAGAGTTCGAATTAAAAAGGAATGTCTTCCACGTAAAGTAAAATATTATTGAAGACCTAGCTGGTAAGGAAACTAACCAGAAATTTGTTCCTATCAAAAAAGAAAGATTGTATTTGATTCGAATAAGGAAGCTGAATTTTGTTCAGAATAGGAACTGAGTCAATAGTAATTCAGTTGCTAGAGAAGCTGTAATTAGGTTTATAGAGAATTGTAACTTCGAAGCTGTATAGGTTTTTCATAGTTTTGTATCTTTTCTTATACAGAATAGAAAAGAAGCTGACGATTACATTATTGTAATTGTTAGGATTTGTATTCAATTGTAAATCAATAAAGCAATTGTTTATAAATTGATTCGTATTCTTGTTCTTTATATTCCGCAAGAAAAGTTAATTTCTTAAAGATCAAGTAATACGAAAAGATTTTAAAGAACTTGTATTCAACCCCCCTTCTACAAGTTCTCATCATCTCACTGGGAAAACAATGAGTGCAAGAACTAAGGATGACAAGAACAAAAAATCAGGGAATGACCTTGCTGACAAAAAGTACAAATCAAAGAGCAAGGCCTTGATTACTGAAGGTAAAGACTGGATTGACAGTGATTTTGATGAAGAAATTGTCAACTTTGCTTTAATGGCTCAAATTGATGAGCCAAGTAATTCTTCAAAGGTATATAATGTAACTCAGAACTTTAATGTGCTTAGTCTAATTGATACATCCAGTATAGAGAGCATGCAAAAAGATATGTCTGATTTGCATGTTAGTTTTAGATCATTGACAGTTGAACATGCCAGAGTTAAAGAATCACATGACCAACTCTTAAATAAAAATAAATTTCTTACAGAGAGACAAAAACAATTTAACACTATCAAGTCAGAACTGAATAAAGATCATCATATGATTGATGCTTTGAAAAGCAGGGAGTACTACTTTGTTAGAACAATATAGGCATAAAGCCTATCCAAGTCTAGGAGATTCATGTCCTTGGATTCCCTGATGGTTGTCGTCTTAGGATCCCATGATATGGGAAGGGCTCTCATGAACTTCCTGTTCACATCTTTATTTGCATATGTCTTCCCATATAATCTCAGGTCATTTACCAACCTGTTAAATCTGTCGAACATTTCAGTGAGTGTTTCACCACTTTTCATTGTGAACCACTCATACTGTTGTGTCAATAGCTGTAGTTTATTTTCCCTCACTTCCTCCGTTCCATCACAAAGGATTTGTATGGTATCCCATATAGATTTAGACGTTCTAAGATTCATTATACTATTCAGCATATCATCGTCTAAACCATTATATAGGATGTCTGTGATCTTGAGATACTTTTTCACTTTCTCTTTTTCCTTTGGAGTCATTTCATCAGTTGTTTTTGGAACTACCTTTTCCGGAATACTGACTCCATTGACCACCTCCTGAGGAATGAGCTTCTTTGGGATGTGAGGGCCTTCTTCTCAGATTTGAATATATTCATCATCGAAGCTTTAAGATGAACTGTCATGCGTTGTCTCCAGAAGAAGTATTTTCCCCTTTCCAACATGGGGACTTTATTGTTTCCAGCTTTGTTGGCCATAGATATTGATCGTTTTTAGCAAGTGAAATCTGCTAAGAGACTCTAATACCAATTGTTAGAACAATATAGGCTTAAGTGTTTGTAGAAGGAAGGGCGGGATGAATGCAGACACTACAACTATTTTCTCTTTTTTGACTTTTCGTTGGCACTGATTGGAAATGGCTACAGAAAAACTAAAATATATGAACTCATAGATTCAAGTTAAAATAGTTGTATTAAAACTTGATATTTTTCTGGAAATCTGCATAATCACAAATGTGATTAAACAGCTACAAAATCTATAATAAAATTACAGGTTCTAATTCACACTCACTAGCTTCTAATCTTTCTTTGAAATATTTCTCTCAAGATATATTACAAAGCTGCTCTAGTGATTTGTGTGCTTCTTTTTTTTTTTTTTTTGTTGATCTATTGGATTGATGTATCTATGTATTGAGAACTCCTTTGCATATGTAGAAGATCAGTGGTTGAACCCACGTGCTGAGACGCGCTACTCTTTTTAACTCAGCCGCATATATGTCACATCGATGTTCTTTGTGACAGACTGTTGTTGTTTTTTGTTGCTTCTTTTTCTTCCCTTGATCTGCTTGCATTTAATGTTCGAGAGTTCTTATTGGACCGAACAAACTTCAAGAAATATCTTTCTAGTTAACATCTCTTGCTTCTGTAACAAGCTTCGTTGATTTGAGTGTAAGTCCTGATGACGGGTGCATGCGGTCATAACTATCCACTGATAACAAGCCCTAATGAATTTGATCAGTGCTTTTTGGATCCCTTAATGACAAGTCTTGTTAAAGACTGGATTAGGGCTTCAACCTTCACTTGAGTTTTACTCAGTGCTTCTTTGATCCACTGATGTTATGACTTAATACATACACTTAAGGTTTCCACTGATGCAGTGTTGAGCTTTCCCCCCTGACGGGTTACCCTGATGGGTTAGCCTGACACTGTCATACCCTGACGGGTTGAGATTCTTGTAAATAAAGAACAGAGAGAAAATACAGATACTGTAAATACTACTTCAAGCTCTAAAAATGATGAAGATGATGCTCCACAAGATGATTTTTCTAAGTTCATCAGAGTTGATTTGTACTTTCAACAGAATCAAATGGTGGACACTTTACAGTTATTGAAGCAAGAGCTCGCCCGGACCACTGATCCAATCTTAATCAAAGTATTAAAAACACAGATCATGATTGGGCAATCTGTTGATATCAAGAACAAGAAATTATACACACGCTTTACAAATAAGATCAACAATGTACAGCAGGTTGTCGACTCCCTAGTCACCAGCCAAACCCTGCTCCGTATGAAGAAGGAAGCTGACAACGTGGACAAGAAACTTGCTGATCTTACCACTCAACTGTCCAGCATGGAAACTCTGCAACAATCCATGGCTGACACTCTAAAGCAAGTTCTACAAGTCACATCCCGACTCTCAACTCCCACTAATGATGCTGTCAAAAAGGGGGAGAAATCTACCATGCCATCGTCAGGGGATGTTGCTGAGAAATCAACAAGTCAACCATCAGGGGATGTGACTGCTCCTGTTCCTACTCCTAAACCCAAGGACAAAGGCAAAGGCTTCCTGATTGAGGAACCAAAGAAGAAATCCAACACTCAATCAGGGCCTAAGCTACTTGGAGATGCCATAAAGACAACCCATTTTCCAACTCCTGTTGAAGTTGTGATTGACGGGAAAGTGGAGCTGTTCTACCCTCAAGACAAAAGGCTCGTAAAAGCTGATGCACTCTATGCACAACAACTTCAAGAAGAAGAAGAGAGGGAAATGGCAAAGGAACAGGAGGAAGAAAAGAAGAAAAAGAGTGTCGGACCCAGGACCTCCAGGAAACCTCAGCCAAGAAGATCTCAAAATCCCAAGGGTGCATCAGGGGATAAAATCCAAGACAAAACCGAAGGCCTTGATGTCACAAAACCCAAGTCCTCTGAAGCCAAGGATCAAGCACCTTCTCCTGTAACCACAGCATTTGGTCCACCCGCTCTAACTGAATCCCTAAGAGAAGAAAGGCGCAAAAACCTGACATTTATGTTCTCAATAAAAAGCATAAATGTCAGGTTCAACAATAAAAGGGATCAGCTAATTTCTGTGCAGCTAAAGAGTTGGTCTCAATTCACAATTACAATGGACTGGTTCAAGAGAATGGATGCTGAACAATTGAGACTGATCCTAAACCTAATCTCCAAATCTTCAGTGGCCAACAAAGACTTGAGGGGGATGATCGACAAGCTGAGGAGAGCCATCAACGATGAAAGGAGCCTACCCACAGCTTTGGAAAGACCATTAAGGCTGTTCTACAGATCCACTGATGGGCAGGAAAAGAGTATTAAAATGAAAGATGTTGATGGCCTCGACCTGGAGGAAGCGATGCATGTTCTAAGCCAAATTGCTTATCACAAAAATGAACATGTCATCCAGTTCAGAAACTTGTTGATTCAGATAGTGCTCAAGGAGATTGAAGAAACCAGAGCTGATGATGGGAATGCTACAGTAAGGGATGTGCCACCAGTGAAGGGATTCAAAGAATATCCAAAAATGATCACAAGGCCCATGGGTGTTGAGTTCAAAAACAAAAAGGGGGAGATCATTACCTTCCACTGGTCACAACTTGCTGCAGCCAACGTTCAAGAGATTAAATCTGTCCTTGAAGCTTTGGAATCCAACAAAAATATCAACATCGTCAACTTCAGAAGACTTCTTCAAAAGGAGCTGGAGCAACTGGAGGCTGGAGGGGAAGACAACAGACTCAGGATTCCTGATCAAAACCCAGAACAAAGGAGAACACTTCACAAGACAAGTCATAAAATGAAACATTTCAAGGACTTGACAAAGTGAAGAGGAATGTCTGTTGTTACTCTAAAAAGATTGAAGTATTCCGCACATAAGATATTCCAAACAAAGCTTCAATTATCTCCCTCATTCTCTCCTTTTTCTTTGCCTTCTAAGGCATCACTCGTATTCTCTTCTTTTTCATTGCCTACTAAGGCAGTACTCTCTTCCTCTCCTTTTGCCAAAGTCCTCTCGGGCTATTGACTTTGCCTCTTTTCACTAAATATTTTCTCAGCCTCACTCATAATTGTCATAGGAGGGCTCCTATGGGCTGTGAGATCAGCGTCTGTGGCCAGTTCAAGTAAATTATGTACAGTTACTGGTTCCACATAAGTGATAGGAGAAGAAGTGGAAGTAATATGTGTATGTACAATTAGAGAAGTGTATGTCTTGATAGAGGAAATATTTACCATTGGAGGAACATAAAGACTTATTGCTGTTGTATATACATTAGAGTTTATGTTCCCTGTTTGATCAACAGTGATTGTATCAAGTAAAAATGAGTCAACCATTTGAGAGTGGTGACTATCAATCATTGTGTCAGAGAGTGTTGGCTCCTCCACGAATTGAGAAAATGGAGAATCTGATCTTATGACGCTCAATGTTTGTGTCATAATATCTAAAGAAATTTGAGGAACAGAGAAAGAAGGAAGTGGTGTAGAAGGGAATGTTGGCTAAATCACTGAATGAGGAGGTGATTCATCAAAAGATGTTATAGAAGAATGCTTATGACTCATGTTGATCTTATTGAGAAGCTTCTGAACTACGACACTTTGGAGAAAACCAGACGCATCAAAAGAAGTAGTGTGTGCACTCACTGTGTCAGATTTCTGCAAGTGACTCTCAGAGACCCTGATGTTAGTTTCAACAGAGTCTATGGTTAGTGTATGTGCCTCACTCAATTGTGTTCCTGGTTGAGGACTATTTTCAATAACTAATTCCTTTTGAGAGGAAATAGTTAGAAATATGTTTAATTCCTTATCAAAGGCAGTATCCTTTTGAGAAGATACTGCCTGGTCAGGCTTTTGGGTAACACTCGTGGCTCCGTTCTTCTTTGTACGCCTGTAACCAACCATTCTCTCTCCTTGCTCCCCCTCAGTTGATGTGTTAACTTCACTGGGTTTTCTTTTAATCCCAATAGTCTTTTAGGAGACAATGGGTTGGGCTATAGAGAGTGGTTGTGTTGAAATGGGTTGTTCTACTTGGGTAGGCAGAGAGGTGGTTATGTTCTCTGTCATGGTAGATAATGGTGAAGAATTTACAGGTTGGGAAGCAGAAGGTGAAAATTTTACTACCTATACCATATGCAGTGGAAGTGCAAATGGTTCGGCTATATAGGATTTCTTTATAATTTCTGCAAACAATTTTTTTGCTTGCTTGTATGTCTGTACAGTTATATAATTCTCAAAAGAAAAATTAGTAATTTGATCCTTAATAATCATATACAAAAATCTAGCATAATAAACATCTAATTTCCTAGAATTAAAATTACTTAATTTATTTACAAGATCATCAAAAATTATTTTACCTATATTTATATTTACATTCCTAATCATTGCATATGCTATTTTTAGAGTTAAGGATGTAATAACCTCAAAGTTAGAACACTTACCTGAGAACACCTTAGTGATGGTGTCGAAGAGATAAGAGATCTCCCGCTTCACGTTCACCCTTTTGAGGTCCTTGAACTTTAACACTGCGTTGGGAGCAGCGTTATAGCCCAGTTCCCTCAAGAAGTCGAGCAGTTCAGCATCACTAGGTACTTCCACCAGGTCTTGAGTAGGTAGCCCCAAAGCAGAACTAATTCTGGAAGGGGTTATTTTCCCTTTCTCAAAAGAAATCTTAAATGAGATTCCTTTCACCACATCAGGCCTTGTAATGGAGTACATGAACTTTGCACTAGTCCAAAGTTGAGACAGTGCTTCCCCCGACATTTCATCATCAGTAAAGATTGCTTGACTATACTCCGAGATGAGTAGATAGTTCAGTATCTGTTTGAAGCAATCATTTACCTCTTCAATGTCTAAGAAACCCACATAGTTTGTGGGTGGGACAACCAGATTTCATGGGATTTGTTGAGAGTTGCTGGGTGCCATTGATGCTTTTGAAGATTTGAAATTCTAGGGTTTTCGCCTGTTGACGTTTGAAAACTGCTCCTTACCCTGAAGCTCTTTGTATATATATATCTTGATACTAATACATAAATCAGATGTCTTGGCGCTGATTCGAAGGTTAGATACACTAACCCTGATACGCGGGCTTGATACCATGACCCTGATGCGCGAGTCTGATACCCTGACCCTGATGCGCGAGCCTGATACCCTGACCCTGATGCGTCTTGACGGAGACCCTGACCCTGATGCATCAGTCAAAAACAAATGCAACCAAACAAAAATACAGAATATACAAGTATACATATACATATACATATTTACAGTTATAACATATATTATCACATAACAATTAATTTCATCAAGAACTTATGACATGAGTTAGGAGTACCACAACTTAGACATTTGACCCTGACCCTGACACATAGTTCACCATTCCCAGCTCTCCCACAAGATTGAAAAATGTGGCTTTATCAAGAGCTTTGGTAAATATGTCTGCCAGCTGCTGGTTGGATGGTACAAACTGTAGTTCAATGGTTCCATTCATAACATGTTCCCTGATGAAATGATATCTGATTTCTATATGCTTGGTTCTGGAATGTTGCATAGGATTTTTAGCAATGGCAATGGCGCTAGTGTTGTCACACCTGATTGGAATATTGTTGAAGTTCAGGTCATAATCCATTAATTGATTTTTCATCCATAGTATTTGTGCACAGCAACTTCCAGCTGCAATATATTCAGCTTTAGCAGTTGATGTTGAAATTGAGTGCTGCTTTTTGCTGAACCAAGATACAAGCCTTCCACCTAGAAACTGACAGCTTCCTGTTGTACTTTTTCTGTCAATTCTGCATCCTCCAAAGTTAGCATCAGAATATCCTATCAATTCAAATCCAGACTCCTTTGGATACCAAAGTCCTAACTCTGCAGTGCCCTTGATATATCTCAAGATTCTTTTCACTGCAATGAGATGAGATTCCCTTGGGTCAACTTGATATCTTGCACAAAGACATGTTGCAAACATTATATCAAGCCTGCTTGCTGTTAGATACAACAATGATCCAACCATTCCCCTGTAAGTCTTCAAATCAACTTTCTTTCCATCCTTATCAAGGTCAATCTTGGTTGTAGTGGCCATTGGTGTCTTTGCTACTTTTGAGTCCTCCATGTCAAATTTCTGGAGAAGTTCTTTGGCCTACTTTGTCTGATGGATATAAATCCCATCAGTGACTTGTTTGATCTGCAGTCCCAAGAAATAAGACAATTCACCTATCAAGCTTATTTCATACTTGCTTTGCATGAGTTTGGAGAACTTTTCACACAGTCTAGTGTCAGTGGATCCAAAGATAATATCATCAACATAAATTTGAACCATAATCAGATGACCTTGGTGTTGTCTAAAGAACAATGTTTTGTCAATGATACCTCTTGTGAATTTATTTTCCACCAGAAACTTTGACAATGTGTAGCTCTAGGAGCTTGCTTCAGTCCATAAAGTGCCTTTTCTAACTTGAACACATGATTTAGAAATTTTGAACTCTTAAATCCTGGAGGTTGTTGGGCATACACCTCTTTTTCCAATTTCCCATTGAGAAAAGCACTTTTCACATCCATTTGATAAACTTTGAAATTTGAATGTGCTACATAGGCTAAAAAAATTCTTATAGCCTCAAGTCTAGCTATTGATGCAAAGGTCTCATCAAAGTCAATCCCTTCTTCTTGAAGATATCCTTTTGCAACCAGTCTTGCTTTGTTCCTTATAACAATGTCAGCTTCGTCCATCTTGTTCCTGAATACCCACTTAGTACCTATTATAATTCTTTCTTTGGGTTTAGGTACTAGTTTCCATACTTGATTTCTTTCAAATTGATTTAGCTCTTCTTGCATAGCCAATATCCAATCTACATCTTGAAAGGATTCTTTAAATTTCTTTGGCTCCATTTGTGAAAGAAAACAAGCATATAGGCATTCATTAGATGTTGCTTTTCTAGTCTGCACTTTCTTATTTGCATCACCAATAATTAAGTCTGATGAATGACTTCTGGCCCATTTGGGATTAGAGATGTATCTTGATGAGCTTGCTTGATTGACATCTCCTCCCCCTAAGTCTGTGCTCCCAGCTTCTGAAAACCCTCCGCTTGAATTAGTGCTTAATTCAAGGATCAAGTTATCCCCTGATGGTGCATGCCTTGATGGATGATCCCCTGATGGAGTATCCCCTGATCTATTGTCCAGGAAATTGACTCTATCTATGGAAAGGGCTTCTATAGAATTTGGATTGACATCAGGAATGGATAAATTCTCCATTTGTCTGCACTCATCAGCTTCAATCTCCTGATAATCGATCTCATTTTCATTTTCAAATCTGAGCTCTTCATGAAAATCAGGGTCTTCAAGTCCAGAAATCTCTTGATCATCAAAAGCTACATTTATAGACTCCATCACCACCTGAAGTCTCTTGTTGTAAACCTTGTAGGCTTTAGATGTTAGGGAGTAACCTAGGAAAATTGTTTCATCAGCCTTTGGATCAAATTTTCCAAAGTTCTCACCAAAGTTGCTCAAGATAAAGCATTTGCATCCAAAAACATGCAAGAATTTGATGTTTGGCTTTCTCCCTGTCATTAGCTCATATGGAGTCTTGTTGTGAGCCTTGTTGATTAATGACCTATTTGAGTAAAGCAAGCAATGGAAATTGCCTCAGCCCAAAAATAGGTAGGAATCTTTGCATCTGCTAGCATTGTTCTAGCTACCTCTATCAGGGTTCTGTTCTTCCTTTCCACTACACCATTCTGTTGAGGAGTCCTAGGGGCAGAAAGTGTATGATTGATGCCTTTCTCCATACAAAATCCATCAACAACTGCATTCTTGAATTCAGTTCCATTGTATGTCCTCAACATCCTAACCACTGACCCGGACTCAATTTTGACTTTCTTAATGTGGTCAATGATTTGCTGAGGAACTTCTGATTTAGCATTTTCAAGATTCACCCAAGTGTATTTGGTGTAGTCATCCACAATGACCATTGCAAATCTTTTCTTTGACACTGACATAATATTGACAGGGCCAAAGAGATCCATATGTAGCAATTGAATTGAATCTTTAATCATTGTGGCTTCCTTGCTGACAAAGGATGTTTTTATTTGCTTCTCTTGTTGACAAACTAAACATAACCCTTCTTGAATAAACTCCATTTAGGGTAGTCCAGTTACCAACTCACTCTTCACTAAGTCATTAATTGTCTTGAAGTTTAGGTGAGAGAGCTTCTTGTGCCATAGCCTGCTTTCATCAGGGGTTGCCTTGCTATAGAAACAAGATTCTCCACTTACTGAATTGAAATCAGCAACATAGAGATCTCTTTTTCTTATCCATGACAAAATCAGCTTCCCATCATCCTCATTTGAGATCAAGCACTGATCCCCTTTAAAGGAAATGATGTAACCTTTGTCACATAGTGGACTTATGCTTAATAAATTGTGCTTGAGCCCGTCAACTAGTGCTACATTTTCAAATGAGACATTCTCATTTGCTGCTTTGCCATAGCCAAGAGTCAGTCCTTTGCTGTTATCACCAAATGAAATCACTAGACCATCCTTCTCTTGAAATTCTGTGAGCAGGGCTTTTTTTCATGTCATTTGCCTAGAGCAGCCACTATCTAGAAACCAGATATAACTGCTTTTAACTTTTCCCTGCACACAAAAAATTTTTAATTTATTTTTGGTACCCAATTGGTTTTAGGTCCCCTAGGTTTAGTCACAGTAGTAGGTAAAACAGCATTTTCTTTAATAGTGACTTTTGGTTTTGGCAAATTTAAAACTTTCTCCTTTTTAGGAGCTTTAATAGATGCTTTTGATTTCTCAACAGTTATCTTTCCTTTAACCTTGGAGGAGCAAGCTTTAATAGTTGGTAAATTGTGCCAGTCAAAAGTTGTGGTTTCTCTTTGCATTGAAAAGATAGATGATTATTGTTACCACAATTCCAGCACACTTTCCTAGGGGCTTCATGAATGGAAGTGTAATTACTATCCTTGTTTACACCTAGCTTACCATTCCTATTCTTTTTAGTATTCCCTGACAGACCTTTTTCCCTTGAAGAGCTACGATGGCCTGATACACTCTTTCCCCCTGATGACTGTGTATCCACTGATGCATAGTCTGGTTCTTTTCTAACTGGAGGTTTGAGTGCTTTGGCAAGAATCGGTTTCTTGCCACTCTCACCACTTGTGGAAGCTTCACTCATCGGGAAAACATTTCCTTTTTCTAACTTTGTTACAGCCTTTACAAACTTGATAGGTTGTATTGGCCTTTTTCCAAAACTAGCTGCAATTTCAACCTCAATGGGAGGTTGCTTCACTAGAGTCTCGCCATAGCCTAAACTAGATTTGGGATCAGATTTTTGACTGTTTAATTAATCCTCCAGTTTTTTACTAGACTCATTTCATCTCTTTATGACTTCCCTTTCTTGACTCAAGCAATTTGAGGTCCATTCCTCTCTTTTGATCGCATAGTCAAGAAGATTTTTTGTTCTTGAGAGTTCTTTTTCAAGATTCTCAAATCTGGAGAGTTCTGATTCTAAGAGAGTGTTTCTTGCAGTCAAATGTTCATTTATTTTCTACACTCTCTCAGTTTTAGCTACTGCACTCCTTAGGGTGTCATAGAGATCCTTTATCTCACAAGTCATTTCCTTAACAGTTTTAACCCAATCAGTTTTAGACATGTTAAAGGAAATTTCAAGACTTACTTATGAGCTGCTACTGTCAGTGGATGAGGCCATCAGGGCTAGGTTGACATACTCTTCAGCATCTTCTTCATCTGAATCAGCCCAGTCCTTTCCCTCTGCAATATATGCTTTTCCCTTCTTGTTTGCATTAAGAAGGTCAAAGTATTTCTTCTTGTAGTCCACTTTAGCTTCCTTATTTCTGGTTTCACCTTCTTTTGTGGCCTTGCGGCACTCATTTGCGAAGTGGCCCATCTCATTGCACTTGTAACACTTTATCCTTGATTTGTCAATAAAGTTTTTCGTGCTACTAGGCTTCCTTGCTGAAAATCTTTTAAATCCCGCAGGTTTTTGAAATTTCAGCTTGGAAAACCTTTTTGCAAAAAAGGCTATGGTTTCATCCAGCTCCTCTAACTCCTCAGGAGTATATTCATCTCCCTTGGAGTCAGCTTTGTTGTCCCCTTCAAGATCAACATCCCCAGACTGCTGCTTCATCAAGACACTGGGTCTTGCTTCTTCTTTGTCCTTTTTGGCAGCCATCAAGGATACAGATTTAAGCTTCCTAGCATCCCCTGACATTTCAGATCTTTGTTGAACCTCAAGTTCATATGTCTTTAGGGTGCCATAAAGCCTATCCAAGTCTAGGAGATTCATGTCCTTGGATTCCCTGATGGCTGTCGTCTTAGGATCCCATGATATGGGAAGGGCTCTCATGAACTTCCTGTTCACATCTTTATTTGCATATGTCTTCCCATATAATCTCAGGTCATTTACCAACCTGTTAAATCTGTCGAACATTTCAGTGAGTGTTTCACCACTTTTCATTGTGAACCACTCATACTGTTGTGTCAATAGCTGTAGTTTATTTTCCCTCACTTCCTCCGTTCCATCACAAAGGATTTGTATGGTATCCCATATAGATTTAGACGTTCTAAGATTCATTATACTATTCAGCATATCATCGTCTAAACCATTATATAGGATGTCTGTGATCTTGAGATACTTTTTCACTTTCTCTTTTTCCTTTGGAGTCATTTCATCAGTTGTTTTTGGAACTACCTTTTCCGGAATACTGACTCCATTGACCACCTCCTGAGGAATGAGCTTCTTTGGGATGTGAGGGCCTTCTTCTCAGATTTGAATATATTCATCATCGAAGCTTTAAGATGAACTGTCATGCGTTGTCTCCAGAAGAAGTATTTTCCCCTTTCCAACATGGGGACTTTATTGTTTCCAGCTTTGTTGGCCATAGATATTGATCGTTTTTAGCAAGTGAAATCTGCTAAGAGACTCTAATACCAATTGTTAGAACAATATAGGCTTAAGTGTTTGTAGAAGGAAGGGCGGGATGAATGCAGACACTACAACTATTTTCTCTTTTTTGACTTTTCGTTGGCACTGATTGGAAACGGCTACAGAAAAACTAAAATATATGAACTCATAGATTCAAGTTAAAATAGTTGTATTAAAACTTGATATTTTTCTGGAAATCTGCATAATCACAAATGTGATTAAACAGCTACAAAATCTATAATAAAATTACAGGTTCTAATTCACACTCACTAGCTTCTAATCTTTCTTTGAAATATTTCTCTCAAGATATATTACAAAGCTGCTCTAGTGATTTGTGTGCTTCTTTTTTTTTTTTTTTTTGTTGATCTATTGGATTGATGTATCTATGTATTGAGAACTCCTTTGCATATGTAGAAGATCAGTGGTTGAACCCACGTGCTGAGACGCGCTACTCTTTTTAACTCAGCCGCATATATGTCACATCGATGTTCTTTGTGACAGACTGCTGTTGTTTTTTGTTGCTTCTTTTTCTTCCCTTGATCTGCGTGCATTTAATGTTCGAGAGTTCTTATTGGACCGAACAAACTTCAAGAAATATCTTTCCAGTTAACATCTCTTGCTTCTGTAACAAGCTTCGTTGATTTGAGTGTAAGTCCTGATGACGGGTGCATGCGGTCATAACTATCCACTGATAACAAGCCCTGATGAATTTGATCAGTGCTTCTTGGATCCCTTGATGACAAGTCTTGTTAAAGACATGATTAGGGCTTCAACCTTCACTTGAGTTTTACTCAATGCTTCTTTGATCCACTGATGTTATGACTTAATACATACACTTAAGGTTTCCACTGATGCAGTGTTGAGCTTTCCCCCCTGACGGGTTACCCTGATGGGTTAGCCTGACACTGTCATACCCTAACGCGTTCCCCTAACGGGTTGATCTGCCTTAGTCATCCACTGATGAGTTCCCCTGACGGGTTACCTTGATGATTCTTTATCATTGAAGCTTTGTTTGGAATATCTGATGTGCGGAATACAACAATCTTTTTAGAGTAACAACAGACATTCCTCTTCACTTTGTCAAGTCCTTGAAATGTTCCATTTTACGACTTGTCTTGTGAAGTGTTTGATCATCCCCTGATGAATAAGTTTATCATCAGTGGATGCAAAACTTGCGCTTATATTAAGGTTTATAAAGTACATTAAGTATTTACAGATGCACAATTTATTCTCTAAACATCATCATCATCAATTAACTCTAACATACTTAGTTGAACGACTTGAACTTGAACAGGCTAAGATAAGACAATTGAACCAATCCTCTAAAAAGCTGTCAGACTTGGTAGGAAGACAAATGGTAGGTTAAAAATCTAGTCTAGGTTATGATGAGTACGTAGGAAAGAAACTAGAAATAGAAGAGAGTGAAGAAACTGCTAACTCCATGACTCAAAAGTCAATTCCAATTAAAAGGATTAATTTTATCTCTCTTATCAATGAACCTAAGTTCATCAACACTCAAAGTCAACATGTCACTACTATTATAAAGAATAATAAAAATTTAGTGAATGTTGATGAAAAGAGTACAAACAAAAGATTGAACATAGGTTTCATGACAAAGACTCAATTGAACAAGAAATTGGAGAAATTATTTGAGTCTAAGGAAGAAAAACCATTGGATTCTAACAGTGGTAAAAGAAATAGGAATGGAAAGATAGGCATTAATAAATACACTAATTATGCAAGAATGTCTGATGCTCTCAGAAAAACATGTCATGTATTTGGTAACCCCAACCACATTGTTATACACTGTAGGAGTAAAAATAGATTTATTATAGAAGAGACTAAGCCTACAAAGATAACTAAAGAAAAATTACCTTTAATTAGGAATAATCATCTTTGCAATAATTGTGAAAATTCTAATCTTGGCAGTCTCTCTCCTTCTAGAAGCAAGATTAATGATTGTCCTATAAATGTCAAAATTTCTAAAAGACAATCAACTCCATCAAAGTCAAGTCTTGAATCCAAAACTAGTGAGAAAGGACCCAAGAAATTTTGCTTGTAATGTAATAAAAAAGGGAGGAATTAAATGTATTTAAGAAAGGAAGAGTGAGGATGGATGATTACCTCCCCTCACTTATCTCTTTATTCATTACTTTTAATTCTTTAATTAAAACACCAATTTTTTCCTAAGTAAAACTAACATAAAGAGAAAGAGACAGAAAGGAGGAGGAAGTAAGAGAGGAGACAAATTACAAGGTAATGATCCATTTTTTTCTTCTAAAGTCTACCAATTGTAAAATTTTAAAATCTAATTTGTACCTTGTTCTTCTAACCGAGCAGGGGAGAGAGAGAAAGAGATTAAATTGTAATTTCCTTTGAGCTAACAAGGTGGGTTTTCATGAATCTTAATTCTCAGAACTCACATGCATTAATAGGTTTGACCAAAATCAATGATTTTGAGAAGTAATGTTAAAATTTCTCTAACATGTGAAGATATATTTGATTCTAGATGGAGATTAAATTTTACATGAGAAAATACAAGCTTGATGGATAATAAAAATTTTGTAGTAGTCGCCCAAGTAGTTGATCATGTTAAGTCAACATCTGCTTAGTTACATTGTTTAAAGTATTTATACTTAACATTTATTTGAAATTGATGATGTAATATAATTCTTGCTTAAATATGTTGTAAAAGGACTTTGAATAAAAATTCAACTTGTTTCATGGATTTTAGCATAGTAGTTTGAACAAGGATAGTTCAAGTAAGGAACTTTTCATCAAGATGGATCGTCAACAAGACTTCTTCAGCAAACAAGGATATGCCAGACCAAGGATATGGCTAAGTACTTTCAGCAAAGCCGAACGTCTGTTGAGTAGGTCTGCCCATGTGCAATTTAAGCAAGGGTTATTTCAAGCAAGGATATTTACAACAATACCCTGTTTAAGTAGACCTTGAAGATAAGCAAGGCTAAGAAACATAAGCAAGAGACTACTTAAGCAGGGTTTCACCTTGACTCCCTTGCTGAGTGAGTTACCTAGTGAATCCTTTAAGCAAAGGTTCCCTAAGCAAGGTATTACTCTTTAAGCAAGGCTTAGGAAAAGCCTTAATGGAGTTGATGTACTTTTTTAGAAGACAAAAATGTGATATTTGGACGCTTTCTTAAAACTGTTGTTAACCTTCTAGATGATCACTACAAGGAAAAAATAACGGCTAACAAGGACAAATTTCCAACAACTTTAAAAGTACAAGTTTCCAATAACGAGAAAGTAAAACTTTCCAACAACTTTTTTCAACTTAACAACGAACATATTCTTTGGAGGAGCTATAAATACCAGTCATAAATTCCATTTATGACTAGTGAACTACCAAGAAATTACTTTGACAATTGGACATCCAAAGCTTTCAGTAAGGCATAAAATTTACAAGTTTGAATAGACTACTGGCTATCTATTTAAGAAGGTGTCCTGCTTAAAGCTAGCAAACAAGATTTCTAATTCTTTCAAAAGTCTAATTGATTTAGAGAGTTTGTGTGACTTAAGAAAGGCCTATGTGATTTATTGTAAATTACACTTAATGTCTTGTTGTACTTTGTTCTGTGTGAACAATTATAGTGAGTGCCTTCTCTTAGTAAGAAGAAAATAAGAGTGAAGTAGGCGTTGTTAAACCACTATAAAATACTGTCTCTAGTCTCTTGCTTATCTTTATTTCATGCTTATTTGTTATCCTACTTAAATATTGTTTGCTTAGTCTCTTATATTTAAATAGGATTTCTTATTTCGCTGCCTTCAAAATTTCTAAGTAAAACTTTTCTTAAACCTTATTTAAGCAAGGTATACATTTTTAGCAAGAAAATTTTAAGCAAAGTTAAATTTTTGAAAATCCTATTCAACCCCCATTCTAGTATTTTCCCTTTGGACCTAACAAGTGGTATCAAAACCTAACTCTTTTTGTTTAGCTCTATAGGTTTTAGAATTTTTAGAACTATCTAACTAAGTTTCAACCAAAGTCAGACGAAGGTATTTTCTTAGGCATTTCTAATCATACTAAAGCTTTTAGAATTTTTAATAGGCATACTTTAACTGTTGAAGAATTTATACATGTTGTATTTGATGAGACTAATAATGAGGAACCAAGTACAAATGGTTATCTCCCACCTACTAATGAACAGGTTCCTGCTTGGAGGAAATCAGCAAAAAGATAATGTTCCTGATAAAGATGAATTTGCTGACAAAGTCTCTGTTGCTGAAAATTTAGAAGCATCAATCCCTACTGACATTGAACATAATTTAAGGAATTTCGTCAGCAAACTAAGCAGTGATCTCCCCAAAAGACTAACTTAGACAAGAGACCATGCTAAAGAATTGATCATTGATGATCCAACAAGTTCAGTAAAAATGAGGAGGGCTGATCAAAATCAATGCAATTACATAAGTTCTCTTTCGCAAATAGAGCCAAAAAAATCGAAGAAACCCTTGATGATTGTGATTAGATTATAGTAATGCAAAATAATTTGAATCAGTTCAGCATATACAAAGTGTGGAAACTAGTACTAAGGCCAAACAACCATCCAATCATAAGAACCAAGTGGGTTTTCAGAAACAAGTTGGATGAAGATGAGGTAATCATAAGCAATAAAGTAAGGCTCGTAGCAAAGGATTATTCTCAAGAAGAAGGAATAGACTATGATGAAACTTTTGCTCTAGTTACAAGATTGGAATCTATCAAGATATTCCTTGCTTACGCAGCATACCAAAACTTCAAAGTATTTCAAATGGACATGAAGATCCAGAACTTCATGATCAATGGTCTTCAAACTAAGCTAAAAAATGTCAAGGAACACATAATTGGTATTCTTACTAATCTACCTGCAAATTCAAAGGACATTCAAAGAGGGAGAATAGTCAAAACATAGTTTAAAGGGCATTCATGAGCTAAAACAATTCTTCCTGCTAGTCAACCTAATTTGTCTATTTCTATCCTTTAACATTAAGATATTGATGTCAAAAAGGATGAGAATGATCAAATTAAGGGGAGTAAATAGTAATTCTGATGTAGATAGGGGGAGATTTGTCAAAGTGTTTTCCCAGTGAGATGGCCTAGAACTTGTAGAAGGGGGGTTGAATACAAGTTCTTACAACTTTTTCCGAATTCCTGTTCTTTAAGAAATTAACTTTCTGCGGAATATAAAGAACAAGATCAAAACTTTATAAACAATTGTTTTTATCGATTTAACAATTGATTACAAGTTTTCTAACAATCAAAAACAAGCTTTGATCGTCAGCTTCTATTCTGTGTATATATAGATAATACAACCCTTTCTATTCTCTATACTATATAGACATACACAGCTTCGAATTACAATTCTGTAATTTATAATTACAGCTTCTAAAACTAAGTTTACAAAAACCTAGCTTCCTAATTCAAATCAAATACAATCTTTCCAATTGAAAGATTTCTAACAAGTTTCCTTGTCAGCTACGTCTTCAATAAAATCTACGTGTTCATGGAAGACTTTCCTTCTTTGATTTGAACTCTAACTCCATCAGCGATTAAGTCCTCGACTAATCTCCGATAGCTTCTTTAATTAGTCTCTGATCACTTCGAGTAATCTCCGATGCTTTAATAAATTAATCTCTGATCACCTCGAGTAATCTCCGATGCTTTGGCTTTAGTCTCTGGTGACGTCAGCTTTTAATCTCCGAAGTATTGTGTTATTCTCTGATGACGTCAGCTTTAATCTCTGACTCTTTAATTACAATCTCAGATGACGTAAGCTTTAATCTCCGATGACCAATCCTTCAATCTCCGATGAACAAATCTTTAATCTCCGATGAAGGATTTCTTCAATCTCCGATGGGCAAAGTCCAATCTCTGATGAACAAAACTTTAATCTCTGATGGACTTTTCCCTTAATCTCCGACAAGCCAAATTTAATCTCCGAAAGACTAATTAACTTAAAACAACTTGTTGAACAGACTCAACAAGTATTCCAGCAGTACATACAAGTAAAATGAATCTATCTCTTTATTAAAATGACTAAATTACAACCAAGAGATACTACTGCTAGCTACAAAACTAAAGTGTTACAAACCAACACTTTTCTATACATTTGTATTCCTAAGTATTCTAAAGACAATCATCATCAAATGTTAATAAAACCTAACACAAAGATGTCAAAGGATGAAATAGTTTGATGGCTGAACTAAACTTGAAGATTACTACAGGAACTAAACTTGAAACATCTATAGGAATTGCAACAACAAAGCCTATGAAGTCATTACTATTGAGTTTATGTACAATTGTGTTTTATATAGTGTTTAATTTCAATTCTAAGTAGTGATTATAAAATATGGTTTTGACATCATCCTCAACCTTTGATTTATGCTTATCATTGATAAATATAAATAGGGGGTGATTGTTAGGTTTATAACATTTGATGATGATGTATAATACTTAGAATTGTTAGAGTTTGTAATTGTACTAAAACTGCTGATGTGTTATACAAACATCAGCAGAAAAATTGCAATTGCCTTGTCTAAGTCTTATCCTCTAACAGTATAAAATGTTCATTAGTGGATAATAGACAGCCTTGTGGAAGTTATCCTCTGACATTATAAAATGTACATCAAAAGATAAATTAGAGGATAAATTATCACAACAGCCAGTCATAGGATAATCTATAGTAGAGAAATTCTGCAGAAACATTGAGAGGATATTCTTTGAAAACATGTTTTGCAGAAACATGTTCATTAGAGGATATTCTACAGCAAAGTTTCAATGGCTACAACAGATACCAGACCATCAGCAAATAAAGTTATGCATCAGAACATAAACACTTATCAATAGTTGGGTTACAACCGAGGATAAATTGTCTATAATAGATATTCTGCAACAGTAGATAAGTTTTTCATTGGAGAATAAGCCATCAACAAATAAATGGTCATCAAAGGATAAAAGTTCTTCATCAGCATATACTGACCATCGGCAGATAATCTGTATCAGTGGACAAATGGTCATTAGCAGATAAATTCTTCATCAGCATATAATGACCATCAGCAGATAATTTGCACAAGAGGTCATCAACAGATAATGACCATAAAGCAAATAAATAAGCCATCAGCAGATACAGAGTCATCAACAAATATTGAAAATGACATATGGCTAACTGCAACAGACCCCTGTTAGAGATATATAATGATGATGATGTTTAGAGAATTATTGTGCATCTGTAAATACTTAAGGTATTCTATAAACCTTAATATATCTGCACAAGTTTTGCATCCACTGATGATCAATTTAGTCTTCAGGGGATGAACTGCACAACACTATGCAAGTCATCAATGAAAACCTCTAAAGGACTTGATAGTGAAGAAGGAATGTCTGTTACTACTTAAAAGCAACCAAGTATTTCGCACATCAGACATTCTAGACAAAATCGACAAAGCTTCAGTGATTGAAATCAATTAGGGGGACCCGTCAGGGGATGACAATGACAGACCAACCCACCAGGGGAAGGCATTAAGGAATGATAGTGGCAGGCCAACCCGTTAGGGGAGCTCATCAGGTCATGATAGTGACAAGCCAACCCATCAGGGGGAATGCTCAACACTGCATCAGTGGAAGCCATCAGTGGATGCTATAAGTCTTAACATCAGGGGATCAAGAAGCACTTGGGTAACTCTACAACAAGAGATTAACTCAAGTGAAGCATGAAGAACTGATCAAGTCTTAAACAGGACGTGTCATCAGGGGATCCGGAAGCACTGATCAAGTCCACATCAGGGCTTTTTATCAGGGGATAGTTATGACTGCATACACTCGTCATCAGGTCTTACACGCGAATCATTGAAGCTTGTCATAGAAGCAAGAGATATAATTGGAAAGATATTTCTTGAAGTTTGGTGATCCAATGATAACTCTCGATCATTAAATGCTCGAAGATCAGGGGATGAAAAAGAAGCAACAAAAGTCATCAGCACTCTGACACATCAATCCAAAAGGACAACGATGTGACATATATGCAGCCAAGTTGAAAAACCAGCACGTCTAAGCACGTGGGTTCAACAACTGATCTTCTACATATACAAAACAGTTCTCAGTGCACAGAAGTGTGATATTCAACGGATCAACCAAAAAGAGTAGCATACAAACACTAGAGAGAAGCTTTGTAATATATCTTGAGAGAAATATTCAAAGAAAATAAGAAGCTAGTGAGTGTGAAATAGAAGCTGTAATTTATTACAGATTGTAGCTGATTAATCACGTTTGTGATTAAACAGATTTCCAGAAAAACATCAAGTTTTAATACAACAATTTTAACTTAAATGCTTGTGTGTTCATCTTAATATTCACTATAGTTTTTCTGATCTTGTAGCTATTTCCGACAGTGCTTAAAAACTTTTTAAAGAGCAAAAAGTTTTGGATGTTTGTATTCAACCCCCCACCCCACCTCATCTGTAACGACCCAGAAAATTTGTTTATCTATAAATAATTTATTTATTTATATTTTTTCCCCTCTATATATATTAACGTGTATAGTTAATATATAATGTTTTTGAATGTCTAAATATTTTTGGACCCATTAAAGGGTTATTGTTGTTTGATTGTTGGTTGCAAGGATAAGCAATGATGTTTATGTTTGGTGACATCCGTAATTGTTTGAAGAAGCTTTGCGTCCAGACTGGTTAAATCTCATGAAGGACTTAAGAGCCTAAGTATGATGACATCATTGTGTACGTATGTTAATTTGATTAATAAGCTGCTTGTGTGTCATCAAGTGGATTAAACGTATATGCATGTAGGACAGCAAGCTTATTACAATGCTTAGCTGCTAAGAATCATGATAAGCAGCCGTTTTTACCGTCCAGTTTAACCAATCATTTTATTTCAAGGCTTAATCTCAGCCTACTATAAATACCTCATTCGGAGGAACATTTCAGTCTCTTTTCTAAAGATTTCCTTTTCCAAAGTTCTTCTTTAAACCTACCATCTCCGTTTAGTTTCAAGTTCTCTCTTTTGGACAATCACTTTCAAGCAAGCTTTGATCTCTTTCGTCAACCCAGGAGGTAAGAATCTTAAGGTCTCTTTTGCCTTTCTTTTTGTTTGATATCCGAGAAGTTTAGCTGTAGGAGAAAGTCTTTAAGAAAGAAAAAGAAAGGATTATATTCTTTTGTGTCTAGAAGTGTTGCTGATAGCTTAAAGTATGTTGAGAGTTGATTTATGGAGTTGCAGTTGAGATCACCAACTTTGGAGAAGTGAGGAAGACGACCCTGTATCTGAGACAGCTTCTAAAGTTAGTCTCCGACTGTGTTGATGTTAGTCTCTGATGACGTCTTCCTTAGTCTCCGATAGGCTAAGTTTAGTCCCCGATGACATCATCCGTAATCTCTGATGAACGAATTGTTAGTCTCTGATGATGACGTCACCCTTAGTCTCCGATGGGGTTAAGATGACGTCATCAGTCCCTGATGATGTCATCCTTAGTCTCCGGTAGGCTAAGTTTAGTCCCCGATGACGTCATCCGTAATCTCTGATGAAGGAATTGTTAGTCTCTGATGATGACGTCACCCTTAGTCTCCGATGGGGTTAAGATGATGTCATCAGTCCCTGACGAGTTAATTAGTCCCTAATGATGTCATCCTTAGTCTCTGATAGACTAAGTTTAGTCCCTGATGACGTCATCCATAGTCTCTGATGAGATATATGTTAGTCTCTGATGATGACGTCAGCCTTAGTCTCCGATGAGTTAAGATGACGTCATCAATCTCTTATGAGTTAATTAGTCTCCGATGACGTCACCCTTAGTCTCCGATGAGTTAAGATGACGTCATCAGTCTTTTATGGGTTTAATAGTCTATGACGAGTGAATTTTTCCCCGATGGGCAACCTCATGCCCTGATAACCATTTTCTATATGAATAGCCATCTATTAAGTATGGATTTCTCATGATATACCCACAATGATGTTATGCAAAAACCTTTCTCAACCAATATAGTGAATTTTAGCTAAGGACCAAGGCAAGTATATATTCACTCCACTTTCTTTCTAATTGATTACGTATAATCATGGATTCCATTTACGTAAATGAATGATGTTAATGCCTATGCATAATGATGAATTCTTTTATGATTAAGTAACGTACGATCATTGAATCCGCTGTACGTGAAAAGATGTTGATAATTGAACTATGTGTTATTGGGTGGTTGCTAGCTGTTTAAATTTCCTAGCACACCAAATGATGATAAAGAAGATGTTTGGGTGTTGCAAGTCATGGACTTGTATGCACACCCAAGTAACTTCTGTATGGATATATAGTTCCGCTTGTGATGATCACTGTCTTTTAATTGTTAAGCACGCCAATATGTGTTGTTGGCAGTCGCTGCTTTTAATTGTTCAGCACGTCAAGGCTATTCAAAATTTAGAAAATGTTTACAAGAAGATATATCCATATGGAAAGTTAAGGGGCTGTTGAATACGTTCGCCTGGTATACTGGCCAATGATGATAAAAAAAATGATAGACTGAAGCAAGGCATCAGTAATGAGAATTTTCGCAGACCATATGCTTTCTGCGAAGGACTACGTATGTGAAATGATGAATCAAACGGCCAGGCTGACCAGCTGGGATGAAATTTGATTATGTAAGGTAGTCAGATAATGATCAGTCTGGTCAGGTGATGCATTATCTGATGAGTAAAGGGAGAATCTTGATTTATTGAGAGAGGGTCAACCCCTTTATATCACTCGGGAACCCTAAATGATACATGTTGATTGATTTTTCAGGAGGTGTTGGCATTGCTTCGCCCAACCTCAATGAATACTAAAGCTTTTGAATTATCTTTTCTTCTAGCTTATGAATATATATTTGCTGAGCATAAACGCTCATGTGGAATGCTATGAATGTTTTTCAGGTTATGTCGTAAAGGCTGAGTCTCCTAAGAGAGGAAAAGAGAGAATTGCTTAAGTATGTTTAAGTTGTAAGGCCATATGAGTCATCTAAAGTTTTGTTTCCGCTGCTGCTTATTTATTTTCAAGTTTTGAGGTTTTTGTAAGATGATGTGGACCTTAAGATTTTTTTAGTGATGTATTTGGGAATATATTTCCCACAGGTATGTTGTTAAGGCTTAGCTGTGTTATTTTTTTTGCTGTTGTGATGATGTGTTGTAGTTTTCTGTTGCAGCTCTGGGTTCCAGCCTGGGGATCTCGTGGACTGTCACCCAAATCGCTGACAGTGTCCGGGGCCCGGCTTGGGGGATTTTCGGGGGCGCCACATCACCCCACCCCCCACCCTCGCTTCTACAAACACTTGAGCTTATTAAGTTCTAACAACCCCTAAGTCAATTAGGGCTTTGCAATTAAAATAAGGAAGCTAGTCCAATAAGGAAAGATTGTGTACAAAAGATGATGCACAGAGAAGTTACCTAGCAAAGATAATGTGCAAGAGAGATTATGTAAAAGAGAAGTTATGTAACAGAGCTATAATTACCGAAGACATCAGAGATATTTTCCAAAAAGGCAGCTTGAAAAAGAAGCTTGCGGAAGGAAGTTGTGTCTATAAATAGAGATATAGAGCAGTGTACAAGAAAATCTCAACATCTTAGAAGAAAATCTCTACACATCTCATATACATATCAAGAGAAAAATTGAGAGAAAACAGCTATATCATTTCATACAAAGCAGCTGTATCAAGATATGAAGAGTTAAATATTAAGAGAGATATAGAGAAGCAAGTTATTAGAACTTAAAAAGTTATAAATCATTTTCTAGATTGCAGTTGTTCTTTAAAAACAGAGTATTGTAGTTGTTCTTCTTTGAATAGAGTTCCTAGAAGCTGTTCATCTACAAGAGTGAGCTTTTGTAATCTTTCTTTGATTAATAAAAACTCAAAAGTATTTGTGATATATTTTATTTTTTGTTAATTCTGCATTTTTCAATACAGTATATTCATTGAGTTTACAAAGTTCGAAAGAATTTTGTAGTTTGTATTAAACCCCCATTCTACAAACCATCTACTTTGGGACAAACATGGACAATGAGTAGATTTTTTTTCTATTTACTAACATTCAGCAAGAGCAAGAGAAGAAGAATTAAGCAAGGAAGTTCTTGTTCACCTCCTGCTTATTGTGAAATCTGGGTGACCCACTCAGCAGAGGAACTCAAAGAAATTGCCTTCTAAAAGACAGTCTTAGAAAATATATTAAGCAAGGTTGCATCTCAACCCTTGATTAAACTATCAAGGATGAGATCCACTTAGCAAAGAATGGAAGTTAAGCAAGGATTTACGAACATGTTTGCTTTAGCAAGGAAAAGGATCAATGAAGTCTGCCTAAACAACAACCCTTGTTTATAACCACTCTTAGGTAAGGACACTAAGTAAGGGACAAGCATCGATCCCCACTTAATCTGCCAATACTTAGTTTTTGCTTCAACTGTTAGGAAGGATTAGGAACCAACTCCTACTTAAACTCCCTCATGGGTAGGGACCCTAAACAAAGATGCACAAAAGTGGCCTGCTTAAATCTATACTTAGATTTTTCACAAGTAATCAGCAAGGAACAATGTATCAAACCCTGTTAATACCCTCACCTAAGTGACCCACTCAACAAGGATCATCCCTATTGTATCCTGCTAATTTGGTACTTATGTTTTGCAAGTTCATACAACAAGGATAGAAGTTTAGCAAGATATGGAGTAATGTCTGCTGAATGAAGAAATTTTTCTAAGTAAAAAATTCAGCAAGCACTTGAAAAATATAAGTCTGCTGATATCCTTACCCCGGGAGCACCAAGGAGGAAACTACATCAACAAAATATTTTCTAAGGAAAATTCAGCAAGGTTCCCAAGAAATATACCATGTTGAGTACCTCACCTAGGTAATACACTATGCAAGGTAGCACACCCCAACTCATGTTGGTGTTCAACAATTAGTCAAATTTGAACATCTACTACATGAATCCTGCTTAACAATTAAGTAAGGATTTTGCATCTCAACACTTCGAAAAAAATTTGGGAAGAATATAAAATGTTTCACCTTCTCAACCGTTGTAGAATCTGAAACATTTCATTTTCTCTACCATTGTAATTTTGGCAGTTACTAGACATTCTCTCTCTTCATTAAATGAAAATCTATCATTACACACGTATCCATCTATTTTTACTAGAAGTTATTTTCCCAAAACCATAAAATCTTATCACATTAATTACCACAAACTTCTCCTACAAACCATAAATTGTTCAACTTCTTTTCACCCTCTATATAAACCCAAATTTACCTCATTCACTTTGTCACTTTCATTTTGCTCTCAACTCAAAATTTCTCTCAAGAAATCTTTTGTCAAACATCCTTGCTAAGCCAAAACACCCCTGCCGAGAAAACTCGACCACCCTTCTAAACCTCACGCATAATGATTAACAACCTTTAAAAGATTAAGTACGAGTCTACTATTGATCTCAATTCCTTTGCTGAAATCACTAAGCAAGGAATTAGAGAAATCATAGTTCTACTAAGTGCATCGAATATTGTTTATGTAATCTCTGTTGAAACTCCCATATATGAAGACCTACTGAGCGAGTTTTGTAGCATTGCTGAAGTTAATGAAGCATAATCACTAGCACTGTTGATGGAAGAATTGTGGTCATCAATCAAACTAGCATTAGCAGAGTTCTCCAGCTCACTCAGCAAGGAGAATTGCTCAATAATGATGACTTGGAAGTGAAACTTGAAGACTTGGACTATAGGATGACTCACAGGTAATGGAAAAAGGAGACATTTCCCCAATAAGTATAACTTTTTCATGGATGTCTTGCATTATACATTGATGTGCAAGTTTGATGCTCAGGACGATGCTCCTGTAAGAACTATCTCGCTGACATACATGCTGAAAAATGGAGTATAAATTAGATGGAGCAAGATATTACTAGCGTGCTATTGGAGTACTTCACCAAAAAGAAAGGTCAAGCATGGAAAGACCTTGTCTATGCTGATAAAAGATGCATTGGGCAATAACTTTACTGTAGACACTAAGGGAAAGAAGAATCAAAGAACGAAGGTAAAGCAAGGATGGATACTAAAAGAATGGCCCAAGGGATTCCTGACACCCCTAAGACAAAAAACCTGCTACTAAGAAGAAGAAGTATACATGAACTCTTGTTGAGGCTACAATGCCCACTGCTGAAACTACAATTCCTACTGATACACTAGTTACTGGTAAAAGGTAATCCCTGCTAAGAGAGTCACCCAATCTGATGTTCCAACAGCAACCCAAAATCAAAAAGAATAAAGATGAAGGCAAGACTACAGAAGAAAAAAAAAGAAAAAGGAGCCCAATCTCTCCTTCTAAGAGTGGAGAGTCAAAATCTGATGAAAATTGGCCTCTAAACTCAACAGAGATGAAGATAGCCAACTATTGGGAAATTTGGTTCAAGAGAATGAAGTTGAGAATCTGGTAAAGGAGCTTGTTGAAAGGACTACCATTGCTGAATCTCCTGTTATTTCGAGGTTCAGTAGATGGAAAATTACTTTGAATCTTTGGTACAAAAAGATGAAGCCAAGTCCATGAAGGAGCCTACTGAAGAAAATGCTCCTGCTGAATCCCTAGAACCCCCACTGAAGTTATCAGTGGTGTAACCTTGATTATTGATTCAGCAGGAAGTGTTCAACAAACTGTGGGGTTGACTGCTGATGACAACACTACTGATCCAGAAGTACAGTACTTGGGAACTATGCATGATGAAGATGTCATCCTAGAAACCATCAAGGAAGAGATGCTTACAAAAGAAGAATTATTGGAGAAAGTTTTTGTTGAAAGAAGAACAAACTTGCCTCCACTCGTGATTTAGGAAGGAAGGTTTGCTGAAAAGAAGAAACCTATTGAGGTTAAAGGTAAAGGAAAAAAGGAAGATTATCTTTAAAAGTTACAGTAGCAGCAATGATGACGAAGAAGAAATTTCTCCACAAACATAGAAAAGAAACTATCTATGAAGACCATTCAGAACCTATTGAGAGAAGAGTTGGGCATTCCTGTTGATCAGTACATTGCAAACAGGATGACCATTAAAGGCAAATCACATTCCCCTACCGAAAGGAATGCATCTACTAAGGGGGAGGCCTTAGAACAGATTGTAAAAGATGATGTTGAAGAAAAATCAACAAAAGACAAAAGATAGGATGTTGTTGAGGGGGAGCCAACCTTGAGGCACCAACAGAGAAAGAAATTAGTAGGAACATGCTAAAACTGCTGAAGAAAAGAAAAAAAGGAAAAGGACTACTAAGAAGGCTAAGTATGTTGGGTTTCGTAGGATCAAACGCAGCGAAAAAATACAATTTAAAATAAAACAAAACAAAACCCAAACCCGAGAATCTATGCGAAACAATTTAATACAGATAGTTTAAGATATTACCGATTAAATGTGCGAATCTGAAGCTTTGGTGAAGGTGTTGATCGTCTCCAAATCTTTAACGCAATCCAACAGGACAACGTCTCTATGGTATCCACACGAACACCCACGAACCGTCTTACAATTCGAACAAGAAGACTTACAGTACTAGCTGTATGATCTATATCTCTTTTCTTTATTTCTCTTAACTCTAGTCTCTCTCATATGAGCGGCTACGTAAAACGTTAGTTAGAGAGAATTGCTGATATATCATTTATATAGTCTTTCATAGAGTAATTCCAAAAACTAATCTAATTAGGAGACTTAAAATTCGAATTTTATATTTATTAGATATATATTTAATCAAGTCTCACTTAATTAATATATATATATATATGTACAAATAAATATATATATTCGTATTTCCTTCCAAGAATATATTTCATTCCAAAGCCATGATTTAATTAAACCAATCTTATTGATATATTAAAATCATTGACATTTAAATTATATCTACTTTACGAATGTTCTTTGTGTGTGACCCTGTAGGTTATTATTACGTTGGCAATAATTTTAAATCACATTACAAAGTTATAAATAGTGAGTGGCATCTAGTAATACATCACTGTTACCCAAGTAATAATAAAGTCATAGATTCGACGTTACCTTTCGTGACCAATGTTTCAATATAACTTAATCCTTTTAACCATGATATCTAAGATTAAATTCAAGGCATGGATGTGTCATCCTCTTCATAAGTTAATCTCAGTTTTCTTGATCAATGAGTAAACTATATGATACAAATCTCTATTTGAGCATGGCCATGCATTTCATAGTTTCACTCAATCAAGAGGCCTATAGATATCACCCCTAATTTATAGGAGGGTTAAATTCCATCTACATCATTCCCATTTCTCACATAACTCATTATGCATCCAACAAT
>CM025782.1:6256972-6298942 GCA_014636745.2 Centella asiatica
GGAGACTAAGTTCTCGTTCATCGGAGACTAAGTTCTCGTTCATCGGAAACTAATGTTAAAGCTACCAAAGACTAAGGTAAAGACACTCCAATGCATTAAAGTAGCCTTGAGAAGATTTGACTGTCGCCAAACTCAAAATGACTATCACCAAAGTCGTCGGGAAAATTAACAACATCGCCAAACTCAAAATTACTCATCACCAAAGTTGTCGGGTAATTTACACTAGCACCAAAGTGCTCGTGGATCAGTGGATAAAATGTGAAGCACCAAAGTGCTCGGGTGTCAGGGGATAAATCTCTCGGCATCAGGGGATGAGATTATCAACATCAATGGATGAGTGTCTCAACATCAGAGTATGGTTTTCTCGTCATCAGGGGATGGACTTCTCTATACCAAAGACTGTCCATCAGAGGATAAATATCCACTGATGAACAAAACAACTCGTCAGGGGATAAATATCCACAGATAAACAGAGACTGTCTATCAGGAGATAAAATAATCAGAGACTAAACATGACATATGGGATGACACATGGCTGAGTTCACAAATTCGCTAACTCAAGTTTAAAGGCGGTGGAATTAAAATATAGACGATGGTCCAATAAGGAGAGATTGTCTACCAAAGAAGCTTCAAGGAGATAAGTTATACACCGCAGGTGTGAACACTAATATGGGGAAAAGTCATACTTATACAATAGCATGTGTATATAGCTGCTGGAGCGAAAACTGTAGAGATAACTTATAGAAACTTGAAGGAGGAAAATATGAAAGTTGGTCCAATCAAAAACCGGGAAGCTCATAAAGATAAGTTATTCACATCAAAGATAACTTATCATGGGAACTCCAAGAGGAAAAGAGGGAGCTGGTGTGCTGATACACCAGAGATGTTACATAACAAGTCGGCGTACAAGGAAGGTCATGCAAAAAGAAAAAGTTATGTGAGAAAGCTACAATTACCAAAGAATATCAGTGATATTTTTGGAGGCAACTCACTGAAGAAGCTTGGAGAACAAGGAAGCTATGTCTATAAATAGAGACATGGAGCAGTTGAGATAATACACATCAAGATATAACATCACACACTAAGATACACAAAAAAAAACACAAGTATTCTTATTATCTCAAAGAGAAACAAGTTTTTCATAACTTGAGTGTAGCAAGTTTTTAGAAACTTGAGCGAAGCTAGAAATCATTTTTCTAGAGTGCAACTATTATTTTAAATAGAGATTGTTTGCAGTTGGTAATCACTACCAGAAAGAATTGTAAAGACTCAAATTGATTTACAATAAATATACATATTGTAGTTTAATGTTCATATCTTGTAATTTGCTTTATTGTCAATGTTATATCTTTCTAGTAAAGTTGTTTTAACTGTTCTTAAGTTTTAAACTGTATTAAACAGTTTAATTCTAAGAAAAGTTAGTAATTGTATTCAACCCCCCTTCTACAATTACTCTACGAGACAAACATCAGCCATATGTCATCTTTAGTCTTTGATCATTTATCCCTTAATAGACAATCTCTGTTGCCGAGAAAGCCATCTCCTGACGCTGAGAAATCTATCCCTTCACACCGAGAAACTTATCCCCTGACGCTGAGAAATCTATCCCTTGATGCCCGAGCACTTTGGCGCTAGTGTAAATTACCCAAAGACTTTAGCGATGAGTAATTTTGGGGCTTCACTTGACTTCATCGATAGAGAATTTCCCCATGATTTTGCCAATAGTCATTTTGAGTTTGGTGCTGTTGTTGATTTGGCCGACGACTTTGGCAATAGTCATTTTGAGTTTGGTGCTGTTGTTGATTTTCCCGACGACTTTGGCAATAGTTATTTTGAGTTTGGCACTGTTGTTGATTTGCCCGACGACTTTGGCAATAGACAAATGACTTTGGCAACAGTCAAAATGACTTTGGTGTTTAGTAATGTTGAGTTTGGCGTTAGCCAAATAACTTTGGCGATTGTCAAATCTTCTCAAGGCTACTTCAATTCAATAGAGAGTCTTTGCCTTAGTCTCTAATAGCTTCAACAATAGTCTCTGGTAGTACAAACTTTATTCTACGACAAGCTAAAATTTTAGTCCTCGACAAGCTAATTTTCTTAGTCTCCGACAAGCCAAATTTTAGTCTTCGATAGACTAATTTCTTTAGTGTATGACATACTAACTCTTAGTCTCTGATAGGCTAATTGTTAGTCTCTGATAGGCAAGAACTTAGTTTTTGATAGGTTAATTCCTTAGTCTATGATAGACTAATTCTTAGTCTCCGATAGGCTAATTTTGCTTGACGAACTTTAACTTTTGTTGAACTCTCCAAATGCATTCCTTGTAGTCTCTGATGTTCACCTGTAGTCTCTGATGGTAGTCTTTGGTAGTACACTACTGTAAGTACTTGTACAATTACAAAATCTAATAATTCTAAGTGTATAGTTATATATAATCATCAAATGCTATAATTCCTAACATGCTTCTATGCCTAACTTTGAAGGACAAAATCCAAAGAAAAACTCTAAAACTTCATCAAAACAATCTAGCACACATCTAGAAGATTGTCTAGTGCCTTAAAGTTTATAGTTCAAATCGATAGTGGACCTTTTCTAAAGGAGTGCAAAGACAAGCTAAATAGTTATTAGGAATTATAACATTTGATGATGATATATAAACGCTTAGAATTGTTTGATTTGTAATTGTACATGTATCTGCAATAGTGCACTGTGAGAAACTAATTTTAGAAACTAAGTTTTTGTTCATCGGAGACTAAGTTTTTATTTATCGGAAACTAAATTTTTGTTCATCGGAAACTAAGTTTTTGTTCATCGGAGACTAAGTTTTTGTTCATCGGAAACTAAGTTTTTGTTTATCAGAGACTAAGCTTTTGTTTATCGGAGATGAAGTTTTTGTTCATCAAATACTAACTCTTTCAGAGTCTAAGTGGTTGTTCATCAGAGACTAAGTGTTTGTTCATTAAAGACTAATGTTAAAGCTACTAGAGACTAAGGCAAAGACACTCCAATGTATTGAAGTAGCCTTGAAAAGATTTAACCGTCGCCAAAGTTATTTAGCTAACGTCAAACTTAATTTTTGTTTATCACCAAAATCGCCGGGCAAATCAACAACAACACCATTTTATCTCAGATCATATTGCAGATGTAATAAACTTACAAAGAGAGAGAAATAAGTTTTCATAACTTGATAGAAGAACTAGAAATCATATTCTAGAGTGCAGCTATTAATTTCAACAGAGTTGTTAGAAACTGGTCATTCACACCAGTGAGTTTTTGTAAAATTTTATTGATTTATAAAAGTTCAGAAACACTTGTGATATATTGTATTCTTTCAATTTCGCAACTTTTAATACAATATATTCACTAAACTCACAAAGGTCGAAAAACTTTTGTGGTTTGTATTCAACCCCCGTTTTTATAAAATATTTTGTGAGATAAACAGTAGTCTTGGGTGGGGATCACAATATCCATTACACAAAATGGCTCTCGTAATATTTTGTGAGAGTGCAACATATAAGGAGCAATGGATGCTTTTAGATGAGAAGGAGAACTAGCAGTGGGTTGAGATGGTTTCGCGCAAGTTAGGGTTTAAAGCATAATTTATTTAATCATTTATTAGCGAATGACTTTAGTACACTCATTTTTGTTCTTTGTCTTTATTTTTTTCTCTTGAACGGATTGTTTAAATTTGAGCTTTTTATATGATTGATACGAACTTGCATATTTGGTATTTTAAAGTGTTTGTTATTTTTTAACTAGTCAATTAACTCGTGCTTAACATGGGTGATAACAAAATTTTTGGATGATATATATATATTTTTTACTTTAGAATTTTAAATTACGAAATGTGCTTAATTATTTGTATATTCTAAATCTTTTAATTATTTGTTGGCACTTCTGTATGTAGTTATTACTGTTATTTCCGGATAAATAATTGTAGAAGGTGGTTGAATACAATTTTTAGATTTCTCGCTCAATATAAAAATCTCAGATATAATTTGTAAATTAATTACGAAATTAATAAATACGACAAATTATATCAATCAATAAAAAATGGTTTTTATTGATATTGAATATAAAATACAATATAGTAATAAAAAACTATTGATACCAATTTTTTAAATCTGTTAAGTGATGAACAACTGCAACCTTAGAAAATAATTTCAACATTCTCAAGTTATGAAAACTTGCTTCTCTGTATCTCTCAATATCTAACTCTCTGTGTATTTGATATAATTGCTCTTTTTGTAAATCAATTACAGTTTCTCTCTATCAATTGATTCTTCTATCTCTCTCGATATATATATGTTTTTATCTCTGCTTTGTATCTCGATATATATACGTTTGCAAGGGATAAAATTTACTGATGCTACTTTTTAGTTATCAGTCGATAATTATCTTTCAAAGAATAAAATTATCTTCCAATGTTTCATTTGTTCATCAGTTAATAATTATCCGAGTAGTAAAGTTATTTGCTGACGTAACATTTGTTCATTAGTCAAATTATCCTCCGAGGAGTAAAGTTATTTGCTGAAGTAAGTTTTTAACTTGAGTAACTAAAAATTATTTTTTGATTTTCAAAAAGTTGGTATCAATAGTTTTTGATTACCAGATTGTAATTTCAGATTCAAAATCAATAAAAGTCATTTTTTATTGATCGATATAATTTGTAATGACTCAAAATTTTATTTTCTTAAATAATAGAAATAAAATGTTTATGAGATGTTTTTCCTTTGAGGTATGAGGTATGAGTTTTAAATGTTTGAGTATTATGTCCATGTGATGTCCAAAATTCAATGATTTCAGTTTCTTTGTAATCAAGCATGAATAAGGAAATGAGTGTGCTTAGTAACTGTAACGAAAAAAAGTTTCCCTAAGAACACCCTCAAATAGTAAAGTGTTATTCCATGGATGTTTGGATATTATTTTTTTTGGAACCACCTAAGGGTTATGATTTTTGGATTTCTGAGATGGGAGCAAGCAATTTATGTATATATGTTGTTGGTGATGTTCGTAAATTGCTTAAAAGAATGCAAGTGTGAGGATTAGCAAGTTTCGTTCAGAGCAGCTTGAATGGCTTACGTAAGAGAAATGATCTCATAAGTACGTATGATGTTTGGGTTAGTAAGCTGCTTGTGTGTCATTGGTTGATGAAGCTTATGTGCATGAGCGACAGCAGCTGCTTGTTACATGTATTAACTGTTAAGAATCATGAAAAGCGGCCGTTTTACCGTCCAGATTAACCAATCACTTTATTTCAAGGCTTAACCTCAGCCTGCTATAAATACCTCATTCGGAGGTAACGTTTCAATCTCTTTTCTAAAGATTTTCTCTCCTAAAGTTCTTCTTTAAAGTTACCATCTTCATACAATTTCAAGTTTTTTCTTTCGAACAATTACTTTCAGACAAGCTTTAATCCTTTCCGTCAAGTCAAGAGGTAAGAATCTTATGTTCTTCTATGTTTTCTTCTTGCATAGCATCCGAGAGTATAAGTTGTATGTGGTAAGTCTTCAGGAAAGAATAAACCTTTTAAAGAATATGTTGTTTTTATGAAAAGAAGTTTTTGCACCACAGAAAGGATGATTATGTATCATAGGTTTGAGTTCGTTCATTCTGAGTATCATTCTTGTTCTTGAAAGATTTTTCCATCGTAGCAGAGACAAGCTCTAATGTTAGTCCCTGATGAGATACTTTAGTCTCTGATGAGATGTTGTTAGTCTCTGATGAAATAATATTAGTCTCTGATGAGATGTTGTTAGTCTCTGATGAGATACTTTAGTCTCTGATGGGTTGAAGTTAGTCTCTGACGAGATAACACTAGTCTCTGATGAGTTAATGTTAGTCTCTGATGATGACGTCACATTTAGTTTCCGATGAGTAAAGATGACGTCAACAGTCTCTTATGAGTTATTTAGTTTTTGGTGACGTCAGCCTTAGTCTCTGACAGGCTAAGTCCAGTCCTTGATGACGTCATCCATAGTCTCTGATGGGCAAATTTTTTAGTCTCCGATGAAGGAATTCTTAGTGTCCAATGGAGGAAATTCCTAGTCTTTGATGGGAAAAATATGTTAGTCTCTGATGGCTAAAGATATTATTTCCCAATAATCAGAACTCATTCTCCTGATGGATGTGTAACGGTCTGAAAATCCCTCAGGCTTGTTTAAAATGGAAAGTTTCTACTTTTCCGATGCAACAAATGATTTCATTAAAAGTCAAAAGAATAAAATGCTCGGACATCACAGACATCACATTTGTACATACTCACATTTATATTGTAAGCATAGATTCTCATGCTATGTCAGCATGTATGTTTTTCAGAGGTATTTCACCAAGCAAGTGAATTAGATTTAGCTCAGCTAAGGACAAAGGCAAGTATATTCTCATTCCTATGCTTATTTCAGCGCATGGTCAATTGATTCGACATGCGTACAAGGTTATGACTTTTATTTTTAAATTTCCTTGTGAATCAGAATGCTATGCTTTAATTTCCGCTAGCATGATATAAGTGAAAGTGCATGGATATAACTGAACTTTGATTTATCAGTTATTTTCAATTTTATATCTGTGCAAATATATGAGGATGTTTATAGATGTGCAAGTGCTTATGTTAGTCTTAAGAGGAAGGATGTCGTGCGTAGTTTACGAGAACCTCCTTTAAGCTAAATAAGACATGCAAAATGGTTAAGGAAGGAAGAAAGAGTGCAAAGTCTCAAAATCAAGATATGTTTTTAAAAGTGCTAGAGGTTTTGACAATTGAATCTGTCATACCTCACATATAGTTTGAACCCTTGTTACCCACCTTACATGATTATATACTTGCTGAGTGTAAATCGCTCATCCTTGCTATTCTTAAATGTTTTACAGGTGATAAAGGTAAGATGTATGTGAATAAGGTCATAGCAAGTTAACTGTGGGTACTGATGAGGAGGAAATGAGGACTGAAGATGTAAGAGCTCAATTGCAGTGTTAAGTTTGTTAGACCTACGGGTCTCACCTTCTTGTAAGGATGATGATTAAAACTGTTGTAATAGTTTAGTTTCCGCTGCAAGTTTTGTACTTTGAATAATTGTAAGGATGTACTATTAATCACTCGAGTACATTAAGGTTGTATGGATGTGAGGTTGTTTGTTTCTTTCTCCTGACGGCGCCCGGGTCCCGTGTGAGATTTTTGGGGTCGTCACATAATTTATCTTGTTTATTAATTTCGCAATTAATTTATAAATTATATATAAAATCTTTATATTTAACGAGAAATCTGAAATTTGTATTTAATTCCATTTTACAAATATTCATCCAAAAATAACCGAAACAATCTCTCATTCCAAGTAGCTGAGAAAGAAGAGTATGAACCAAAAGATGACCTTTGCTATAAATATAGTGGTTCTAGGAACGTAGTGGATCCACTTCACTTAATAATGCATTATTAGTGTAAACATTAAGAGATGAAATTGCTAAAAGTATGTCTAATATATGATGTCATTCTAATGGAGACAATGTGAATTATTTTTATCAATGTTGTGATGGACATCTTTTTAGTGTTGTTTGATCAGTAATTTATTAATGTGAATGGAATTGTTAATCAACAATTTAGAGAGATAAATGATAAATCTAGTTTTCATACGACAATGATAATTATTTCTGCGATGACAAGAAATATGCTTATTTTAGCTTTTATTTATACAAGAAATTTTTTTTCGATAGTCTCTAAATTATATCAATTTTATATATTTAATTCTCAAACTTTTTTGGTAAATTTTTTTAGTACATAAATTTTTTAAAACATGCATAATCAGTAAATTTGTCAATATCTCATTAAATTTGACATAAAATACAGTAATGTGAGTCATATATTTAATTTTTAGTTTTTATTTTATTGACAAATTCCCTTTAAATGTTCTTGACCAAATTTGCAAAATTGATATAATTCGAGAACAATCGAAAAAAAGTTTACATATAACATAAACCAACTATTTTATTTTTTGAAAATTACATATATAATTTGTATTAGTGTATTTTCTCTCAATTTTAATAAATAATTGTTGAAATTTCTTAATTGCACATATTTTAAAACGTTTGTATATCAAACAAGTTGAAAAAAAAATTGAGAAACAAAATGTGCAAAACTGATATAATTTAAGGAATATCGAACAAGTTTTTTCCTTTATGTAATTAAATAATTCATATAGATTTATAATAATCATGTCGAGTTTAGTAAATTGATAATTTTTTAACTTAAAAATCATTATTTACCGAACACTTTTGTAATAATTTTTAACTTAATTTCTTATTTTAAGTCAAAACCTAAGCCAAATACTTTTTATTTAAAATTCATCATTTAGAAACACTTTAAGTCAAAAGTTAAAAACTCTTTAAAAGTTATAATCTAAAAGTAAAAGCCGAACAGGCCCTTGGTCTTTAGAATTTTTGTTTTCATTTCTGCATCTCGAGAAGTCAGACAATGAACATTGGCTTCCGCTTATTCGCTTCCCATATACCGCTTCTTTTGTTAAACCCTTCTACTCCTTTCTCCTTGTTCTCCAAAACCTCGTTCATTATACCTAAACGCAACTTCTCCCTAGGGTTCTGCAATTCCTACAGAGCAATTATGACTGCCGCAACGCCACCACCACAACCACCGCCACCACCGCCACCACCGCCACCACCGCCACCACCAGCATTTCCGCCAGCCGCAGTCGAAGTAAGAGATCACATTGATTTGACGGACAAGGAGAGGCAAATTTTCGACAGTCTGCTTCAAGTTCTACGCCATTTCAATCTCCGGACTCAACTCCGTGTCGCTGGTGGTTGGGTCCGTGACAAGGTGTGTATATCTAATTGACAATAGCTGTTATAGCTACCAATATTTGGAGTGGTTCTTTACCAAATCTTAAGTGTTCTGAAAGCCTTGCAGTAGAATAGTAACTTGTGTGAAGAAAAAATTGTAGTAGTGTTAAACAGATAATTACATAGGTAAGGATATTGACGTGTGGTTGAATTTATTATTATTATCTTTTGGTACATAAAAGTTTAGATTAAGGGTAGATTGAGGGGATGCTCCTAGGCCAATGCATGCCACATACCTTTCTTTCGGTGGTATTTGTGGATTAGGAAACATGAAATGAAAGACGGCTTGTAAGACCGGAATTCTCAACACAATGGGATTCTCAATCTAATGAGAGCAAAATGGGAGCCTTTTTTGAGTCTTACGGGCTTACCAGTTGAATCAATTTCGTCGGTGAGCGGTTGAAATTTTAGAATTTTAATGCTCCCTCGGTCCCTCACTATTTGCAGCAAATCAGCAATTGTACAAATACTAAGGAAAAAGGTACTTTAGTTAAATTGTCGATATTTTCCTTAAAAATGAATGGTGGAGAATAAATTAGTTTGAAATGAGAAAGTAAATTATTAAAATTAAAGTGTCATGACATAAAGTAAATGTTGTGAAAGGTGATTTGGAGAAATTAGAAGATTAAATTTACCATAAAAGGGAAGGTTGCAAATGATTCGGACATTCCAAATGGGAAGGTTGCAAATGAACGGGACATTCCAAAAGGAAAGAGTGCAAATTGACCAGGAGGGAGTAGATTAAGTTGAAACAGGAAACGATACTCTATCTGATTCTCAAAATAATGTCATAAGGATACTCAAATAAGCATGCTAAGGAGAGGAAAGAGCCACAAAATTTTTATGTAGGGGAACGAGAGCCTAAGTGAGAAAATAATTTTAATTTTGTACTTTGGGATATTGTTTTTTGGTGAAGATGCTGTTTGGGGCGTCTTAAGATACCATGATGGACAAAATAAGCTGGGTTGAAGGTGTTTCTTTTAAGCACTTAATTTTATACAATAATTTATTTAAAGTCTATACTTATGTTAAGTAGTTATTTACTAAAGATAACAGTTTAGAGGGTGTTTGGCCTAGCAGTCAAACCTGCTTACAATTACTTTTTTTAAGCAACAAGTGTTTATTTATCTGCCTATAATCACTTTTATGGAAATAATCAGAAGCGCCAATTTGATGCCTTCTAATTATATGCAGCTGATAAGCATGTTTGACAAAGTAAGTATATTATCCTCAGTAATTGTAATAATCATCTTAATTAACCATCACAACTTATGATTACATGTTTTATTATCATTTTCAGTAATTTACCATAATGATAAGTAAGAAACAGTTTTTTTCGAAACTAAACATTTTTCACTTGTTTGTTAAGTACTTTTAAATAACGAAATGCATACTAATTCTTTAAATTGTTTATAGGCAGAATCAATAGTCATAATCAGTAAGCTATTTTCAAAGTAATCCCTTTCTTAAATAGATAATTAGATAAGGAGATTGAAGAGTGGTTGAGAATTTGAATATTCTGTTTGCTTCCACTTTATTTCAAAGTGCTTATAGTTTATCTAATAGAATGAGCCGGTAAAGGAGTGTTTGTTTCCGTTAACTAGAAAATAACAGGCCAAAAGTGGAGTACATCTTTTTAACTTGACAAACTAAGTTGGGTTGAAAGTTCTTCTATGTAAGCACTTATTTTATCTAACAACTTCGTTTAAAGTCCATAACTTGGGTTGTAAGTGCTTCTTTGTAAGCACTTATTTTATCTAACGACTTATTCAAAGTCCATATATGTTAAGCACAATAACCAGTTATACGAATAAGCTGGTTTGAGCACACACACTTTCCAGCTCATTTAAGTAAGCTGTGGCTCATTCAAACAAGCACTTACTAGATATAAGAACTTACCATGTGAAAGTTAAAGTGCAAAAATATCTGTAATATTAAACATATAATTAAAAGGAATTCGAGAGAGTGGCTGGACAAAGAAAGGAGATTAGATAATGGAAGTCATGAGAGGGGTCGGAGTGGTGAAATACCCATATTATCACTACTTTATCTCTTTCTTTTATAATTATTTCTATTTCTCTACTAATACAAGTCCAGTCTGTGCGACAATTTTTTTGTTTTTTTTTCTCTACAACATGTTTTCTTTTTCTCCTGTGGCAAAGTCTGTTTTTTGCAATTTTTTCCTTCTCCATTGCAAATCACCTGAAAATAACACTTTATAGATAAGAGTAATGATAATTAACTGTCAACGATTAAACTTACTACAATAATGGTCGGCTTAGAAACAACTATATGGAATTATTTTTACATAATGATCCCTCTCTAGAAGTAACTGTTGCATTAACTGTTTTAAGAATGGCCTTAACAAATAGTGAAATTATTTAAGTATTTTTTGTTGTGGAGAAGGCTAACGACGAACACTTGAATTGCACGTATTTGTCTATTTGCTAATCAAAAGTAAGTTAAGAAGTAATTCATAAACAGTCATATGTCATGATTTGATACATTCGTTACATATTAATATATTATTCTTTCGAGGATGTGGTTGTGTCTAATTTTGACTATTCTTGTTGCAGCTTCTAGGAAAAGAATGTTATGATATTGATATAGCGCTCGACAACATGTTGGGTAGAGAATTTTGTGAGAAAGTCAATGAGTACTTGATATCCACAGGGGAGGAGACCCAAGGAATTGGCGTGATTCAATGGTGAAATCTCCTATTTTTAGACTATCTTAATAGCTGATTTTGTTAATGTTTTCACTTTACATTGCTCTACAAATTTGTGCAAAATTTGTACTGGGAATCTTCCTGATCTTCTATTCTTAAGATTTCACTGAAAGTTTGAGATTGAATAAGTTTAGTTTAGGAAAATGCTAGTTTTAAATCTAGGAGTTTAAATGTGTCAAATCCATGTGGCATCCTTACATGGGTGACCTAGGTTGATTAACTTCCTATGATGTTAACCAACCCATCTGATGTTGTCTGCATGCCCAAACATTCATTTTGAAATATCTAGTCTTCTTTAGAAAGGGTCCGAGTCAAATAGCGATGAAGCACTTCATTTTACACTATGTTAGAAAACAAGGACTCATTTGCATGGATATGTAAAATACAATAAAAGACATGATTTTCAGTTCTAGCTGGAAAAGGAGGGAAGTTCCATGTATATTTTGGTCAAATATAGACCCAGCATTATCATTCGTTTTAAGGGTAAATGGCTCTTGTTAGTTGTTATTAGGGCAGTGTGCTCTGATAGTCTGATGTATACTTAAAAGATTTTAATTACCTTTTCTCATGAAATGTTTGTGAAGCAGAAATTGTAGTTTAGTGCATGTTCTAAACAGACTCTCCTTCTTCCCTTCCCTTCATTTCCCCTTCTCTCTTCTAGTCTTTTCCCTTATCCATCTTCTTGTTGGGCACGGAAGGTCCAGAACAAAGATCTTGATTTCAAAGTTTAAGTTTCATGTTTTGGACCCAACCTGCTATGTTAAGCCTTCGAGTTCATGGACATTAGCTTACTATCGTGCTTAGTGTCAACCATAGTTGATCTCAACATTCTTTTTATGTTATATATTGAAGATGCCAATTATGAAAGCTGTCTTTATACTATTCCAGAAAGAAGATCGTATTTGAAAGTTTTGGGAGTTTGTTCCCATAATCATCAAAGGACTGCCGTACTTTCTCTGTTATGGACTCATGGCATATATTTATAAAAGATACTGACCATTGGTATTTTTTTCTTCTTTTGAAGCAATCCTGACCAGTCCAAACACTTGGAAACAGCTAGGATGCGCCTTTATGATATATGGATTGATTTTGTGAACTTAAGATCTGAAGATTACTGTGACAACAGCCGCATTCCTACAATGGTATACACTCGTCATAGTAATCAAACATCTTATACTTTTTGTTCTTTTCCGTGCTTTTTATGTAGCATCCTTTAAAGCCTTTCTGAATCTGAAGTTATTCTTGCTGTTCAATGTTGGTGAAGTGGTTTGATATATTGTAACATGTTCTTTCTTTCCTTCTTTTTATTTCCCCCCAAAAAAGATAAAACAAAATCAATGGCTTGTCTTAAACCACATAAAAGTGGAGAGGTAAATTGTACAGGAGAACACCATCTCTTAATTTAGGTGATATTGGGCTTTGGCTTGTATTATTTTTGACAGAGCTTTTAAAGTTAAAGCGGAACTGGTTACAATGTTTTGTTCACACTAATGCCTAGCTGATTGTCTTCATTTACTTATCTGGTTTGTCTTGTTAAAATGGACTTTTAAGGTAGAGATGGTCTGATGATGTTAGGATCCTAGAGGATGTTAAGATCCTAGAGGTATCCTGACTGTTGAAGGAGAAGTTGCAAAGAGTTTTAAGAAGAAAAAGAAAAAGGAAAATAAAAAAGAAGGAAACTGAGATTGGATGAGAACAGGAGAAATCACAAATGTGATCCAAATGATCCCAATGTCAGTTATCAGTGTACAAAGTTGCTTGCTTCACCTTTTATAGGTAGGTATTGTTTTACTAACCTCCTCTACAAGTATTAAGAAGAGAAGATTCAATTATTCTCTTGATTTCTAAAATACAATTATCTAATTACTGCTAGATTACTCCTTATCTTTCATTCACCCACTGGACTGATATTTGGCAATCCTGATTCATGACAGAAATTATAATATAGATTCCAGTTAAGATATATTTTTTTAGCATACTCTTTGATGTGGAAACAATGCTAGACCCGACTATTCCTTTTCTCCATAGCTGTCCTTTTAACATACAAGCTTATGTTTACAAATAGTGTAATAAACAGTTTGCATTATTATATTTGTAATTCAAATTACGTCTATTCTTACATTTAGAATAGATATAATATTGTTATGCTTCTGTTTACTTGTTGATCAACAACATAATAAATTATATTAACTCTAGACAATTAAATTTTGCATCTTGCAGAGGTTTGGTACCGCTGAAGAAGATGCATATCGAAGAGATTTAACCATTAACAGGTACTGCTCTCTGCTGTTGTTGCTATAATTCACTTATCATTCTATCATATACTTTTCCAGTGTAATAGTCATTGATCTTTGTTATTGTTTTTCTTCATTGACAGCTTGTTTTACAATATTAACAATAGTTCTGTTGAAGATTTAACTGGAAGAGGTGGGAATAAGCCTTAATTGTCCTGCATCATTTTTTTTCGCAGATCTGATAATCATTTAAAATTAAGTGCTCTAAACTCTGCTGATAGAGATATTTTCTTCAACCGGATACAGGCATTGAAGATCTGAGGTCTGGAAAAATAGTGACACCTTTACCTCCAAGGGAAACTTTTTTGGATGATCCCTTGCGAGTTCTTCGAGCTATACGTTTTGGTATCGAAATTCTTTGCATTTGCTTAAGTCATATTGTTTAAAATGTGTTCAACCATTCTTAATTAAAATTTATGAGGAGATAGGGTTGCATATTTTTATTCTCTCAACTGCTTATCTGTTTTATTATCATTGTTATGGTGTCTTGTCTTTTTCTACCACTGTTTCTAAATATTTGTTGCGGAAATTTGATAATTTCATTGATCTTTTCTAGTCAATTGAAGCATTCTTGTGCATCGATGGTGTAATTGAACTCTAATTCATTTTTACAAACATGTAGGGATCTCCGTGTCTTTCTTGGCAATAAGTACTCCTTCTCAATTATTATAGATGTAGCTTTTGCTCCAGTTCCATTTTTATTTGGTTCAAATTATTTTTCCTAATACTCCTTCGATTCCACAAAAAGAGTTACATTTGAGTTTTATCCTAGTACATTTGCAAAATTCTGAAGTTTAGCCGAGTTAATTTTGTTGAGGAGAGTTAGCTGAGTCAAATACCCAGTTGACTCCTCAGCTAAACAGCCTTGTTGAAATACTATATAGTTATAGATTATAGATTTTAGATTGTAACGAAGACCAGAGGGTTCTTGCAATCTCATGACTATTGTGTATGTTCTTTCTTTCTTCTTTTTATTTATTTGTATTAATTTTTTTTTAGAAGCTTATGTGCTGTAATAGTCTAACGAGGAAGTTGTTATCTTATTTTTGTTTTCGACAATTTAATTTATAATACTCAGATTTTTTTTGTTAGGATATAATTGGCATTAATTTATGTTAGGCGTTACACAAACTGTTTGGAAAATTTAAGCTTGACACAAGGGATATGAAGTATGAACTCAAATCAGTTAATTGCAGTTTTGACCTTTTATTTTAGTTTTACTCCTCCCTTCCTTTAAAATGATCTTTCATTCGCAGGCCCTGATTTTTTTATACTTATTCATGCACTCTTCTGTGTCATAATCTTTGTAAATATTAATCATGAGTCAAAAGAGAAATTTCAAGAAATTGCTGACATATTCACCCGATTAACTAAGCTAGATCTGTTTATCCTAAGGGATTAATGAATCTGCCTTATCAGAAAAGCATAATTCCATATATGTGAAATGTGAAGTTAAAGAGGAGGTAACAACGTTTTTAATGCTAAGCCAGAAAGTTGAGACAAATCCATCCTCCACCAAACCACTGCCCCCCCTTTAATTTTAAAATCTTCTTTTCATCTGTTCTCAACCCAACAATGGGTCATGAAGTTAAAAATTGGTAATGAAGATGAGGCCAATGTACCATGTTGTTCGTGCTGCTATTAGGTGCCCAAGTTTTTGTTATTTTCTTGGGCTTGAGTAGTTGTGATGCGTGTATGCTGCGGGTATGTACGTGTGTGTGAGTACAGACACACACTTACACATATATGGATGGACACATATGCATTAGATAATTGACGTCTACCTACACAGACACAAATATAATCTGCATTGTCTTATGGAATTGATCTTTACTTGAATTGCGTCTCAGGGGCTAGATTTGAATTTATACTAGATGAAGAGCTAAAAAAGGCTGCTTCTGAAGATGATGTAAGAGATGCCATTGCAGATAAAATTAGCAGAGAACGTATCGGTCATGAAGTATGCAATTGCTTTCCTGGCTAATTTAGCATGGTTGCATATAATATGCCAGCTATGCATGAACGTGGTTCTAACTTTTTGATGACATATTCCGTCCAATGATTAATCTTGAAGTGATTATTTCTCTGTTGTGCAGATAGATCTTATGATATCTGGCAATCAACCTGTTAAGGCTATGAAGTATGTTTCTGATCTGCTATTGTTTTGGGTTGTCTTCCGTCCTCCGCCTACTATTGATCCTCCAATCCCAGAAGGATGTGATAGGTCTGTTTTCTCAAAGTAGTTATTCTTCCCTTTTACTTGTATGTGTGGTCCTTTTCTAGTTTTTATTTCATGTTTTTCAGGCTGTTTACAGAGCTGCTCTGTTTGCCTATATGTATATACATAACTATAGAGTTGGCAGAATGGGCATTAATTTATGGACAAAATCAAGTGGTATGTGAAAGAAGTCCTTAGTTCCCTGATTGAAGGACATGCCTGCCTATAATTAACATAACTGGAAGGTGCAATCAAGTCGTCTTCATTATTAATATTAGGAGGATTGTTTACATTGTGTTGTTAATCCTTTTCTGGGTTGGGAAGAATTGAAATGAGGCAGAAGTGCAATGGTGAAAAGAATGTAACTTTTTATATATAATTATTGTTGGTATTATTGTTACTACACAGTTAAATTATATACTACCATATCTGTCCCATAATAATCGTCCTAATGAATTTTTACTTGTTTAACATATTAATTGTTTTTTCCAAATTACCTTTCTAGTGCAGTTAGTGTGCTTAATTTGAATTTAACCAATAGTTCTCTCATATACTTTATATACCTTGGCTATTCACAATTACCAATAATTTTGTCTCCCCCATTTTAAACAGAAAAAAGATTCTGTTTTGGTTTGTTGGAACTAGATAGTAGCCCGTACGAAGCACAGTCTTTTATTTTCGAGAGTTCAAAATTTGTATAAAATTAACTAATGAATTGTATTGATATCTATATATGAATTTGTACAAGTGATCAGTATTATTCATTGTCATTGTTTGTTAATAGACTTGAATTATGATTTAAACTAGTACAACCTATATTAATAATTATTTTATTGTTATACTAAATTACAAATAAAAATACATTTATATTCATATAAGCTTAATAGTACTATGATTTTATGTCATTTATTTTTATGGTTTTGTACAATTGTATTCTTAAATGGAAATTCAATTTGACTAATAATACAATGATTGAAAAATTATAAAATCTCCAAAATAATTAGATTTGAATTGGAGTTGGCCTTAAATTGAATTAATTTTTTTTTTATATTTTTCTATTTCTAGTTTGTTATTATAATATTTTAATAGAATAATTTGTTTTAACTAATGATACATTCCTGCGCTCTGATTCGTTTATATATGAAGAAGGATGAGTGCAATAAAGAAGAAAGTAAGAAACTATAATCCCAATTTTCTTTGTTGAAGTTCTTTTCAATTCATTAAATTCCAAACTAATTTAAGGATATTATTGGAAAAACTTCGTAAAAATTCTACTATTTATAGAATTAGGACATTTAATTTGTGAGAACCCAACAAAGAAGTTAGGAGTTTTAATAGGGATGGATAGAGTACTATTTTGGTAACATGCCAGCTGCATGTTAGGTTGGTGTCTTTCATGCATGTTTAACTTCTCATTTAGTCATTGTTGAGTATTTCTGTTAGTCCTCACTAAGTTAAAACATTCATATAGGCTTTGTGTTAGTTACATGGATGCTGCATGGGAACTTATGCAAAAAATTGGAGTCTCTTCCTTCAATGTGAGTATTCTTCACAGTAGTAGCATTATTTCTGGTTAGTTGATATGTTTAGATCTGGGAGTGTGTAATATGCACATGCGTATTTCTCCATTCATATCGAAATGTATGTTTTTATAATATTAAATCAATGAAATTATCATCTATATATATAATTGTACATCAGTTTCAATGATATGCATGTCATGGCATGATAAGTAGTTCCTGTTAACATTATTTGGCTGCAGTTTAGCTCTTCTGCTGCTTTATACTGTTGAGAGAGAAAATTTAGTAGATTGGAAGAAGCCTATGCTTGTGATAAGAATAGAACCATAAGTTATTTGACCATGATTGATATCAAAGTTGTAATACACAATTTATATATTACACAATGATGATTCCTAAATGATATAAGTTTATGTTAGCTTAAAGTTAAGAGGCTGAGTCCAAGATTTTGAACAACAGACTATGTGATTGCATTCGTAATACATTCATTTTAGGTGAATCCAATCTAATTCTGGACTATATCTTCATGTCAGTCTTCTAAATTATATTGTTCATTGGGTTTGTTATTTTCTGGACTGTGACAGTTTAGTCTGCAACTTCACCTTTCTATACAATTAATAGTAAAGAATGTGTTATTAATAGAGGCTCAAAGGCTCAAACATACTTGGTATTAATGTAGTTGGTTTTCTGCAATTAGCATATTACTACATTACAGTTTTCATTATAACTCACCTCAATTGAAGCTTTGTACCTGTACTACATGTGGGGGTTGGCTAGCTGCAACCAGAACCCTTTTGAAAATAAAAAGTAGAAAGGAAAGATAGGATCGGTAATTAATAAATAAAGGAAAATGAGAAGAAAGGCATGATAATTTAAAAAACAATACTCCCTCCGTTCCAAAAAAAAAGCAACATTTGCATAAATTTTTCGTATAATGTCATTTTTTAAAATTTGTTATTACAATCTTCTTATATGATTTTTAATTAGACATTCATAACAAATTTTATTTAAAAAACTTATTATTTTTACATATAATTCTTAGTCAATATGTAAAATTAAAAGTCGTCAAAAGTTCAAATGTTTCTCTTTTTGTGGGACGGAGGGAGTAACAAATAGAAAATTGTCTAAAAAGAAAAAACTTAAGATACATACATACAGTTATAGGATAGAATGTCAACTATAAAGAAGACATACACCCAACATAAATCATATGGGTTCATTTTCACTAGAGATACCTTTTTCCTTGTAGTTGCCTAATATCCCCTAACATTACTCATTTTCCTTTATCCTGGTTTGTAGACAGGCTAGTTTGTAAAGATTCAATTTCATTTGCTATTTTTTGAGTGATATAATTAACTGCATTGACTTTAGTAAAGCTTCAACTGTCTCAAGTAGTATTATCTGATGGAGGTGTGAGCCACTTTGAGGTTCCAAGTGGTGACTGCTCTTTTTCTTATGTATGGAGTTTTTCGCTTAGATTCTATTAGCTCAGTTTGTTCTTTGGTACTTCAGGGTGAACAGAAGAGGCTTTCCTTATATGCAGCATTATTCCTGCCATTAAGACAGACTGTCTGCAGAGACAAAAAATCCAAAAAGGTTTCATCTGCGTTTTCAGTTTTTTGTCCCTCTTTCAGTTTGTTTTATATCCTTTAAACTATGTGGTTGTACAATCATTGATTGTTTTGTTATGCTTGGTTATTTTTTTTTTTTTTTTGATATTATCATATTATCCATTGTAGTGCAACACGGCTCACACATTTACAGAACTGGGCTCTGTTTAATCAGATTTATTTGCTTTTCACACACAGTTTTCTTATTGTTGACTATGATAAAACTAGCATGCAGGTTTGGTCTGTAAGCATTTTAGCAAGTCTTTCTTGTCATGTGGCATGTTCTTCCTTATGTTTCACTTATATGATGAGTTCATTTCTATATGATTTTTCCCGATATATGCACAGGGGACTAATATAATAAATCATTTAGTGTTGATAGTAGGCCAAATGAGATTCAGGTGTATGTGGCTGAGCGTACTTGGTCCACTTGTTGTACTCACCATGTTCGTTATGTGCTATTGATTTTTTGAAATTTAATGCAGCCCTGTACTAATTATTATTTAAATTATCTTTTGACAACGCGGTGCACAATTTTAGAAATAAAATAAAAATAAATCGATGAGATATTTTTGAATATTCATGCCTTCTATCAATAAATTTGTCAATAAAATTCTGCTTTGTCGAGATCAAGCTATGTACATAACTAAAGTAGTTCTAGAAATTCCAATGAATTTTAAACCCTCTTATTCTTGTGCTAAAAGAAATAATTTCCAGCCAAATATAATTGTTTGCTTTTAAAATTTTATGCTGAATTATTTCTGTTGATTTCTTAGCAATACCAAATTGCTCAAAAAAGTGTGTATTTCTTCAAGTTTTCTTCTATATACTCGGTGTAGTATATCTTATTCTTTTAACTTCAAATGGTGCTGCATTCTCAGATCCCAGTTGTCACTTACCTTTTCCGGGATTCTCTCAAGCTGAAGTCGACCGATGGTGAAACAGTGAGTAGATCTTCTTTTGTCTCCCTCTTGCATCTCGGATGTTTATATGGATACTAACGTGTCCACTGATCATTTCTGTGACTGCGAAGTGTTCATAGAATTTTAAGCATCTGACTAGGAATTAACTCAAGTGTTTTACTTACTGCAGGTTGTCGGTTTGCATAATGCAACTGTGAAACTCATAACTTTGATCCCTTATATCATTGCTAACGAAGAGATAGAGATAGCTGAAATTAGTTGGAAAAGAGAAATTATAGATGTGCCTAGTGCTTCAAAGCTACGGGTGTTGATAGGTATTTTTCAGTCGTCTGCCATATGTCCCACCTTGTCCTCATTCAGTCAAAATTCTGTTCACTAGCTACTGTTTGACTATTCATCATTTGGATTGTCATGATTGCTAGTCACATCCATTACAAGTGCACACCCCCTTGAGCCTTAAACAAACAGAATAAACTAGGGCAACGGACGAATAGATCAGAGAAGAGGGAGAAGGGATAAGAAAGAAAACAGATCTGCTCAGGAAAACTAGCCAATTTCAGTTCCTTTATAAATCTGAAAGTATAATGATCTCATCACATTATATGGCATAATCTATATGTATCTGATTACATTATAAGACTAATTCTCTTAGACTTGTCTCATGGGCATGGTTTCAAGTTATGGTATTGGAGATCAATTATTGATTACACTGGAAAGGTATTGAAATTTTTTCATGGTTGAAAATACCGATGAGGAACTTATTGCTACTGATACATGGAATATTAAAACTCATACAGAAATTAATGAGAATGTTCTGATATAAAGGCAGAGTTGGAAGAGTTGCTCTTTACTCTTTCTGTTTGGAAGGAATAACTCTAGTAGTAAGCTGGTAAGCAGCCCTTCTTTAAACGTAACTTTGTTACATATATGGTTATGAGGTAATAGGGGGTGCAAATTGTATAAGCAATAAAATTATGATATCAATGTGATTTTAAATAGAAAAAAATCGATATGATTGGTAATAGAGTAATACTAATATCAAGGGACTTAGTATGTTGGTGTTGTGGTATATCCTAGGTATACAGCAACTCATTATGAAATTAGAGAAAATTACCACATTTAAATGGCATCTTTGGAAATCAGTATCCTCCGTACCAGGACTAGAGTTATGTTTTGACTTTTTGAGTCAAACGATAACATATTAAACTTCAAAATTTAGTTGATACAAGTATTTCTAATCTTATAGTTTGTAACAAAAACCTGTGATTGCAACATAATATGCATCCTGAATTTTCATAAATATGCTATTGTTTGACTCAAAAAGTTAAAACGTATCTCTAATTTTGGAGCAGAGGGGGGTAATAGATAATTATCAACCTCTTAGGTGGGGGTGGGGAAGTAATAGATAATTAGCTTCATTGTTAAAAGTTCATCATTCCCCCTCATTGATGAGGGGTCAAACCCCTCCCCTTGTTAATATATTTCATTTCTTAACAGTATCAAAAGATATATTGAAACTCATTGAGGAATGAGTACCGAATATAAAAGGCATGATTGGAAATTATGAGTTGGTGATTAATTATGTGACAAGAAATTCAAGCGGTAAGACATGCTGCGTTGCATGCCATATGGTTGCTGCAGTTATCATCCACTAGTTGAGATACTTAAATACTTTAAGTTCTTTCTGCCCAGTGTCTGATGATCTTTTCTTTCTCTAGGTTTAATTCTTCGAGAAATCAAAATTTTTTGGCGTGCTGCTTTGTTGCTCTCAACATTGCTGCACTCTGACAGTACTTTCATTACAAACTCTTCTGTGGAGCACTTGAATTTGGCCAAGAGATGTGTATTGTTCAAGCAGATCGAGGATTTAATTGTCAGACAAGGTACTACTAATTCATGTTTATACCACCACCTCTATTCTGTTTGTTGACTTTCATGCTTTAATGCTTTCAATCTTGAATAAGTATATTGACACCTAAGAGATATTAAGACCTGAATTCTTGACTGATGTTTTGTGAACATCAAAGTCATACGTGCATATATTTGCCTCATACTCATGAAGACGGATTCACTTGTGTAAAGAAAAGATGGACAAAATTTACTAGGTCTCATTTCTCCTGGGATGTTGGGTCCTGATTTGTGAGCTTCTCATAGTTAATTGTGAATCATATTGTGGATTCACTTGTGTAAAGAAAAGATAATGGTTAAAAGATAAAACATATAAATAACTTGATTTATTTGTCAATTGAGTGTGTTTCTCGACTAAATGTATATCGGGGCTACTAATTGTGTGATAACCTTAAAATGGTATCTAATTTGGTAAAAAGTATTTGAAATACTCTAAATAGCTTCATATTTCTTGAGCAATATTTTCCTAAGTAACAATAAGGCTTTTGATTGAAATGGTCAAATGGTATAAGGCTTTAAAGTGTATTTTTACTCTTTGGCATTTTGATTGAAATTGATGTAAATAATTGTATTGTTATTTTTTTATCATATGGATCGTGTCATATCCGAGAGTACATGACAGTGCTAATATTGATATTACCTTACAAGGCTACAATATTGATATTACCTTACAAGGCTACAATATTGATATTACCTTACAAGGCTACAATATTGATATTACCTTACAAGGCTACAATATTGTATTACTTTGTACTGGATCATATCATACGGTGCTTATCACGCATCCAATTAATACAATAACTGTGGAGCTTGTCAGTCCATTTTGTGTCCTATTGTTGCTTTCTTTTGAAAAGTTGAATCGCACGATCTTTATAGAACAATTTGAGAATGTATCAAGTATGTGTCCACCACTTGATACTAATTGCATATATTTTCATTTGTGTATGTTCCTAAAGGGACCTTTCAAAGTCATGTGCCCTGTAAAAGATCGTTTAGGGAGAAGATGATTTAAATTTAGGAACGTAACTATGTTTATAGTAATACACATGAACTAGCTTGCTGACCCGTGCATAACACATATTTTTTGTTTCTTCTTTGAATTGATTAAATTTATTGAGTTTATAATATGTATTATTTTCTAATTTTTAATAATTATTGTTATATTAAATACAAGATTAGTAATTCATATTGTTGTGATTATATTTTTGAAGTTGTTTTTATATTTTGAAGTTATTTTAATTATCTCAAATAATTTACATGGCCTAATACTAAATATATTTTACTTTATATTAATCAAGATAATTTAATGAATCTAAATTTCTTATTTATTTTTTAGTACTCTATTTTCTTGTCATATAAGTTATTTTAAATTTTATTTATTTTATTTTTTAATTGTTGATCTTGTTAGTTTTTTATTCTTTTATTCCTTTTTGTTGTCATACTTTAATTTTGAGAGATATAAATGGTTCTTTTTAATGTTTTATACATATGGTAATGATCATTGGTTGACTTTTTATTCTGATAATCAAATTTGTGATAAGTTTATTTTAATTTTGATAATTAGAGATGAAATAGAATTCAAAGAATAAAATTGTTTCCAAAAGCGAAACGGCCTTGTTGAAATACTATAGAGTAATAGATATTTTATGCCCATGCTAATTGATTTGAAGAGCAGACGAGTTTGCCACTTGGGGACATGCCAACATTTGTGCTAATGTCCATTTAACGTGGTCTTCACTTGCCCTAACAAAATAGTAAGTTATTTTTTTGGATATTCCAGATATGGGAGCAACAAGATAATTAGAGTTAAATGTCTGGATGTCAGCATAATGCTGGCAGTTTGTTTATACCTGGAAAGGCACGTGAATAATATTTCTCTATCCGGAGAACTCGAATGTTTTGTTACACAGATCTTAGTAAAGAGAGCACTGAGTGGATCTAATACTAGGAGATAATATTAGATTAGTTGAATGTAGAACAGAAGATCTGAGCATGGACCACAACTCCCACTTTGCGAACTGACCACTCCAGTTATCTTGTAATTGGAAATATGCCGGCTTAGTTTGCTCTAAAGATTGTAGTAGACTAGTAGTTTAAATGCCTTGTAAGAATGTTGTAAATGAAGGCAAAATTACTGTAAATGAAAAGGAACTATAAATGATCATGTTTAACCGGTTGGGAATTCATGATGATAATGACCACTCTGAGGGTTGCCCTGATGGAAATGTTGGAGTTGTGGACACATTTCTGTACACATCTTTATGTAACAGATCAGCCTGAATGATATTAAAAATAGATAGTTCTCATCAGAGTCGACGACCCATGAGGGAAATTGAGTTGCGTATACCTGAAAGTCTAAATTAAAAGTAGAAGATATTCACAGCAGTTGAGGGATAATGGAATGAAATGAGAAGGGTCCTACTTTTCTCAAAATACTGTAGAGAAAGGAAACTAATGGAAAATAATAATATGATGAAGATCATGATATTTACTAAATTCATCGGTAGCTATTTCGTATTTGGTGAAATTCTGGAATTATTGATCGAAGAAATACTTTCCTATGTCAAAATTATAATGCTGATAGTAATTTGATAAAGAAGTATCATAGCCCCAGCAATCAACAAGCCTAAAAACTTTTTAAAATGAATGTTCTTTATGATCCTGCAAAGCCTTGAAGCATAATAAATGATTCAGAAATAAAGTGTTTTAAGTTTTGCGTTACTGCATGTTAGCTTCAATTTTTCATTGAGTGCTGATACAAGTTGGAGCAAGTATTGTTGTCCGACTGTTCATAGTATCCTGATTTTTCTTTTCATTCGAAACCTTCTCTCTCCTATATTGCTCTGTTGAAATGTAGATCTTGACAATATATGGGAATTGAAGCCTTTGGTCAATGGAAATGAAATTATGAGCGTTCTGGATCTTAAATCTGGAGGACCACTTGTGAGGGAATGGGTAAGGCATCTGCTTATATGCTAGAAAGAAAACCACTTGAAAACTACGAATGTAGAAGTATAAATGCTAATTATCCTGTCATCTGGCAGCAACATAGGCTACTTGAATGGCAGCTTGCTCATCCTTCTGGTTCTGCTGAGGAGTGCACTGATTGGATGAGACAAATTCAAGCTCAGTCAAAGCGCGCAAGAACGGAATAATTTATCTATTCAATGCTATAGGTATAGTTCAGTCTTCCTCTCTTTTTCAGGGTGGCCTTATATTTTTGCTTTCAGAGAATCAGCTCATCATGAGTTGCCATTACCAAGTTCAGGTCCCAGATCGTTGAGGATATATAATTGTTATTAAGATTCATCGTTACTAGGAGGTGGACAGTTGCAAGAAGAAATGGAGGAACCAAAATGGTAAAGGGTTCAAGTATAACATGTGAATAGTATACCTAACTAATTATTCTGATCTGGTGATTATGCTGGATACGTTGTTCTTGATAATATTAACGAAGCTTAATTTTGTATACGCCTAATGTCTACTGTTAGTAATAATTCTGTTTATTCTTCATTGCTCTCTCATGGATTTTAGTTTCGGATGTGATGGTCCGAAAATTTTAAAAGCATTTCTAATGGCGTTTATCCGCCATTTTGAACGTGTGCCAGTCTTTTCTTGTATATATTTTATAGCACGTATAGATCAACTAAGCCTTCAGATGTTAGAATATAACTATCCAGCAGAGCACAAAAATGAGTTTTGAGATATTCATATGTTCGAGGGTAACTCACGATTATCTTTTCTTAGAGGATAGTTTACGTGGTTCAAAACCACAAGCTACTGCTCACAAAAGTTGGGGATTTAACGACGGACAATCCATATATATTATTGTAACGGTGCATTTGCTTGATGTAATAAAATGACATTAGAATGTAATAAATACAGAGTAAAATTCATTTTTTGCTTGATTTTCTCCAACAATATTGTTATTTTTAAATTCATTGAGATGAAACTTGTTTATTTCATCACAACTAAAAATTTATATACAATTTATTATATCTCAATTATTATACACTTTTTATAATTTAATAATTTTATGATTCTTGTTTTTAACTATTTTTTTTCTAATTCACTCATTCTATTCCTATTGATTCCTTTCGACCAAATGTAACATAAGATTGTAAGCTTTTTAAGTAGTTTGTCTTTTGGCTTGGAATATGTTGGTCTTTTCATCCAAACTTTTGTTGATAGGAAAAAGGAGGAAAAAAACTCAAACCGCTGTTTTGCCTATTAATATGAGAAGTTTATCATATCTCCCGTTTCAAAATTTATATGCAGATATAAGATTTTGATTTCGTTTCATAAACAGTAGAGATATATAGAAATTTGGGAATTTGCACTTTGCACGACTGTTAGAAAGCAAAAATCGTTAACTTCGTAGACTCGGAATTCTCAAGGGCCCACTGCTTAAATCACGAAATAATAAATAAACACAATTACACTATGAAATCAGTTCACTTGAGAAGTTGAGAGCTTCCAAGAACTCCTCATCACACTCAAGAGCCCCCATTGAATGAGGTGAGAGGCACATTTCCAAATCCATGCTTCCTCCACCTTCGCACCCTGGATATAATGTCACTTTCCCGTCAAACTTGTGAGCAGAACCACTATGAATTGCCAAAGCTTTTCCTAATCCAAATTCATTCCCATACACGTCGAATCGCGGCGAGCTTCCCATCATAATGCTGTATGGATCAAAGTACCGAGCAGTGTGGTATACAAATGGACTCTGCAGCCATGTTTCAACAAACTCATGCACAGCTCTGTCATTGTGTTTAGCCACAGCCTGATTTACAAGCAAAGCAGCCCACCCCAACTCATGTCCAAGAAGCTCTCCAGCTGTGGTAATTCCTCTAACAGCCTGGAGTGAGTTACCAAAGTAATTTTGAGATAAAGGTGGCTCTAGTCTTGGTCTGTTATTGACAGCCATCTTACAACCGGTAACTTGATTATGAGGTAAGCGACGAGCTCTTGTCACACATCTCCAGATCAAGGCAGACAAGGCTTGTAAAGTAGATATTTTGTTGTCACTGTTGCATTCATTGTTTGCCCTCTCCTTGATTGCTGCCAAGGCTGCTGCTGAAAAATGAAAGATTTTTTCCCTGAGCAAGGGGCCTTTGTCTCGGCTAACGAATTGATCGTGGTGACTAAAAGGGAGACTGATAAATGGACCACATCCGTCAGGAAACCACCGTTTGTGGATCGGTGGGCGAGAAATTGGAATATTAGTACCACTCTTTCCATCAAATTTGGCTTTAAACACTTCAGACCAACTGTTGAAGAAGTTCCAGTAAGAGGTGCCATCACTTACACAATGGTTGACTGAACACCCAATAAAAATGCCATCAATCAGCTCGGTCACTTGAACTGTTAGCAAGGACAAGAAGTGACCGTCGCAGTTGACTGCCCTGTCATGGTCGAAGAAAGAATGAACAACAAAAGGCACATCAACTGGTGAAATAATATCAGATATTGTTAACTTTACATCTGCATGGATAAATCTGGCCCCGGGACTATTGTTGCAATCGATAAAAACCACATAAGAATGTGGATTTTCTTGTTTCAGCGTGGCCAGACGGCCTGCAAGTGGATAAAAGTGTACAAGAGTTGCAGAGAGGGAATCCTTGAGCCTCTCTAGAAGCGCCATCACGTGGTTTTCTTGACTATCCGAAAGTGGGGGCTTCTTAAAGAGAAGACCCTTATGGATGTAATGACTAGAGAGCATGGCCAGATCCCATGGCCCCAAGTGAACTGGTTGTTTTGCCTCTTCATGAATGTGGTATGGCTTGATAAAACATTCCGAGATGTGCTTAACAGCACTTGGAGTGTTCATGATGGTTGCTTAAAATTGTGATTGTTTAATTAATTTCATCTTCAGATTTAAGAGTCACTTCTCTTTTTTATACCAGAAGTAGCAGCAATGCATTGGTGGATAACTAGTTTCGTGGTGCACGTGGCTACTGGTATTGAAGTTGAATCTCTTGTCTTTTGGGACCATTAAATAAATATATGATGATAGCTCAAATGTTAGAAAATCACAGGCATTGTGAACCTCAAAACTCAAACCCTACAAAAAATGAATACTCCCTCCTATCTAAAAAAAAAAACAAGTTACATTTGGAAAAAAAAATTTGTTCCAAAAAAGAGTTATATTTGAATTTTTTTTTTGTTATTTTGGTATAAATTAAAAAATTTTCAATTACAAACTTATAGATCTCGTTATAACTTAAAAATTCATAACAAATTTTATAAAAAAAAACTTATGATTTATATATTTAATTCTTGATCAAAGATGAAAAATTAATAATCGTTAAAATTCTAAGTGTTCCTCTTTTTGTCGAAGGGAGGGAGTATATCATTTCAAATCCAAGCAAAATTGATATAAGACAACTTTTTTTTGTGGTGAAATATATGTATAAGACTAGTTGACAGCATGTATTTGACATAAAAATTCAGTATTCCAAAACGAAACTACTTCATCTCTGGTTACATCAACCTGTTCTTATAGAATCTTGTGGAACAAAGTAAAGAATTGAAACTTATCTTTGGACTAACTGCCACACGTGCTGCATAATCCTGATCTTATCATGAGAAAAGCATTTGTAAATGCAATAAAAGTGTAAAAAAAACAAAATGGAAAAAAGAATGACTAGTGTTTGTGTGTTTTTCCTCACTGTGCAACTTTAATGCTCAAGCCTAACCATTCTGCGAAAACAATGACTCATTGTTTTCTTTAAATAAAATTTTTCTGAAGGTAAACCACTCATCTAATTCAAAACTATTGTAAAGTTCGGGTGATTGTTCACACCCTAAAAAGCAAAAGTTGTGGACTTGTACCATTCATGTATGACACAAAACGATGTCTCAAATCCCAACACATGGAAAGGGAAACGTTGAGACTCTCTAGAAGTGCTTCAAGCCCTTAACATGGTTTTCTGGATTATCAGTTGGTGAAGGTTTCTTAAAGAGTAGCCCTTTTGGATGTAATGGCTCGAGAGCATGGCTAGATGCCTAGACATGGTACCAAGAAAGGGACAATTCTCGGCCTGTGTACTCTCGAGAAATTAATTCCCGAGCATTGCCAACATATTTCTACTCTTCCCATTAATTTTTTATGTTACCATTTATTCATATTACTATCTCCAATTTTACCATCTGTTGAAAATAAATACACTGTTTTAGTTCGACTAATAGTAACATAAATGTAATGTTACCATCCTAGATAGTGACCTAATAATGACATTATGTAGTAACATTCACGTGGTAATATTCACTGCACGAGAAAGATAGAAATATATGAAAACTGTACAGAAATTGTTTTCCTTTATGTGCATCGGCGGAGAATTTTATGCCCAAGAATACTTGTTCTTTGGCCTCTTTGCTCATGTGGGTATGGCTCGATAAAGCTCTTCGAAACGTGCTCAACAGTTCGAGTATTCGTGATGGTTCTAAAAAATTAGGATAATTTGATTAATTTTATCAATATAATAAGAGTTGGTGGTATAGCTCAAATGTTAAAAATTGACAGACATATATTATGCACCTTAAGTTTATCATTTATATTACTACTACTTATATTGAGCAATTAAGTCTCTATAACTCGTTATTTGCAACTCAAATGCGATCCTCTCGGGCAGAGACAAAACTCTTTTTATCGAATGATTGAAATATTTATGTCAGTATCCAGAAGAGTTGGAACGTAAGTAAATTCAAAACCCATAAACTGTACAAACAAGATCAAATCATTCAAAACAAAGAAAAAATGACTTAAAGCTACCCAATTATACGTGTCACACATTAAAACATTTTCTGAAACGAAATAACTCGTGTCTTTGGATATATACAAGGTTGATCTCAACATTTTTATTATTGATATAAATCTTTTTTGTTTCAACATAAATTTTGGAGTAGCTAGATTTTAGTAGCGTCTCCAAAATTCCAAAAATAACAAACATCACCGTAGTATACTGTATGACAAAGGAAAAGGGGCTTCTAGTTTGGTTAGACACTTGTGCATCTCTCTGCCTCACAGGCAAATTTAAAAGATTGCTACAGAGGTAACCAACTCAATAAAGCTGGTCTAATTAGTTTGGAAAATCGAAAAATTTATGGACTGATCTATCCATCAGTCACTAGAGGTACCAAAAATTTTAATATTTCGGAAAATATGCCAAGATAAGAATTGAAGTGTAATTCTTTAATGGATGAAGTTAGGGGTGAACAAAAAGACTAATTGATTTAAGCTGGACCAGTCCTTGAAAAGATGAAAAGACTGATATTAATTAGTTTAGTTTTGGACCGTTCCTGGTAATTCTTTAATGGATGAAGTTAGAGATGAACAAAAAGACTAATTGGTTTAAGCTGGACCAGTCCTTGAAAAGATGAAAAGACTGATATTGATTAGTTTAGTTTTGGACCGTTCCTGAGTTGACCAAGCCGGGTCCGGGTAGTCCTAATTTAATAAATGAAAAATTGCCGTTGGGTCACTGTTTTATGAAATAATCTCTGAGGTTATTTTTCTATTTATTTGTTCATTTTGTCATGTACGTCCCCCTCCCCCCTCAAAATCCATCATTCTTAGAGTGTTCGATGAGTTTAACTTATTCCTCCTTTTTTTCAGTATTAACTTCTTTCGAATTTCAACTTATCTTCAAATAATTTTAAATGTTTTCTTATCTTTATCAATCTTTCAACCATTTTTATTGTTCCTTCTCAATCTTTCAATCATTTTTACTCTTTTTCAATATTTTCGAATACTGTTTCTCAATAAGTTTATATATGTAATGTGAGTTTATATATGTGCTGTAAATTAATGTCTGTGAGTTTATATATACGTATTGTGAGTTGCTTTGAGTTTATAAATATTTAGTGTGGGTTTATATATGTCTACTGTGAGTTTATGTGAATATATATATACATACAATACATACATATATATACATACACACATACATACATACATACATATATATATATATATATATATATATATATATATATATATATATATATATATATATATAAAAGTAGGAGTTTATCTCTCCAAATTCAAGTTGTCAATCGAATTTGTTGGGATTAATGAATGAGAGTAATCTTAGATATTTGTAATTATTTATTTTATTAATATAATACATATATTTTGTTAAGGTTAATTCATGAATTATTGTTGGTTTTGGTGACTGGCCTGTGATTGCCCTTTAATAAAATGAGAACTATTGAGAACTTTAGAGTAGACTGGTCCTGGACCAGACCAGTTCTAGGTCAGTTTTGATCCGATTCTAGTTTGTCTTTTTCTTTTTTAAAGAATAAATTCAATTTATTTTTGAAAATAAAATATTAAGATCAAATTTTTTTTTATTAAATTGCTACAATTTAATTACTGCAAATTAATTCTTTATTGAAATGTACAAATTTTAAATAGAAAAAATCAATAATTTAGAATATCTTTAGAATTATTTTATTAATATAATGTTTCCAATTTTGTATGAAAATTTAAAATACATTTGAATTACCAATAAAATGATAATAATTTACAAAAAAAAATCAATAAATTATGAATTGTAATATATGAAAATTTTAATAAGTTCGATCCTAGTTTTAGTTCGGTCCTCGTCTGTTCCTAGTCTCAGTCCCCAGTCAATTCTTTTGTTATTATGTACAGATCGAGTCAGACCAGTCTTTTGCCTTAATATTGTGAATTTTTAAGAGTTTGCGAATTACTAATAGATCAGACTAGTCTCCTAATGAGCTGGTCCTTTTTAGGCGAGTCCCAAATACGTCTTAATCCGAACTACCATTTCGATCTTTTTGTTTATCCCTGGAGTAGTATTTATTCTTCCTAACATTTTGGACAATTATTGGAAATATTTTCTTAATAAGTGTGATATGACAAATGATAATGAGTTAGGGCAAACATATAATGCTTGGTTCATAAAAAAAGTTATATTTTATTTTGTTTATATTAAATTGTAAAATTTTAAATTATGACAAAAATCACAAGATTTGTATATGACAAAGAGTTTACTTTGTTGGGATTATAATGTATTATATAATGTAATTATCTTACAATCAAAATCAATCAAATTTTAATCATAGACAATTATAAAAATAATAGATAACTTTTTAAATTGTAAGTTTCTTTTTAAAACGGAGGGAGTATATTTCTTTTTTATTGAGTTGTTGAAATTGAATCACAATAATACTTCCTTAGTTCACAAATAAATGACTTTTTAGAAGATAAAATTTCTCAACACAAATATGTTATATGTGTCAGATTTTTGATCACCTGCCACAAATGCTTCATAATTAATTGATTGTTTATCAAGAAAGGGCGCCCAAGAAAAAAGAAAATTAAAAACAAAACTATTTGTAAATGAATCAAAATTCAAACACTTATGTCCCTTCACAGGGGTTCTAAATCCAGTATTTCATTAAGCAATAGCATCAGTCTCTGTAAAGGGGTTAAACTCCTTATATTTAGGATATTGAGAGGGTAAACTTAGAAAAATCTTAATGCAGCAGTTACTCTGTAATAGAGGTGGTAAGTTCATGAACAGTAGATCACTACAGGCGCTGTGTAACTGTTCATAATACTCTAAACATATATTAATTTTTTAACGTTGAATTATGTCTATGATGATAATTCACAATATACTCTAAACATATATGATAAACATTTATCACATTAACAATGGGGTGAATTTATGTCGACCGATGATGATACGACATCTATGGTGGACATTGAGGCTGCCCGAATTAAGGATATGGAATAAAGGGTAACCATATTAAGGATTATACTAGAGATTTAATTGTTGCAGGGCAGATGTTCCGGTAATATTTGATGATGCAGTTTGTTAGATATAAACTGAACAAAACCTAGATTTTGTAACAAATTTAACGAGAATGAGAAATTAGAAGAAAGAATTCAGAGTGATTTTTGTTTTGACTGAGACGTGACACTCATTGTCTATAAGAAAATATTCTGCCTCCTCAGATAATAATTCTCGGTGCTCGTGGGTCTCAACAGAATACACCTTCAGGATTCAACAATTTTCACTGATCTAATCTGGGCATTAGAAATTGATCAATGTTCAGGAACAACTTTTGATGTTCTTAACTAGATGTGACTATATTTAGAGATAGCAAAGATAATGTATATATTTTATGTGTATTTGACCAAAGAATTAATCTCAATTTATAACTGAGATGAAAACAGATTAATCGATTAAATTGGGATTACTCCCAACAGATTCGATGTTATGTAACGGGCAAGTAGAATAAATATAGGAAGGTGTTAATCGTGGGTGGAATACCAACGACGTGGTAGGAGCAATAATGGCGTGATTATGTTATGACTAGGTCAAAGTAAGTCATTAACTTTCACAGAGGATAATGAGTTCTAGCCATTGAGGAATAACAACTAATGGATGATAAAGTAACAGAGGATAAAAGCTATTTGCTAAAATAGATTATGTTTGAATAAACGAATAATAGGATAATGTAAATTGCCATCAGATGATAATGTAAACAACCATTAGAAGATAATATCGACTGATGAAGAATTTATCCTTCGATGGGTTAAAATCTGCTGAAGGAATAATTTCGACTGACCAAGAATTATCTGTCGATGTAGTGTCTGCTACTGCAACATCTGCTGCAGAGTAGTATCTACCAAATAATGAATTCAATCAATGAGTTTCAAACCTTTGATATAATCCAAACTTTTACTAAGATTTAACAACATTATCCAACAATATCAAAAGTGCAGAAAGAGAAAAGGATTACGAATGGATGGTTAATAATAAAAGAACATAGTGCATAAGTGCTGGTGTCTGGACTATAAACCAATACATAGAGTAGGTAAGACTTGGCTCGCAGGACTCGGTGAAACAAGAGTTTCTATGAACCTCCTCCCTTTGTTGTGAGCCAGGAGTATACCTATACCTCGAAAATCATGAGTGCTTTAGAGATAACTGCCTTGTTCTCATGGAGGCGGCCCCACCTCACACTCATTTAGGTGCTTCTCATCAAGTGTGCTCTACAGTTTAAGCATACCACTCAATCTGAGCTATAAGAATGCATTAAGAATTTGAAGAATCAACCTCATCATTGTAGTAATGCACTATTTTGCACCATAGGGAGGACTCAAAAATAGATTGTCGAATAGTGCCTCCAGATCACCGTGTGACTTGTTATTACCCGTATGAACTACTTCATGGGATTACTAATCACATAGGTTGAGTTACCATTACTGTTGATTTTGGTGGTAGGTAGAAGTCTCATCCCCCTCGATGTACATTCCACTTGTACTCTGCTAAGTGGTTTGGTCAGTGGATCTACTAGATTCAGCTCTAACCTTACAAAGTCTAGAGTGATAACTCCATCATTTAAAAATTGTCTCACAATATTGTGCCTTAGGCGAATATGCTTACTCTTGCCATTATAACTAGTGTTTTTAGCTCTATAAATGGTAGCCTGACAATCACAATGCATTGATATAGATGACACTGGTTTATACCATAAGAGAATATTTTCCAACAGATTTCTGAGCCACTCTGCCTCAGAACCAGCCTTCTCTAAGGATAAAAACTCAGACTCCATAGTGAAGCGAGCTGCACATGTTTGTTTGGAGGATTTCTATGAAATTGCTCCACCACCCAAAGTGAAAACATATCCACTGGTGGAATTGGTTTCATCTGAATCATAGATCCAATTGACATCAGAATAGCCCTTTAGTACAACTGGTGTACCATTGTAGAATAGACCATAATCCAAAGTACCTCGTAGATATTTTAGAATTCTACTAAGGGCAGTCTAGTGATCTTTGTTTGGATTTTGTGTGTATCTACTTAGTCTGCTTATTGCATAAGCTATGTTTGATCTACTACAGTTCATCAAGTACATCAAACTACCAATAATTTTTGTATACTCAGACTGTGATACATTTTGACCTTCATGTTTAGCAAGATGTAAGCTAGCATCATAAGGAGTAGTTATTGATTTCACATTGATATGATTAAATTTTTTTGCAGAATCTTTTCAACAAAATGTTCTTGTAAAATCATTAAGCCATCTTTTACTTTACTCAATTTTATACCCAAAATGACATTAGCTTCTCCTAAGTCTTTCATGTCAAAGTTTACAGATAAAAGAGATTTGGTCTCAGATATAGCATCTAAGGATGTACCAAATATTAGTAGATCATCCACATATAAACATACAATAACTCCAGTTTTATCCCCTTTAAATTTAGTGTATATACATCTATCAACTTCATTAATTAAGTAACCAACAGCTAACACAACATTATCAAATTTAGCATGCCATTGTGTTGAGTGTAAATGATGATGATGATTTTAGTTTTGATTGTGCATCTGTACATACTCAGGGTGTTCAATAAACCTAAGTATTTGCACACCTTTTGCATCCACTAATGATCATCTTAGTCATCAGGGGATGAAGTATAACTCACTAGGCAAGTCACCAACTGAAACTCCTAAAGGACTTGATAGTGAAGAGGGATGTCTGTTGTTACTCAAAAACACTTAAGTATTTCGCACATCAGATATTCGAAACAAAAATCAACAAAATTTCAGTGATTAAAACCCTCAAGGGAATCCGTCAGGGGAACCCATCAGGGGATGACAGAGGCGGACCAACCTGTTAGGGGAACACGTTAGGGTATGGAAGTGACAAGCCAAACTCATCACGGGGAATGCGTCAGGGCATGACAGTGACATGTCAACCTATCAGGAGAATACATTAGGGTATGACAGTGTCAAGCTAACTCGTCAGGGAAATCCGTCAGGGGGAATGCTCAGCACTGCATTAGTGGAAGGCGTCAGTGTATGTCTTGAGTCCTAACATCAGGGGATCAAGAAGCACTTGAATAACTCAAGTGAAGTTTGAAGCACTGATCTAGTATTTGACAAGACTCGTCATCAGGGGATCCAGAAGCACTGATCAAGTTCACATCAGGGCTTGCCATCTGTGGATAGTTTCTGTAATGACACTAAATTTGGCTGCTGTGTATGTCCCCACAGAAAGTCAGGAAAAACTGCTGCTCCTCTGGTTTACAGCTTGTTGCCATTTTTTTTTTGCAAGAAAAGTTAAATTTGAAGTCTTATGTTAGGTGTTGTAGTTCGTTTTGATTTGTCTTTGAACTAAAGTAGTAACCGACCTTGTATCCTATAAATAGGAGTATGCTGATATTGTAATCGCATATATTTGGAATTACAGAATAAACACATATGAACATAGTTCCCTTGCTAGTCTCTCTTCCTATTTGAAAATTCTTATTTAAAATTTATTTGTACATCAACACCATTATCATCAACAGTCAAAAATTTTCTTGTCCAATAAGAACGACGAAATTTCTTGTGTAGCTATAAAAAACCAAGGGACCCTCTTCCAAAACCCAAGCATCAAACTAGAATCTAATATTACCCTTACATAATCGCCACCGAATACCATCCAAAAGATTGTTCTAATTTGCACAAATAGCTTTCCATAAAGGAGAAGTCGACTTCTTAGCCACTAATGGTAATAGCAAGTCATCGTCCTCCATATTACTCAAATATTTCTCCCTTAACATTCACACCCACAAACTATTCTTACAAGTGAGAACATATCCCACCCAAGCTTCATCATAAAAAACTTATTAATATACATTTAGCTTCTAATACCGAGCACACTCCTTATGATCTTGATGTTAAGGGATCAAATCTCATTAGAGGATTAGAATTAGGTCAGTTCTATCAGGGGATCAAACCTCATCAGAAGGTGAGATTTGGGTTAGTTCTATGGATAGTTTCACCAATCAAAAAAAAAAAAACAAATACGAAGCCCCCTTGATCCAACGGTCTCTGTAGGGTGTCCCAATTAATAAAATGGAGCTTTGTAACTTCGAGTTCCACCCCCTAGACAAACTTCTACTACATCTTCTTTATGTTAGAGCACACCCCCTTAGGAACCATATTAGTTTTCATAGTACACATCGACAAAGCCATAATGACATTTGGCCAAAGTCACTCGACCTACCATCTATAGTGAATCTGCTTTCCACTTTGCAAGCCACCTTTTCTTTAAATTTAGTTGATTACACCATATCAACAAATGCAATGAGTGTAACCAATATTTACTCGTTCATAGGATGTCAGTTATGTTGTCCTCTCGTAAACTTTGAAAACCAAAATTCTAAGTAAATAAGATTCAAAGAATTCTCCGAAAGCAAATCTGATCCTATTCATCCGACCTCTTTTTCTAAATCTAATATAAAATAATATTATATTCATTTTATTTCAAAATTAGATAAATGTTTCGGTCATACAAAATAGATTTATGGAATTCTATAATTCAAATTTGAATTGAATTCTTTTTTTTCGTTTAATAATTTTGAAGTAAAATATGATAAAGTGCACGAAAATCAGCCCTTGTATGTGGTGGAAGGACATATGAAAAGGAAGGACAGGGAGAACCATCAGAAAGAAAAAAGAAGAGATCATTCCTCCTCATTCCTTATGAAATGAAATTACTTTTTACTTATGTAATGAAATTACATACAAAGGAAATTATTCATTACACCATCATGTCCGTAGGGATAGACCAAATTTATTCTCCACACAGTTGACTGAGAGTTGGCGACTATTTATTTGTAATATAAAGTATTGCAATTAAGGCGGATCTAAACGTATGTAAGAGTGTAGGAAATTTTTTATTTTATTTTGCACAATACCAAAAGCATTATACACTCTACATATAATTAGCAAAGGTTCTCATTCTGCAATTTAGAAAATTAAGTAAAATTACATCGTTTAAACACATATCCCCTTTACTTATAAAGTAATTTAATTTCATAGACCTTTGAGATTTTATGTAACGACCCAGAAAATTTGTTTATTTATAAATAATATATTTATTCATATTTTATTTCTTTCCTCTATATATATTAACGTGTATAGTTAATATATGATGTTTTTGAATGTCTAAATATCTTCGGACCCATTAAAGGGGTTATTGTTGTTTGATTGTTGATTGCAAGGATAAGCAATGATGTTTATGTTTGGTAACATCCGTAATTGTTTGAAGAAGCTTTGCGTCCAGACTGGTTAAATCTCATGAAGGACTTAAGAGCCTAAGTATGATGACATCATTGTGTACGTATGTTATTTTGATTAATAAGCTGCTTATGTGTCATCAATTGGATTAAACGTATGTGCATGCAGGACAACAGGCTTATTACGATACTTAGCTGCTAAGAATCATGATGAGCAGCCATCTTACCGTCCAGATTAACCAATCGTTTTATTTCACAGCATAATCTCAGCCTCTTATAAATACCTCATTCGGAGGAACATTTCAGTCTTTTTTCTAAAAATTTCCTTTTTCAAAGTTTTTCCTTAAACCTATCACCTCCATATAATTTCAAGGTTTTCTTTTCTGGACGATTATTGTCAATCAAGTTTTGATCTCTTCGTCAACCCAGGAGGTAAGAATCTTAAGTTCTCTTTTGCCTTTCTTTTGCTTGGTATCTAAGAAGTTTAGCTGTAGGAGTAAGTCTTTAAGAAAGAAAAGAAAGGATTATATTCTTTTGTGTCTAGAAGTGTTGCTCATAGCTTAAAGCATGTTGAGAGTTAATTTATGGAGTTGTAGTTGAGTTCGCCACCCTTGGAGAAGTGAGGAAGACGACCATGTACCTGAGATAGCTTCTAAAGTTAGTCCCCGACTGTGTTGATGTTAGTCTCTGATGACATCAGCATTAGTCCCCGACTGTGTTGATGTTAGTCTCTGATGACATCAGCATTAGTCCCCGACTGTGTTGATGTTAGTCTCTGATGACGTCAGCATCAGTCTCTGAAATGTTAGTCTCCGATGGGTTAAGATGACGTCATCAGTCCCTAACGAGTTAATTAGTCCCTGATGATGTCATTCTTAGTCTCCGATAGGCTAAAGTTTAATCCCTGATGACGTCATCCGTAATCTCTGATGAAGGAATAATTAGTCTCTGATGATGACGTCACCCTTAGTCTCCGATGGGTTAAGATGACGTCATCAGTCCCTGACGAGTTAATTAGTCCCTGATGATGTCATCCTTAGTCTCCGACAGGCTAAGCTTAGTCCCTGATGACGTCATCCATAGTCTCTGATGAGATATATGTTAGTCTCTGATGATGACGTCAGCCTTAGTCTCCGATGAGTTAAGATGACGTCATCAGTCTCTTATGGGTTTAATAGTCTCCGATGACGTCATCCTTAGTCTCCGATGAGTAAAGATGACGTCAGCAGTCTCTGATGAGTTAAATAGTCTCTGACGATTGAAATTTTTCCCCGATGGGCAACCTCATGCCCTGATAACCATTTTCTAATCTGAATAGCCATATTTTAAGTATAGATTTCTCATGTTATACCAACAATGATATTTTACAGAACCCTTTCTCAACCAGTATAGTGAATCTAGCTAAGGACCAAGGCAAGTATATATTCACTCCACTTTCTTTCTTACTGATTACGTAGAATCATTGATTCGATTTACGTAAATGAATGATGTTAATGCCTATGCATGATGATGAATTCTTTTATGATTAAGTAACGTACGATCATTGAATCCGATGTACGTGAAATGATGTTGATAATTGAACCATGTGTTATTGGGTGGTTGCTAGCTGTTTAAGTTTCCTAGCACACCAAATGATGATGTTTGGGTGTTGCAAGTCATGGACTTGTATGCACACCCAAGTAACTTCTGTATAGATATATATAGTTTCGCCTGAGATGATCACTGTCTTTTAATTGTTGAGCACGCCAATATGTGTTGTTGGCAGTCGCTGCTTTTAACTGATTAGAACATCCAGGCTATTCAAAATTGAGAAAATGTTTACAAGAAGATATATCCATATGGAAAGTTAAGGGGCTGTTGAATACTTTCGCCTGGTATTCTGGCCAATGATGATAGACCGAGGCAAGGCATCGGTAATGAGACTTTCCGCAGACCATATGCTTTCTGCGAAGGACTACGTATGTCAAATGATGAATCAAACGACCAGGCTGACCAGCTGGGATGAAATTTGATTATGTATGGTAGTCAGATAATGATCAGTTTGGTCAGGTGATGCATTATCTGATGAATAAAGGGCGAATCAAGGTTTATTTGTTAAAGAGGGATAACCCATTGATATCACTCGGGAACCCTAAACGATACATGTTGATTGATTTTTCAGGAGATGTTGGCATTGCTTCGCCCAACCTCAATGAATACTAAAGCTTTGGAATTATCTTTTCTTCTAGCTTATGAATATATATTTGCTGAGCGTAAACGCTCATATGGAATGCTATGAATGTTTTTCAGGTTATGTCGTGAAGGCTGAGTCCCCTAAGAGAGGGAAAGAGAGAATTGCTTAAGTATGATTAAGTTGTAAGGCCTTATGAGCCATCTAGAGTTTTGTTTCCGCTGCAGCTTGTTTATTTTCAAGTTTTAAGGTTTTGTAAGATGATGTGGACCTTAAGATTTTTAATGTTGTATTTGGGAATATATTTCTTACAGGTATGTTGTTAAGGCTTGACTGTATTATTTGTTTTGTTGTTGTTGTGTTGTAGTTTTCTGGTACTGTCCGGGGTTCCAGCCTGGGGATCTCGGGACTGTGACCCAAATCGCTGACAGTGTCCGGGGCCCGGCTTGGGGGATTTTCGGGGGCGCCACATTTTATATACATGAATATCACAATTATTATTTTTTCTCTTAATAGGCAGTGTAGGCAAGTGCCTACACTTGTCATACACTGTCTCCGCCCCTGTGACTGCAATGCATTGGGTAGAACAATATTATGCATAATGGTATGGCGTATGTTTATCTGTAATCTTACAGAAATTTGTTCCTCATTTTGAGTTATGAGCTCTTCATTTTCACACGAGTGTGGGCGTGAGCTACTCGAACAGTCCTTAGAAATTATAGTATTAGAGGTCAGAGATCAAACATTCAAACTTCATCCAATAAAAATATGGTGAGAATTGTGATAGTAATAATAGAAGACATTTCGCTGATTAAAAAAAAAAAGGAAAAGGGCATAAACGTTAAGTTGAAAAGTTGTAACTTGGTGGTATTAAAAAAAAATTTCTTAAACACATTCAGTGGTCCTCATTAAATCTGGAAATAGGCACATTTGAAATCCACCTTCTTGCTAAACAGCCTGCAAGATTCACAAGAGTTGCAGAGAGGGAATCCTTGCAAACATGGTTTCTTGATTATCGGCCCGGTGGCAGTGATTTTTTGTTTTTTTAAAATTTATTGAAGAGAAGACCCTTTTGAATATAATGAATTGAGAGCATGGCTAGATCCCATCGTCCTAAGTGAACTGGTTTGTTTAATTTGCATCTTTATCAATGCATGTAGTATGACTTGATAAAGCATTCCAACAAAGATGTGCTTAACACTTGGAGCTAGCTTTCATGGTGTTTGTTTAAAAATGAAATAGTTTGATTAATTAATTTCACGTGGCTACTGGGATTGAAGTAGAAATTTTGTCTTTAGAAAACACTAAATGATGATAATGCTAGTGCAGAAAATTATAGACAACGAAGCGGAATCATAAAAAATAGCAATTTAAAATTTTTCTGCAATCCCAGGAATCACCTTATACAATATTATTAATTGAGGAAGGATTAAAATCATACCGTTGTAAATTCGGCAACGTTGATGTAGAATCTTTACGCACGAATTAACACCGCAATCTTTATCCTTCACGCTCCAATCGATCCCTTTGATCCGTCTTGCAATTTATTCCACGTTCTTGATTGTTCCACTGGATCTAACGTTTACTACTCAAGTGTGTAGTACTCTAAAGGTGATCCACCAGAGAATTTTGATTATGAAGAATATTGGATTTCTCTCACAATATTTTGGTGACAAATATTATGGAGGCTACTAATTATTA
>CM025782.1:6299342-6382861 GCA_014636745.2 Centella asiatica
CATGATCTCATCATGATCCTAAAATATAACTCTAAACTATGGGTTAATATATTTAACAACTTAAACATATAAATAAACGCCTTTGAATAAATAATTCTTTTATTAATAAATGAATAAGATTACAAAATAAATGCTCCATCACGTCTAACGTGATTGGCTTGAGGGCATATTAGTTTCAGATAACTCGATCAGAAGTTAGATATCGATAACCATTATGCCATTATGTTCCTTTGATCATATATCTTACTTATAACTCCGGTTATTACTTTGGAACTTGTACACGATTCTCCCGGGCAATGACAAAAAGCTCTATACATATATCTTTGAATGATTGGATTATTTTTGTCGGTGTCGACAGGAGTTGGAACGTATGCAAGTGCACTACTCAAAACAGTACGTACAACCATGAATATTATATATCATTTAATTCAAAGCAAAATGGATATAAGACTACTTGTCAATAGTATGTGTCAAACATAAAATCACCATCTCAAAATGAAACTACTTCATCTCTTGTACATCAACCTTGTTGTAGAAGATAACAAAGTGTCTCGGTTTGGAGAGATGCGCACATGGAATGTTCGTGAATTGTCAACTACTGTAGTCCTGCATGGCTTGGGCGTGCAATAGTGCACGCTTGTTCATCGGGTCTGGTGCTGTTTACCAACTTTTAGAAGTCCTATTCTAGTTTTATTTTGGCTTAGGTGATATTCCTAGAATTTGTGTACATGACTTTTGGATGTGTTTTTCAAGATTACATGTGAGATTGAAAGATATATGTTGAGAGAGAGATTGAGAGCTTTTGTTGTGGGGTTCATCTTGTACTTCATCTTCAAATAGTAAATTATCTTCTGCTCGTCTCCTGATTTTTCTCATATTAAATTCTCCACGTAAAATCTTGTGATGTGATTTACTTTATTATTTGTGTGCTTGGTGATCATATTGAAAAATATCATACAAGCAAGTCAAGTTTATTGTCCAGCTCACCAGCTGCTGCTGTTGTCATGCATTGTCAAAGTAACAATATGATCAAGCCTCACATAAAGTCTAGTGTTCGTGTTATAAATACATATAATGGTGCAGACTTTAGGATATGCAAGTTTCAGCAATCAAGTTGAAGGCTATTGTCATCAGTTTGTTATAAGATAGTTACATATATAGATATAAAAAGTTGTTATGAAGTTAGTTACAGGACATTGCAAAAGATTCTCTTTCTCTTGTATAAATATAGACGAGTCTTGTACATTAAGAATTAATTGAAAATAATAATACATTTTTCCTCTCTGCTATCGTTTTCAACCTCCATCTTGTTCTTCATTTTTGTTGGAGTTGGATCATATTTCAACATTATCTATTTCCAATTAGGAATAGGTTTTTCTATTTCCTATTGGAATGTGTTTTATTTTCTATTTCTAATCAGAATAGGTTTTCATTTGAGTTTTGGATTTAGTTATTTTTTCAATTCCTTTTGGGTTTTTAACGTTATGTTGGGGTTTATAAATACAATGGTTTATTGTGTTTATGGGTAGATCATCTAAATTATAATATTTAGTTATTTGTGAGGATGTCTTACAAGAGGGTGAGAATATTATGTAACTATTGAGAGTTTGCAAGGTAGATTAGCGGAGTGTGAGATATTCTACCATAATTGTATTTTGTGGAAAACTTGGATCAATAGTAATAATATTCAGACAGGCTGGATGTAGCCCAGATTTGGGTGAACCAGGGTAAATCTTTGTGTTCTTTTTTGTGATTGAATTATCTCTTTGCTTGCGGTTTGGTATTTGTCAAGATCTTTTTTCCAACATCTGGTATGTAGAGCTTGGTTTGGGCGCAGAGTTTCTGGGATTAATTTGGGTTTAAGTTGTCAGCAAATACATCTAGAGTTGAGATTGAGAAATTCAATGGGAAGAGTTTTGAGTTGTGAAAACTCAAGATGGAGGATCTACTCGTGGATCATGATATGTGGTCAGTGATTGAAGATCCGAAGCTGGTATTTATTGCAGAAAAGGGGGATGGTAGATCTTCCTCTATTGTTGATACGACAACAAAGGATAAAATTGTCGAATGGGAGAAAATGGATCGAAAGGCTCGAGGATTGATTCGGTTGTGTCTAGCCGATACTGTTTTGGTGAATGTTGCCAGTGAAAAATTTGCAAAGGACCTATGGACTAAATTGGAGAACCTCTACCAAAGTAAATCTTTTGTCAACAAATTATTTCTAAGCAAGAAATTGTACACGTTGCAGATGGAGGATGGTGGATCGTTCTCGGCTCATCTTTAGGAATTTAATACATTGGTTAGTCAGTTGACTTCAATTAATTGTGATATGAAGGATGATGACAAAACCATTACCTTGCTTTGTTCACTGCCGGACTCGTGGGACAATTTGATTGTTGCGATTGGTAGTGGGAATACACAGATCTCGTTTGAGAGTGTTGTTGCGGCCTTGTTATCTGAGGAGATGAGACGCCAATGTATGGAGAGTTCCACAAAAGAGGCCTTGATTGTGAGAGGCAGAAACCAAGACAAAAGTAGGCGGTCAAACGACAGATCTATATCACGTGGGAGATCTAAAAATATTGATCGGTCAAAGATGCGGTGATGAAAGTGTCAAGAAATTGGACATGGTAAGAAAGATTGTCCAAACAAAGTAGCCAAAGGAGACAAGGGTGATCCTAAGAAAAAGGAGGATGACGATGACTTGTACTTGGTGGCGGCTTGCGTGGCTCAGTCAGATTCTGATGTGTGGTATATTGACACTGAAGCTTCCTATCATATGACTTCCCACAAGGAGTGGTTTTGCGAATATGAGAAATATGATGGGGGTAATGTCTTCTTGGGGAATAGTGAGACACTAAGGATAGTTGGACGTGGGAAAGTTAGACTCAAAATGAGTGATGGGATGGTGAAGACCTTCCCTGTAGTTATGCATATTTTGGGACTCAGCAGAAATTTAATATCAGTGGGCATGATGACAAATGCAGGCATCACATTCAGTTGCACTAAAAATTCATGCAAACTGACTCGCGGTTCGACGATTATTGCGAGGGGCACTAGATATGGTACTTTGTACAAGGTGCTGGGAGACACTGTTGAGCCTCAGTGTGGGAGTGCATTGATTTCTGAGTCAGAGCCTAATGATGACACTAGTGTAGCCATGTTGTGGCATCAACGACTCAGACATATAGGAGAGAAGGGAATTTCTACCATATCCTCGAAGTAGCTAGTGGAAAGGGTCCCAGGTTTTCTATCGGATTTGGCTTTTGTGAACATTGTTTGTATGGAAAGCAAAGCCAAGTAAAATTCAAGGGTGAAGGTACAAGGGCTACAAGGGTGCTGGATTTGATACACAATGATCTTTGTGAGTCTCCGGATGAATCACTTGGAGGATCGAGGTATTTCATTTCCTTTATAGATGATTACTCAAGGTATGCTTGGATTTATTTCTTGAAAAGGAAATCAAATGTGCTTGAAAAGTTCAAGGAGTTCAAGGCATTAGTTGAAAATCAACTTGATAGAAGGATCAAAGTTCTTTAAACTGACAATGGTTTGGAGTATAAGTTCGTGGACAAGTATTGTACAGAAGTAGGCATTGTAAGGCAGAACACCTTAAGGTATACACCTTAACAGAATGGAGTGGTGGAACGGCTGAATCGTACACTCATGGATAAAGCTAGATGCATGCGAAGTTGGGCAAGCTTGGAGCCTGAGTTTTGGGCAGAAGCAGTTGCTACAACATGTTACTTGAAGAATCGAACTCCTACTTCAGCGATAAAGGATCAAACACCATATGAGGTAATATTCAGAAAGAAGCCAAGTATGGGTCATGTTCATGTGTTTGGTTGTGATGCTTATATGCATGTGCCTAAGGAGAAAAGGACAAAGCTTGACTACAAATTTGATAAGTGCAAGTTTGTTGGCTACAAAGATGGAGTCAAGGGGTACAAATTATGGAATCCAGAGTCCCGGACTATTGTGTATAGTAGAGATGTGATGTTTACAGAAACACCAAAGGTTGATGTTGTCGTTGAAGGTTTGCCCAAGGACACTAGTCATATTGAGTTTGATGTGAACTCAACAAAGGATGTGGAAGATGAAGACCCACATGGTACATCAGAAGCTGTTGATGATGATTCAGATGAAGAACAATCAGTTCAACAGGATGATGATGATAGTGTTGATTCAGATCGTGGAGTGGAGGCTAAACAAAAACCTCAAGCAGAGCCTACATTGAGGAGATATACACGGGTTAGGAGAATACCTAATAGGTATTCACTTAGTGCCTCTTATGCTTTGACAGTCACTAGTGATGAACCTGGTTCAGTTAAAGAGGCGTGAGCCTTGGATGATGCTAATCTGTGGGAGGAAGCAATGAAAGAGGAGATGCGGTCAATTGATCAGAATCACACATGAAAGCTTGTGAAATTGCCTAAGGGTAGGAAGACAATTGGGTGCAAGTGGGTATTTAAAAAGAAGCAAAATGCAGATGGTAAAGTGGAAAAGTATAAAGTTAGGCTGGTTGTGAAGGGGTATTCTCAAATATAAGGAGTGAACTATTTAGAGATTTTTTTACCAGTGACAAAGTTAACATCTATTAGAACTGTTTTATCTGCAGCAGCTGCTTATGATCTTGAGGTTCAACAAATGGATGTAAAGACAGCCTTTCTTCATGGGGATTTGGAGGAGGAGATCTACATGAAGCAGCCATAGGGGTTTGTGGTCAAAGGAAATAAGAACTTGATTTGCAAGTTGGATAAATCTTTGTATGGCCTAAAACAATCACCTCGGATGTGGTATTGAAAGTTTGATAGTTATGCTCAACGGATCAGATTCACTCGAAGCCAGACCGATCATTGTGTATATGTGAAGTGGTCAGTTTGAGATGAAGGATTTTGGGGTTGCTACTTACATCTTAGGCATGCATATACGAAGAGATCGGGGACAACGAAAACTGTGGCTTGGGCAAAGAAAATATGTTGAAGGAATCTTGAAGAAGTTCAACATGTCTTATTACAAACCAGTCTGGACTCCTATGTTAGTTGGAGTTAAAGTGTCTACGGAGCTATCTCCTAACAGTGATGAGGAGAAGGAGCAGATGACACACATTCCATATACTAGCGCGGTTGGTAGCTTAATGTATGCAATGGTGTGCACTCGACCAGATATTGCTTTTTCAGTGGGAGTATTGAGCAGATATATATCTAATCCAGGCAAGGAGCATTGGATTTCCGTTAAAAGGGTGTTCAGACTGTTGAAGATCGACAAGTGGTTGTGTATTCAACTTGTTCGGTGGACCGGTTAGTTGGATGAGTAAGAGGCAAAGTGTGGTTGTCTTTTCATCTACTGAAGCAGAATACATGGCATTAATTCATGCGGGAAAAGAAGCAATATGGTTTCGTCGGCTGTGCAAGGAGCTTGGGTTTAAGAAAAAATTCGTTGTGGTGAAATGTGATAGCCAAAGAGCTATACATTTGGCGAAGAATCCAGTGTATCACTCCAAGACAAAGCATATTGACATTCAATATCACTTTATTCGAGAAAAGGTGGAGGACAAAGTGGTGCACTTGGAGAAGTTGACATAGTGACAAATTGTGCGGACTTCTTGACAAAGCCAGTTACTTTGGAGAAGTTTCAGTGGTGTACTTCTGAAGTTAGGTTGAAGACTCAGGGTATGAGAGCTGTTTCATTGTGTGTGAAGTATTCATCAAGTGGGAGAATGTTGGAATTGGATCATAATTCAACATTATCTATTTCCTATTGGAATGTGTTTTATTTTCTATTTCTAATCAAAATAGGTTTTCATTTGGGTTTTGGATTTGGTTATTTTTCAATTCCTTTTGGCTTTCTAATGTTATGTTGGAGTCTATAAATAAAATGATTTATTGTGTTTATGGATAAATCATCTAAATTATAATATTTTGTTTTTTGTGAATGTGTCTTATAAGAGGGTGGAAATATTATGTAACTATTGAGAGTTTGCAAGGTAGATTAGCAGGGTGTGAGATATTCCACTATAATTATATCTTGTGGAAAACTTGGATCAATAGTAATAATATTCAGACAGATCGGACGTGCCCAAATTTGAGTGAACCAGGGTAAATCTTTGTGTTATTTTTTGTGATTGAATTATCTCTTTGCTTGCAGTTTGGTATTTGTCAAGGTCGTATTCCCAACAATTTCTTATTCATACTTCCGCAAATCTACAGAAGTTAACAGTTTCCACTCATATCATTGGGCTTATACTACCGTGCCTTTGTCAATTACCGCATCTTGTTCTACTCTCGTAAATTTTGCAAAACCAAAACTCAAGTAAACAAAGACAGAAAGAACTTTCAAATTTTTCTTTCATATGCTAAGGCTAAGTCCGCCTGCAATATGACATTCAATGTTTGTGTGGAATGATCACTCAAACAGGGTAAGTAAAACAATCTATATCTAATATTCAATTTTTATTGAAAATTTTATGTTACTTCTAAAAAGGGCGAACAAATGGACACAATAAACTTACAAGTTATTTATTCTCAATTTCAATTGATAAAACAAGAAAGCTTGTTGCTATTTAGCATTAAAACTAAATAAAAATAAATTTAGAAATAAAGATTATATTATATAACTAAGAGTTGTAGCTGGAAGATCTATGATTGTTATTCACTGCATTGCTCTTTATATAGAGCTGATACATAACAACTTATCAAAATAGAATCCTAATATCAAGCTACTAACAATATTCTAAACTGATTCCTAATATCAAGCAATAACAAACAGAAAAATATCTCTTAAAGACTTGGTCAATTGACCAATTATTCAACAACATTAGTTGACTTATTATTCAGCTGCAATCTAAGGCATATTTCAACACTCCTCCTTGCCTTAGTAATTGCAAAGACCTAGTTTGTCTTTGAATACTTCAAATCTAGCTTTTGGAAGAGCCTTGGTCAATACATCTGCAGTTTGCTCCTCGCTCTTGCAATGTATCAATTTAACTTCACCATTCTTTTGTTCTTCTCGCAAATGATAAAACTTGATATTGAAATGCTTAGTCCTGTCATGAAAAACAGGATCATTTGAAATATCAATTGCTGCTTAGTTATCAACATAAATCTGTGTTGGCTCATTTTGCTGCATGTGTAAATCTGCAAGTATCTTTCTAATCCAAATTGCTTGGTTGACAGTAGCATTTGCTGCTACATATTCTGCTTCCGCTGAACTTTGTGCTATCACTTCTTGCTTCTTTGAGGACCAAATAAAAACTCCAGAACCAAAACTGAAACAAAAACCCATCGTACTTCTCATGTCATCCTCAGAGCCAACCCAGTCACTATCAGAATAACCACAAAGGTTTAAATTTTGGCCAGAAGAATATTTAATGTCATAGTTAGTTGTACCCTTGATATATCTTACGATCCGTTTGACAGCTTGAAAATGCACTTCACTTGCGCAATGCATGAATGTTAAAAGCAAGCTTACAACAAACACTATATCTGGTCTAGTAGCCGTGAGATATATCAGGCAACCAATTAGACTTCTATATTGGTTTTCATCAACTTTTTCAGCTCCATCTTCTTTGCTAAATTTCTCCTTTTGATTCATTGGTATGCTGGTGCTTTTGCAATCTTCCATGTGAAATTTCTTGAGTATTTCCTTTGTATACTTCTTTTGATTAATGAAGACTCCATCTTTATCTTGTTTAACCTCAATTCCCAGAATGTAGGACATTAAGCCAAGGTCTGTCATCTCAAATGCTTTAAGCATGTCAGCTTTAAACACTTCTATCAGTGCTTCATTGCTTCCTGTTACAAGAAGGTCATCAACATAAACAGAAACTACTATTAAGTTAACATCTGAATGTTGTACATATAATGTAGCTTCAGTTGGACTTTTAACAAATCCAAGGCTTTGAAGAAATTCATCTATCTTGTTGTACCAGACTCTGGGGGCCTGTTTAAGACCGTATAATGCCTTCTTCAACAAGTACACCTTCTCCTCCTGTCCCTTGACTTGGAATCCTTCAAACTGCTCTACATAAATTTCCTCTTTAAGATCACCATTCAAGCAGATTTTACATCTAGTTGGTAGATCTTCCATCCCTTTTCGGCCAAGGCAAGTAACATTCTAATTGTATCCAACCGAGCTACTGGAGCAAAAGTTTCTGAAAAATCCACTCCAAACACCTAGCTATATCCTTTGACAACTAATTGTGCTTTGTATTTATTTATAGAACCATCTGCATTAAGTTTAGTTCTGTAAACCCATTTAACTCCAATGATCTTCCTATGTTGAGGTTTGTCCACCAGCTGCCAAGTGCCATTCTTTTCAATCATTTTAAGTTCCTTTTTCATTGCTTCAATCCACTTGTCATCTTTTTCAGCTTCTTTATACTCTATAGGCTCAAAAATAGCAATATTGCTTCTTTCATAAACATCAGATAATGACCTTGTACCTCTAACTGGGATATCATCTATGTTGTCATCAAAGTATTCTGAAATCTCTGGCAGCTTCTTTATGGATTCCTCCCAGTTCCATTGCTTATTCTCCATGAACTTGACATCTCTGCTTATAAGAATTTTTCCATTTTGTAGTTGAAAACTCCTGGTTTAGCCTTTTTATCAAGTTTGTCTATTTTAACTTGTGGCACATAAGAAAAACAGAGACATCCAAAAGTTTTTATATTTTGTAAATCTGGTTTGTAACCAAACCAAGCTTCAAATAGCGTCTTTTTCTGCAAAACTCTAGTTGGCAGCCTATTCAGCAAGAATACTGCGGTATTAGCTGCCTCTACCCACAACTTCTTTGGCAACTCCTTCTCATATAACATACACCTTCCCATCTCCATGATCGTTCGATTTTTTCTTTCGCTTACACCATTTTGTTGCGGAGTGTACGATGCAGAAAGTTGGTGCTCAATACCAGCTTCTTCACAAAACTTATTAAAAGTTTCATTTGAATATTTTGTTCCATTATTTGACTTTATTATTTGCAACTTGAAACCACTTTGATTTTTCACCCATGCTTTATATTTCCAGAATGTATTAGCAACCTCATATTTGAATTTAAGAAAATAAATCCAACAAAATCTGCTATAATCATCAATAAACGCAATATAGTATTTATTACCATTTAAAGATGATGTTCTGTAAGGTCCTCCAACATCGGTGTGTACAAGTTGCAGTTTGTTTGTTGCTCGCCATATTGCTTTAGGGAAAGGAGTTCTAACTTGCTTACCATACTGGCATGCCACACAATCAGCTAGCTTGTTCTCGAGCAATGGCACATCTTTCACTAAATCATTTTTCTGCATATATAGCAATCCATCATGATGAAAATGCCTGAGCCTTTTGTGCCATAATTCTGTATTGCTTATGGTGCTTGAGAATGCTAGTTGCTCCTCCTCCATTAGATTCAAGGCAAAGCTTTTTGCTTTCATTTTTTACTTTAAAAGCTTCTCTACCTTTTGCATCTTTGATTAAGTACCATTTACCTTCAAATATGACATTAAAGCCTTTTTCAAGCAGCTGCCCATCACTTAGCAGGTTTTGATCAATGTTAGGCACATATAAAACATTTGTAATATATTTCATACCTGTTAAACTTTCGACAGCCACTATTCCTTTGCCCTTAACTGAAATAAATTCACCATTTTCAATTTTCACTTTGGAAATAATAGATTTATCCAGTTCCTTTAAGAGATTTATGTCATTGGCCATGTGATTTGTGCAACCACTATCAATCAGCCATGAATTGCTAAAGCTGTTACTAGTAGCGAAACATGTTGCAGCAAAAAGATGTTCATCTTCATATTGTTCAATAGAAGTTTTTGCCTTTTCCCCCACAAGTTGTTGAGACTTGCCGATCCTCTCCATGTGCCCAATATTGCCACATTTTCTACACTTGACATTAGGCCTCCACCAACACTTTCTTTGCGGATGATTGGTCTTTTTGCAGTGTGGGCAAGGTGGATAGATCTCATCCTTGTTCTTTGTATCTTCATTGTTTTTCTTATCTTTGCCTCCTGAAGTTGTTGTCTTTGCTTGAAAAACACCCTCCATAGTATTTTCAATCCTCATCATTCTCCTTTGCTCCAGTGCCTGCATTGCATTCACCAATTCTGCCAAGGATATAGTCGACAAATCTTTAGATTGTTCTAATGAAGAAATTTTAGACTCATATCTTTCGGGCAAAGTCACCAGAATTTTTTGCACAATTCGTTCATCAGAGAAGTCCTTATCAAGTAGCCTCATCTTATTAACTATGCACAACAACTTGTCAGAATAGTCTTTAATTTGATAGTTTCTGTGTCCTTCATTTTCAGCATTTCAAACTCCCTCATCAAGTTGAGCACTTGCATACTTTTGGTTCTTTTGTTGCCTTTGTACTCCTTTTTGAGGTAGTCCCAAATCTCCTTTACTGTCCCCAAGTTCATGATCCTTGTAAATATAGTACTTGAAACACCAGAGAATAAGCAGGCTTTGGCTCTGGAGTTCCTAGTCTTCTTCTCTTTGTGGATCTTTAGTTGAGCCACGGTAGGATTTTCTGGCAATTCTGGAACGTCATAGTCTTCTTCTATAGCTTCCCAAAGATCTAAAGCTTCAAGATGGACTGTCATTTTAATAGCCCAGACTTGATAGTTATCACCATCAAAGATTGGTGGAGCAACATGAGAGAATGTTGTTTGAGCTTCCATCTTCAAAGTTGGTTTATATTTAGATTCACTTTCTCATAAATCCCTCAAGATAAATGGCTCTGATACCAATTTGTTGTTATTTAGCATTGAAACTACATAAAAACAAATTTAGAAACAAAGATTATATTATATAAGTAAGAGTTGTAGCTGGAAGATCTATGATTTTTATTCACTGCATTGCTCTTTTTATAGAGCCGATACATAATAACTTATCTAGATAGAATCCTAATATCAAGCTACTCACAATATGCTAAATTGATTCCTAATATCAAGCAATAACAAACAGAAAAATATCTCTTAAAGACTTGGTCAATTGACCAATTATTCAGCAACATTAGTTGACTTATTATTCAGCTGCAATTTAAGGCATATTTCAACAAAGCTACTCATTCTTACTCCGTAATTAACAGAATTTGTGTTCATAATCAATATCAAGTGAAGTTGATAGCATCCAAAAACTCCTCATCACAATCAATAGAGCTCATATGATCTGGAAATAAGCACATTTCCAAATCCATGCTTCCTGCACCTTCACGCCCCGGATACAATGTTACTTTCCCATCAAACTTGTGAGCGTAACCACTGCGAATGGCCAAAGCCTTTCCCAATCCAAACTCATTTCCATACATTTCAAACCGCGGCGAACTTCCCATCATAATGCTGAAAGGATCAAACAGCTGACTAATCTGGTATGTAAATGGACTCTTCACCCATTTGGCAACAAACTCGCGAACAGACTTGTCGTTGTGACTAGCGACAGCCTCATTTAATAGCAACGCCGCCCACCCAAATTTGTTTCCTAGAAGTTCACCAGCTGAACTAATTCCTCTGACAGTCTGAATTGCGTTTCCGAAGTAATTCTCAGACAAGGGCGGGTCCAATCTTGATCTGTTATTCACAGCCATTCTACAACCTGTAATCTGATCATTTGGTAAGCGACGAACACGCGTCACGCATCTCCAGATTAAGGCAGATAATGCCTGTAAAGTAGATATTCTGTTGTTGCATTTGCCCTCCATATTATTAGCCCTGGCCTTAACTCTTGCCAAGGCCGCGGCGGAGAAATGGAAGATTCTCTCTCTGAGCAAGGACGAATCTTGACGAGTAATGAATTGATCATGATGAGTAAATGGTAGGCTTAAACTCGGACCATATCCGTCAGGAAACCAGTGTTCATGGACAGGTGGCCTCGAGATTGAGATTGAGATTGGAGTTTTACCACCACTCATATGTTTGGCATTAAAAACTTGGGAAAAACTGTTGAAGAAATGCCAGTAAGATGTACCATCAACAGCAGCGTGGTTAATCGAGCACCCGATGAATATGCCATCAATAAGCTCTGTCACTTGAATTGTTAGCAATGACATGGTGTGACCGTCGTGGTTAACCGCCCTGTCATGGTCGAAGAAAGATTGGACAACTAAAGGTACATCAGTTGGTGAAAGAATATCCGAAACTTTCAAGTCCACTTTCGCGTGAATAAATCTTGCCCCCGGGCTGTTGTTGCAATCGATAAAAACAACATATGAATGTGGATTTTCTTGTTTCATGGTCGCCAGGCGCCCTGCAAGTGGATAAAAATAAACAAGAGTTTCGGCCAGTGAATTCTTAAGTTTGTTGATAAGAGAATCAATGGGGTTTTCTTGATTATCTGGCTTTTGAAAGAGAAGACCCTTTTGGATGTACTGAACAGAGAGCATGAGTAGATCCCATGCTCCCAAGTAAACTGGCTTTTTTGCTTCTTCTGACAGGTGATTTGGTTTGATGAAGCAATCCGAAAGGTGCTTGACAGTTTGAGGGCTCATATTTGTTGGTTGAGAATGAAAGAAACTGTTGTGTAATGAGTCTCAAATCTCAATTCCTATGATTTGATGTCAGTTTTCTTTACTACTTCACCTCTTTATATTCCTCCAATTTGAAGGGATAGTCAACTATGAGAAACTGCAGAGTAATGTTTAAGTAATGTTTATCGGCATGGTAGAAGCCAAACAAAATAGACAAATTCCAAGTATTCTTTTCATTTTTTTTAATTAATAAAAATGAAGTTCCCAATATTTTGTTTATTGAGTTAATAAAAAGGAAGTTTCCCTTTGGTCAAAGGATGGTGATGAGGAAAGATTAAAGTTGGTAGGTAGAAGGATACATAAAATGCATTTTATATTTTGTAAGAAAATTATCACAAGCTCAGCAATATGTTCATAAGACAACAGGCTTTTGCTTGAATTGGTATCTTTGGGAATCAAATACGAGACCTACATGTAAAAATATAAAAGATGCATATAGAAATAGTGATTTATCCTATCAATGATATAAAATTATAACTAAATTGAATAAATATAATAATTATTTTTGGTTATTCATGTAATTCACAATTTTTATACGTCGGGCAAACTAAGGCCCATCTGAATCAGGTAACATATTTCTTGGTTCCCAACCGCATGTGAATACTATTGTATGAATAAATATTTGCACACAAATTATTTTACAAAAGTTTATAAATAAAAAGAAAATTAATTTGCCCCATTAATTAAGAAAGAAAAAAAGTATAAAATTATTTACGTGTCAAACTTTTATTGATTTCTAATTTTTTTTTTATGAGTTTATTTGTTTGCATTGATATTTCAAGTACACTAATCTTAAATCATAAACATATCTGTCCTAATATCCATATGTTACGGTCTACATATGGCGAAAAGAGAAATGACTTATAGTTTACTTTAATTTTTTGGCTTCTATTACATTTTCCTTTTAAAATATTTGATAAAAATTTAATTGTGTGGAGCAAGCGTACAAAAGTAATATAATATAATATAATATATACATTTTTTAAATTCTTTTGAATTTATTTACATAATTTTTATAATCATAAAAAAAATATATATATTGTCTTTTGAAAATGTAATCATTTTATATTATTATAAAAATCATATTATGCATTATAGGAAGTGGTGAAAAATTATGTACTCTTTTATTTTTTTATACTATTTCAACCCGTATGATTGAATATTCCACAAAGACTGTTAATGTTTGTGTGTTTAATTTAGATTTACATATACGAAGAACGAATTCTTATGAAATTCATTATTAATGTTAAAGTGATAATAAGATAACGCAATTATGACAACAAATTTCAGAAATAATAGCGTCACAATAATAATAAGAAATTATATAAATACAATTCTTTTATGGAATAAATTTTATTTTTGAATATATATAACTATTTTTGTAAAACGGAGGAAATAATTATGATTAATAATTTCTAGTCCCAGTTATTATTAATATATATATATATATATATATATATATATATATATATATAGTCATTGTAATATATTCGTAAGAACTTATTTGTATCATGCAGTAGGATACTATCATTAAATTTTATTTTTACATTAAAACAAGTTGAGAATGTAGCTTATTCACATGTATGGCAAGATATAAATTTTTTTTAGAAAAAGCATAGCTCCTAAAATTTTAAAATATGTATTTCTTACTTTAATATTTGAATGAGAAAAATTAGAATTAAAGATTGTATGTGTTTGTAAAATAAATGTGAGTTTAAAAAAAGATTCAATAAAATTTAGTGTATAAAAAAATTTGTAAGTAGTATTTATTGTTATATCATTAATAAGTATATATCTATCTAATATGCTTATTATATATGCTTATTATATATATATATTTATCACTTAAAATCATGTATAATATACCATTATAATAATAGTTTGGAAAAAAAGGCATTAGCAATGGCAAGTTGGTAAGTAAGATTCAAATTGAGTACATGATGTCATGTTTTTATGGTACAAGACTAATTAAAATGTTGATGTAAATGAAAAGAAAAATGGCTTGTTAGTAATTTTATTAAACTCAATGCCTAATTAATTTATTTTACCAATTTTGTTATTGTTAGATATAAATGATAATGATGATATTTAGAGAATAATTACGCATCTGTAAATACTCAAGGTATTCTATAAACCTTAGTATGTACAATATTTGCACAAGTTTTGCATCTACTGATGGACGACTTAGTCATCGGGGATGGTCTACACAGCACTGAGCGAGTTATCAGTGATAATTTGAACGGACTCGATAGTGTCAAGGAATGACTGTTGTTACTTAAAAGAAGATGAGTATTCCACATGAAAGACATTTCAGGCTAAGTCAACGAAGTATCGATGATCAAAAGAAGAAGTACTTGTAAGGGTATCAGTGAAAAAAAACCCATTATGGAAAGCCTAAAGATACTGTGTCAGCGGATGACATCTATCAGGAGATCTTTCAGGCGATGACTTCGTCAGGGGGAGCCGTCAGGAGATGACTTTGTCAGGGGGAGACATCTATCAGGAGATCTTTCAAGCGATGACTTCGTCAGGGGGAGCCGTCAGGCGATGACTTTGTTAGGGGGAGTAGTCAAGGGAACTTGTCAAGGGATGACCTAGTCAGGGGAAGCCGTTAAGGGAAGATATCAGGGGATGACCTCGTCAGGGGAACCCATCACGGAAATCACTCTAATGTCCAGACTTTGGTGACAACTTATCTCACGACGAGTTTGGCGATAAGTAAAAGTGACTTTGGCGATAGTTATTTCTATCCATTGACGACGAGTTTGGCGATAGCTAAAAGTAATTTTGACGATAGTCATTTTTATCCATTGACGACGAGTTTGGCGATGGCTAAAAGTGACTTTGACGTTAGTCATTTTTATCCACTGACGACGAGTTTGGCGATGGCTAAAAGTGACTTAATTTGGCACTAGTCCTTTTTATCCACTGACAACGAGTTTGGTGATGGCTAAAAGTGACTTTGGCGCTAGTCCTTTTTATTCACTGACGACGAGTTTGGCGATGACATAAATTACTCGACAAGTTTGGCGATGACTTAGAGTGCCCGACAAGTTTGGTGACGACAAAAGATCAACTCATCAGTGGAACCTTTCAGTAGATAACAAAAAGGTCATAACATCAGTGCATAATGAAACACTGATCAAGCTTTTATCAAGGCTTGACATCGGTAATAATGAAGCACTGATCAAGCTTCTATCAGGGCTTGACATCAGTGAATAATGAAGCATTGATCAAGCTTCTATCAGGGGTTGATATCAGTGGATCATGAAGCACTGATCAAGCTTCCATAAGGGGTTGACATGGATCCAGAAGCACTGATCAAGTCTCTTTTAGGGCTTGACATCAGTGGATCGTTATGACCTAATCCACACATCATCAGAACTTACATGCAAATCATTGATACTTGGCATGGAAGTAAGGGGTATAACTAGAAAGATATTCCTTGAAGTTTGGTTATCCAATAACAACTCTCGAGTATTAATTACATGCAGATCAGGGGATGAAAAAGACGCAACAAAAGCCAACAGCAGTTTGACACACCACTCCGAAAGGACCTTGATGTGACATAATGTGGCTATGTTGAAAAAGCAGCATGTTTAGCACTTGGGTTTACCAACTAAACTGCTATACATAAAGAAAGAGTAGTTACATGAAAAACTAAGCAAGAAAGCCACAACACTCAAATACTAGAAGGAAGTTTTGTAATAGATCTTGCGAGAAATATTCAAAGAAAAATGTAGCTAGTGTGTGAGTAAAGAGAAGCTATAATTTATTACAGATTTGTAGTTAATCATGATTGTGATTCAACAGATTTCTAAAAAAATACCAAGTTTTAATACAACTATTTTAACTTGAATGCTTGTGTATTCATCTTAATTTCGTTAAAGTTTTTCTAGTTGTGGTAGCTATTCCAGCCTTTACTACGTAAGTCTTAAAAGAGCAAAAAGTTTGTAGTGTTTGTATTCACCCCCACCCCCCTCGCACCTCCACAAACACTTGAGCTTATTTAGTTCTAACAATTGTTATTAGAGCCTACTAGCATATTACACTTGCTAAAAGATCATGAATAATGGCCAACAAAGTTGGAAATAGTAAGGTCCCATGTTGAAAAGGGGAAAGTACTTCTTCTGGAGGCAACACATGATGGTTCATCTTAGAGCAATCGATGATGAATTCTTACAAATAGACAACAACCATCAGAGAATCCAAGGACATGAATCTCCTAGACTTGGATAGGCTTTGTGGTACTCTAAAGACACATGAACTGGAGCTTCAACAAATATCTGAAATATCAGAGGATACCAGAAAGCTTAAATCTGTAGCTCTGATGGCTGCCAAGAAGGATAAAGATGAAGAAAGACCAAGTGTCTTGATGAAGCAGCAGTTTGGAGATGCTGAAGAAGAGGGGGACTATGAAGCTGACTCAAATGAGACTGAGTACACTGCCAAAGAGTTAGAAAAGATGGATGAAACCTTGGCTTTTCTTACAAAAAGGTTTTCCAAACTGAAATTCCAAAAGCCATCTAGATCAAAAAGAATTTCAGTAAGGAAACCCAGTAGCACAAACAACTTTATTGATAAATCAAGAATAAAGTGTTACAAATGCAATAAGATAGGCCACTTTGCAAATGAGTGCCACAAGGCCACAAAGGAAGGTGAATCCAAAGGAAAAGAAGCTAAAGTGGATTACAAGAAGTAATACTTTGACCTTCTTAATGCCAACAAGAAGGGAAAAGCTTACATTACAGAGGGAAAAGACTGGGCTGACTCAGATGAAGAAGACACTAAGGAATATGTCAACCTAGCCCTGATGGCCTCATCCACAGACACCAGCAGCTCACAAGGAAAAGTCAAAGGCAGACAAATCTGGTTTCTAGATAATGGTTGCTCAAGACACATGACAGATAATAAACCCCTGCTCACAGAGTTCCAATAAAAAGTTGGTCCAGTGATCTCTTTTGGTGACAACAACAAAGGACTAACTCTTGGTTATGACAAAGTAGTAAATAAGAATGTTTCATTTGAAGACGTAGCACTAGTTGATACATCTAAAAGTGACTTTGGCATTAGTCATTTTTATCCATTGACGATGATTTTGGCAATAGCTAAAAGTGACTTTGGCGATAGTCCTTTTTATCCACTGACGACGAGTTTGGCGATAATCCTTTTTATCCACTGACGACGAGTTTGGCAATGACTAAAAGTGACTTTGGGGCTAGTCTTTTTTATCCACTGACGATGAGTTTGGCAGTGGCAAAAAGTGACTTTGGCACTAGTCCTTTTTATCCACTGACGACGAGTTTGGCGATGACTTAAATTGCCCGACAAGTTTGGCGATGACTTAGATTGCCCGACAAGTTTGGCGACGACAAAAGATCAACTCGTTAGTGGAACCCTTCAGTGGATAACAAGAAGGTCATAACATCAGTGGATAATGAAAAACTGATCAAACTTCTATCAGGGCTTGACATTGGTGGATAATGAAGCACTGATCAAGCTTCCATCAGGGGTTGACATCGGTAGATAATGAAGCACTGGTCAAGTTGTCATCAGTAACTTGCCATCAATGGATTCAGAAGCACTGATCAAGTCTCTATTAGGACTTGACATCAATGGATCGTTATGACCTAATCCATACGTCATTAGGACTTACATGCACATCATTGATATTTGGCACGGAAGTAAGGGGTATAACTGGAAAGATATTTCTTGAAGTTTAGTTATCCAATAACAACTCTCGAGCATTAAATATATGCAGATCAGGGGAAGAAAAAGAAGCAACAAAAGCCAACAGCAGTCTGACACACCACTCCAAAAGGACCTTGATGTGACATAATATGGTTATGTTGAAAAAACAGCATGTCTAACACGTGTGTTCACCAACTAATCTGTTATACATAAAAAAAGAGTAGTTACACAAAAAACTAAGCAAGAAAGCTACAACACTCAAACATTAGAAGGAAGTTTTGTAATATATCTTGAGAGAAATATTCAAAAAAAAAAATGTAGTTAGTGTGTGAGTAAAGAGAAGCTGTAATTTATTACAGATTTGTAGTTGTTAATCACGATTGTGATTCAACAGATTTTCAGAAAAACACCAAGTTTTAATACAACTATTTTAACTTGAATACTTGTGTATTCATCTTAATTTCGTTAAAGTTTTTCTAGTTGTGGTAGTTATTCCAGCCTTTGCTACGTAAGTCTTAAAAGAGCAAAAAGTTTGTAATGTTTCTATTCAACCCTCCGCCCCTTCTACAAACAGTTGAGTTTATTTAGTTCTAATAGTTATACGTATCAAACCCGAGTTCTATTTTTTGTAGTAGTATATTTGTATAAATTAACTTTTAAAATTGAACAATTTATATATTTTTAATTATCATAAATAGTTAATATTTGACTTGTCATTTAATTAGTTTATTCTTTTTAAATTTTTATATGTACTTTTTATATTATTTGAATGTATGTTTAATAAGTTATTTTACATGGTTTCTCTTAATTATATATTTTAGTACATATTTTAGTAAAATTTTAATACAATAAAAAGTTAAGAATTGTAGGACTCTACATAAATTAGCTTATTACATAAGAATTGTAGTTGATTACAAATTAAAATAAAATTGAAAAATTTTTAGGGATAAAATTTTAATTTGACTTTTTTCTAACTCATTCAAAATTAATTTTATTGAATATTGAACCGAATTGAAACGATAATAAAATTAATTTAGACATTTATTTAAAAGATTTCAGATAAGAGCTTTAGAACTTTTTATATAAAAAATAGATTCCCCTACACTTCTTCGGTTTTATCTAAAGTAAAATAGATGGAGTAATATCCATAAAAAAAAAAAAAAGATGAAGAGTAAATCGAAAATAAAGAAAGGTGGAGATGGAATAAGATGGATTAATACTCTCTCTCTTGCGGATTGTTTAAGTATAATAAATTTTTATTCAAAAAAAATGGTTTAAGTTCATCAGAAATGTTAGTATTTATTGCTTCACTCTTTAAATTGAACCTATTTTATTTTTGAAAAGAAAAATAACTAGTCCTTTTGTATTTACAAAAATATTAAATAGACTCACTTAATGATATAGAAAAAATTTCACTAAATTAATTTTTTAAAATTATATGCAAATAATACTTAAGTTATATTTTTTGGAATGGAGATAATACTATTTTGAGTTAACTGCAAAATTATTCCCCAAAATATAACTCATGTTACAGAAATGACTTTAATGTATAAAAATTTATAATTTTCACCCTCATGTATCAATTAATAATCAATATACACACTTATCAATGTTTTGAAAAAAATAATTGTCAGAAAATTCAAACTCTCTGATCGAACGTATTTCTTATACATATTAACTAGTTTTATAATTGTTGACCGTATTTTTAAATAAAATGATATGTATTTCCCCATTTTCTCAACCAAAAATAAAAAGATATGTATCCTTGTATTTTGATTAAAAATACATATATTTTTTTATTTTTTATTTCGAAATATGGTCAACGTGTATAAAACTAATAACCACATATAAAAAATACATATGCACAAATAATTTGAATTTTCTGACAATTATTTTCTTTAAAATATTGATAAGAATGTATATCAATTACTAATTGATACATGAGGGTGGAGATTGTAAACTTTTATATATTGAGGTCGGTTTTGTAAGAGCAGGTGTACTTCAAGGTAAGCTTTTGCAATTTACTCTACTATCTGTATAATAAAGTCTGAAAGGCTTTTTAGAGTTATTTTTGTTAACAGATGGTGAAATCCTATACTTCCTAAAACTTAACCTTATTGTTACTCCCATCCCATCTAAAAATTGGTCATGTTACAATTCTTTGTTATCGAAATTTTTTTTTCCTGCAAGTCTTATTCACGTCTTAAATGAAAGAATCAATCATATACATAATTTTATTTACTTTTTCTTATCTAAATCTACGTATTAAATTAAAATAAATTATATATATGAATGATTAAATAAATATTTACACATACATGTACGTGTACGTTGATTACTAGTTTTTATAAAGGAGAGATGGAGTAAGATGAATAAACCGTTGCTACCTTCAACCCCATAACCTATTTTTGAACATGTGTTCCACGACTTTTAAAGCATTTAAAAATAATATATCGTTAAAATATTTTTAAAATATTAAATAAACATAAATGTTTAACATCTTCAATATTTGTAAGATTGTTGAAACTTTTTTTAATTTAGTTATAATTTGATGTCATCTTAAAATCTGTGTTGCATAAATTCAAAAATATATTGTAAATGGACCAAGAGCGAGAGAATATTATAAAACTAAAATAATAAAATCCTTAATTTTTTGCATAATTTTTTTTTAAAGAATATGCTCCTTAGGTTATTTGTACAAGTTTCTCTTAACAAATCATTTATTATATAGATCTATAAAAAATTATTTTTATAAATTTACGAAATTTCTATTTATCTCATTAACATCAGATTATCTAATTTAAGATATACCACAATAAAATAATAGCATTTTAAATTTTTATCGTTGATATTAGTTAATTAATTAATTGTGTAATATGATATTACATAACTTATTATTATATATAATATGATGCATTAATATTAAATAATAAAATATATATTGTATATATTATAACATTAATATTATATATAGAAAATGTATATAATAAAACATATATATATATATATATTATAATATCAATATCCATATTATTATATATTTATAATATCATTATTATCTATTTAAAATATATAATATCAATATAGATAATGTAGGCTTTTTACAATATTAAGGATAATAGGCTTTTTGTGAGAACCCAAAATTTAAATAAGTTTTGTCACATGATAAATTCATTATGTGTTTATTTATTTTATGCATGGAGGTGTAATTTATTGTATTTGGTTTAAATAATGAAAGTTCACGGCAGTGTGATGTCCAAAAGTTTTAAATGTATTTTGAGCTCAAATCTTTATATTATTATTTTATTCAAGTTTTATCAAAGGAAGGGTGATGATTTTTTTTTTCTCATGAGAAATAGATACACGGGTGTGAACGGTTGTGAGATGCAGCTCCCTTGTTCAAGACAAGTACTTTAATGAGATAATTACTAATTTAGGAAAACTTGTTACATAAGGCACCAACGGGAGGAGAAATCTTATCTAATGGATTGTCGGCTATCCTAGGTGATTGGTTGATACTTTGGCAGCCGCAACACCGGTTCCTCCAGCCAATGGTTCTGTTTCAAGGTTTATTACTTCTTTTCCAGCCAACGGATGAAATCAAATCTCAAACAATCCAACAGCTCTTATTGATTGGCCAGCGATATAAATATATCATCTGAATACAACCCTAACCCCACTTTCATAAATTTCTTTACAGTATATCACCAACTTCTGGTTCTCTTTCAAAGCAACTGTCCTTTTCTGGAAGAACAACTCAAGCTTTTAACTTCTTCTTTACAGCCAAAGAGGTAAGAGCATTACATTAAAGTCCTGCTCTGTTCTTACACTTTTGTTGTGTTATGCATGACACATTTAACATCTTGTTCATTCAGTTCCAAAAATATGATTTAATGCATGCTTTTAACATCTAGAGTTCATATTTTATTTCAAAAACTATCCAAGATGAGTGTAAGAATGTTAACAACCATTGACTCCCAAGTTCTAACTTAGTCTCTGATGGGTTGGAGCTAGTCTTTGACCATAAAAAATAATCTCTGATGGGTTGGAGTTAGTCTCTGACCATACAAAATAGTCTCTGATGAATGTTGTTAGTCTCTGACGAGGAAATTCATAGTCTCTGATGGAAGGAAGTTCTAATTAGTCTCCGGTAACGTCAACCTTAGTCTCCGATAGACTAAATTTAGTCTCTGATGACGTCATCCGTAGTCTTTGATGGGCAAAAATATGTTAGTCTCCGGTGGCTAAAGATATTAGTCCCCGAGGAGTTTGGCGATAGCCAACTGAGTTTGGTGATGGCTTAGCGAGTTTGGCGATGAACAAGACCATTACCTGACAGCCAAAGAGTTTGGCAATAGTCAAAGCTACCACCCGACGAGTACGGCGATAAACAAATTATCCCCTGATGCACAGTTTGTTTTTGAAACTATAAAACATTATTTTCTTAAATTATTTTATGATATTTCAATTATTCATTTAACTTCAACGATTCTTATGTCAAATTTGAGACATTAAAAGTTTAAGGACATCACATATGCATTTTCTCTCATAATTCTTATCAAGATATTAAATTTATCACGTTATATACCTGTTCTACAGAATCTTTCACTCGCAAGTAATTGAATTGATTTTGTGCAAAGGATCGAGATAAGTATATTTTCATTCTCATGCTTATTTCAGTTAAGCGCATGATCAATTGATTCGACATGCGTACAAGATTATGACTTTTATGTCTTTATTTCTTTGAGAAACAGTATGCTATGCTTTAATTTCCGCTAGAATGATGTGAATGAAAATGCATGGATATATATAACAGAGCTTTGATTTACCAGTCTTTTTTTCAATTTTATATATGTGTAATAAATGAGGATGATATGTCCCTTAAATGGGTTATGCCACATGGATGGTTAGAGGAAAGGAAATGTGTTGATTTGTTCTTCACCTGACCTAGAAGAATTATAACTGACTACGTACGTTCACACAAAAAGGGATCATGCGGTCAAAGTTAGGCCAACTGTATACCGTATGCTTAGTAGATCCAACGGGTTTAGCCCCCGATGGATATTTTGAGGGAAAATGTACACGGGTGAATACCTATTTTCCTTTAAGGAAGTTCACACGTTGTTTATCATCAGTGATTCTCATAGGCTTTTCAAAGATTTTCGAGGCATTAGTATTGCTCCACTGAGCCTCATAAATATAATTGAATTCCCATCATGATTCTAGATTTGCTTCTTTGATTTGTTTATATACTTGTTGAACGTAAATCACTCATTCTTGTTGAACTTAATATCTTGTAGGGCATGATCCAAAAGGTGAATCCTCTGACAAGGGAAAAACGAAGATGATCGGCTATTAGGTTTTTCTAACCCTTTTTAAGTGCCAAGAAGGAAGGAAGGAAGGAAGACGACCTGAAGTTGTTATGCTATGTAATATAAAATAGAAATAGACAAGTTTCTGCCGAGAATATAATATTTTGGGTTATAATAACTTTATATTATTTTTTTTATCAGTATTTATGTTATGAATGAATATGAGGTTATCTTTTCTTTTATTAACGAAGCCCTAATCCGATATGAGATTTGGGGTTGGTCACCCTTTTTACAAAAACAGGTGTAGTTGCTCTTAAAGTAGGTATATAGGGAGTATATGTTTTGCAGATTTAAATTGTAAGAACGCATGTGTAGCACCTGCTTCCTATACCTGCTCCATGAAAATGCATCATTTCCACAATAATTTGTACTATGTAGCGATCTGCTCCACTTGTTTTTGGTGGGTGTGGTTTATACTCCCTCCCTTCTAAAAAAAAAAAAATAATAATAATATTTGAAAATAAATTTTGTTTCAAAAAAATAATAATATTTGTATAATTATTTTATTATAATGTTATATTTTTTAAAATTTGTCATTACAATTTTCTTAAATAATATTTAATTGAACATTCATAATAAATTTAATAGGAAAACATTATTATTTTTATAATAATTTTTAATCAAATATGTAAAATTAAAAATCGTAAAAAATTTAAATGTTATTTGTTTGTGTGGAAAAGGAAGTAATGTTTTTCAATATAGCCCTATGACAAATCTAGCCACAGATCAAGAGGTTGAGAGTTACTCGAAGGTACGCTTCTTTCAATAAGAAAAGTTCCATATTCTAATTTTGTGAAATTCCGAGACATTTCTTATTAGTGTGAAGTTAGGACACCGATTTATACACAAATAAATATATACAAATTAATGTGATTAAATTTTATAAAAAAATAATAAATTTTGATGAGCCTAAAATTAAAATTTATAATTTATCGCATATATTTATATATATTTATTTGTACAAAATTATTAGTGTCCATAACATTTATCTTCTCGTTATATTTTTACATCTTCAAATATAAGTGGGTAGTTGACTATCATTATCACGATGGTGTATGTTAATAATGGTTCATCTCTTATTTCTTTTAACCGTGTATTTTATTACGGGCTATAATATAAGAATCACAATTGATTAAAAATTATGTTTGATAGTAAATTTCCTACACTCACCAACTACCATAAATCGATCAATTTGTTATCACACTCAAATGTAGAGTCAGTCAATAAACAGAAACCCTACCAACTATTTGACTTTTTAATATTTTGATCCCAAAATGATTTTTCTTTATAACAAAGAAAAAAATCATTCAATCATTAAATAATAAATGTGCCAAAATAACAAAAGTTTATCCGCTAATATGTATCATTATTTGTTGTTCTAGTCGAATCATAGTTATCGGAACTAGATTGGATTGGCCGGTTGTACCGAAAACAAGTGTCAAAACCGATTCGGTTCACGAAAAATATCAGATAAACTAAAATATCATAACTAACCAGATAGTTGAATAAAATGATTTTTTTTTGTTTTAATTCATATCATTTACTCTATATCAAAATTAAACATGTACTTCACTTATTAAAACTATTATAAATTCATTAAAAATAAATTTAACATTTAAAAAGATTTTTTTTGGAATAAGTGAACAACAATAATCAAAATTAGTTTTTTATCTCATTAAATATTGCACAGTTTGCACTATTTTATTTTCTACAATTAATAATTTTTATAATAATTAGTTAATAGACTCATTTATGTATTTAAAATATAGTAATAATTTAATGTTAGTATATTAAACAATTTTAAACATAGTAAATTAGTTACATATATAATGGTTCAACCACCGCGGCAATTGATTGAACCAAACATAATAATTTGGTTAAAATGGTTCAACCACTGTCGCAACTGATTGAACTAGTGTCTCGACTGACTTGATTTCCGATCCAATTCTGATAATAATGGGTGAAATATAGCTTGTGAACACCTTAATTTGGATCCACTGTAATATTTTTATTTATTTTATTTTATATTTATGCAAAGGTGTGTTACAATATTCTTTGGTTCAACAGAAGCAAAAAGTTTGTTTGAACATCTCCTGCTTTCTCAAGGATTTAATGTCATGGCAGCTCATCATCTCATCTAGGATTTGAAAAATGCTAACTTGCCAAAGATCTCTCCCAATACATATACTATTTTGGTTCTAAAATTAAAAAAATATTTTTAAAATAATAATTTTTAAAGATAATAATTAAATTCTAAAGCGGCAGTGATGATAGAGGCTAGTGCTAGTAATAATAGTGGACGTGACATTTTATATTATTATTATATATAGTCAAAGAATACAAATATACTTTTAATTTTGAGGGGGAGGAGTTCTTCTGCAGATCCAAAAGAAATGGAAAACCCCCTTCCTTGCATGGCATGATTTGAACCAAAAAAAAAAAAAAATGAAAAAAGAAAATTGCTTTGTAAAGATTAATGGAGACGATAGAATTAATACTAACACATGAAACTCAAGCTTTGGAATAGTAATTTTTAATGATAAGGAGGTGTACTTTGGATTTTTATTTTTATTTTTTTTGTGTCTGAAGCTTCAATAACAAATTAAAAAGAATCATTAAATCAACCTATCAACTAGAAAAAAGAGATCAACCGGAACATCCTCATGCCAAAACATAGGGAGAACAACATCTCAAGAGAAAATCAAAGAAGAAACCGGAAATCAAATTTCATGGGTGAGAATTGTGTAAAAAATAAGTTAATAGTAGAAGGAATTTTGGTGATTAAATTTTTATTAAAAAAATCAAAACTTTTTTTTTCGAATTTTGGACGAAAGAAAATATATTGCATACAACACAATTAGAATAGGTAGAGTGTGCACTTACTCACAATCTCTGGAAATGGAGTAATATACTATAAGTATATATTCATTCACAATTTCAAATACAAAAGAAACAATTCATTTTCACTCTATCACTAATAGAATTTTTGGTTCATGAATATCAAATAAAGTTTATAACATTCAAAAACTCCTTATCACAATCAATAGAGCTCATATGATGTGGAAATAGGCACATTTCCACATCCATGCTTCCTTCAGCTTTATGTCCAAGCTAGGATACAATGTCACCTTCCCATCAAACTTACGAGTGCAACCATTATGAATCGCCAAAGCTTTTCCTAATCCAAACTTAGTTCTATACATATCAAACTGTCGCTCTTGCATTCAAGTTTTCCCTAGCATTGACTCTTGCCAAGCTGTCAAGTCCGTGGCGGCTGAAAAATGAAACATTTTCTCTCTGAGTAAGGGCGTACGATAAAGACCGATGATTTGATCTATTAGGAAGTATAATATTTGATGATGATATATAAACACTTAAAATTGTTAGATTTTGTAATTGTAGAAGTACCCGCAGTAGTGTTTTATTAGAGACTACCATCAGAGTCTGCAAGTACGTGTCAGAGACTACAAAGACTGCATTTGGAGAGTTCAATAAAAGTCAAAATTAGTCGACTAAAATTAGTTCATCGGAGACTAAGTTTTTGTTCATCGGAGACTAAGTTTTTGTTCATCGGAGACTAAGTCTTTCAGAGGCTAAGTATTTGTTCATCGGAGACTAATGTTGAAGCTACCGAGATTAAGACAAAGACACTTCAATGCATTAAAATAGCCTTAAGAAGATTTGACCGTTGCCAAAGTTATTTGGCTAATGTCAAACTCAACATTACTCAACGCAAAAGTCATTTTGACTATCGCCAAAGTCGTCGAGCAAATCAACAACAACACCAAACTTATAATGACTATCGGCAAAGTGGTCGGACAAATTAACAACATCGCCAAACTCAAGAATGACTGTCGCCAAAGTCATCGGAAAAATATATATCGCTAAAGTCAAGTACTCGAGCATCAGGGGATAAATATCCATTGATGAACAAAACAAATCGTCAGGGGATAAATATCCACTGATAAAGAGATTGTCTATCAGGAGATAAAATAATTAGAGACTAAAAATGACATATAGGATGACACATGACTGAGTTCACAAATTCACTAACTTAAGTTTAAAGGCGGTGGAATTAAAATATAGATGGTGGTCCAATAAGGAGAGATTGGCTACCAAAGAAGTTTCAAGGAGATAAGTTATACACTGCAGGTGTGAACACTGATATGGAGACAAGTCATACTTATACACTAGCATGCATATATAGTTGCTGGAGTGAAAACTGCAGATAACTCATAGAAACTTGAAGGAGGAAAATATGGAAGCTAGTCCAATCAAAAACCAGGAAGCTCATAGAGATAAGTTATTCACTATAGAGATAACTTATCATGGGAACTCCAAGAGAAAAAGAGGGAGTTGGTATGCTGATACACCACAAATGTTACATAATAGGTTGACGTGTAAGGAAGGTCATGCAAAAAGAAGAAGTTCTGTGACAGAGCTGCAATTACCAAAAATTATCAGAGATATTTTTGGAGGCAAGTCACTACGGAAGCTTGAAGGACAAGGAAGCTATGTCTATAAATAGAGACATGAAGCAGCTAAGATAATATACTTCAAAGATATAACATAACACACTGAGATACACAAAAACACTAGTATTTTTATTATCTTAGAGAGAAGCAAGTTTTTCATAACTTGAAAGAAGCAAGTTTTCATAAACTTGAGAGAAGGTAGAAATCATTTTTCTAGAGTGTAGCTGTTATTTTAAACAGATATTGTCTGCAGCTGGTAATCACTACCAGAAAGAATTGTAAAGATTCAAATTGATTTACAATAAATATACATATTGTAGATTAATATTCATATCTTGTAATTTGTTTTACTTTTTCATATGTTATATCTTTTCAGTAAAATTGTTTTAACTGTTCTTAAGTTTTAAAATGTATTAAATAGTTTAATTCAAAGAAAAGTTAGTAATTGTATTCAACCCCCCCCCCCCCCCACCCCCACCCCCACCCCCACAATTACTCCACAGGACAAACAATTGGTATCAGAGCCGTTCTAAATTTATTCAATCTAAAGATCATGAGTAATTCGAAGGATAACACCAGAGTTCCACAACTAAAGAAGGGTGAATACTTATTTTTGAAACAAAGGATCTTAAGTTATCTTGATGCAAAAGATAACCAATACTTGGAGATTATTGAAAAAGGTCCTCCAAAAATAAAGAAGCTTGTACCTGGCATCACCTCTGATGGAGTTATTGCACCAGACAAATATGAAGCAAAAACTCCAAAAAAGTTTACTCAATCAGAAAATAAGGAGGCTACTAAGGATAAGAAGGTCAAAGATCACAACACTTGATAACAACATGCTATACAAAGTTATGAAGTGCAAAACATCCAAGGAGGTTTGGGAGAAGCTCACTGTAATATGTGAAGGGAATGACCAAATCAAGCTAAACAAGTAACTCCTGCTGATTCAACAATATGAGTTGTTTATTGCCAAAGATGGTGAATCTCTTGATGATCTATATGAGAGATTCATCCAATTAATTAATGATTTATCTACCTATGGCTAGGAGTATTCTGTGCTTCAAGTGAATCATAGATTTTTGAGAGCTCTTCCCAGATATTGGGATCCAAAAACTACTACAATCAGAGAAGCCAACAAAGATCTAGGTCTTCTAACATTGGATGAGATATATGAAAACTTGAAGACCTATGAGTTAGAAATCCAGCAATGGAATAAGCAACACTCCAAAGATAGATCTATTGCATTGATTGTAGAGCCAAAGAAAAAGAAGCTTGGTGGACACATGAAGGTTTCCATTAAGAAAAAAGATTTCAATGATGAGGAAATAGAAGAAAGTGAGATTGAAGAGAATGAAGTTAGGAGTTATACACCTAGATGAAATTGATGAAAATTTGGCCTACATTGTTAGGAAATTCAAAAACCTGAGATTTCAAAGAGGGAGGAAGTTCAGGAAAGACTCATCCACATCAATATCCATTCTTGTCAAGCCAAGTCAATCAACAATGATTGACAAATCTAAAATCAGGTGTTATAACTGCAATGAGTTTGGTCACTTTGTTAGTGAATGCAAGAAGCCCAAAGTTGAGAAGAAGAAAGACTTCAAGGATGATCAAGTAGATTACAAAAAGAAGTACTTTGATCTTCTCAAGAAAAAGGGAAAGGCATATATAGCTGAAGGCAAGGATTAGGTGGATTTAGATGAGTTTGATGCTGAGGAAGAGATTGTAATTTGGCTTTCATGGCTAAATCCTCAAGCAATTCTGAAGGAGAAACTGAATCACAGAACTCATCACCAACTAAAGGCAAGAAGAAGCAGCAGTTGTGGTACTTGGATAGTGGCTGTTCAAGACACATGACTGGAAATAAGTCTTTGCTCTCATAATTTGAGGAGAAAGCTAGCCCAAAAGTATCTTTTGGAGATGACAACATTGGATACATTATGAGATATGAAAAAGTAGTTCATGGAATTGTCATCATTGAAGATGTAGCTTTGGTTGATGGCCTAATGCACAATCTACTCAGTGTTAGTCAGTTTTGTGACAAAGGCTATCAAGTTGTTTTTAAGAATGAAAAATGCCTTATAAGCAACATAAAGACTGGAGATATTTACATTGTCTGGAGTCAGAAAAAACAATTTATATATAACTAACTTCTACTAAACAAAAGAAGGACAATACATATGTTTTCACAGTAAAGCATCAGTAGATGAAAGTTGGCTATGTCACAAGAAGCTGTCTCACCTAAACTTCAAGACTATCAATAGTTTGGTGAGAAAAGGATTAGTGACAGGATTACCACAACTTGAATTTTCTCAAGATGGTCTTTATGGATCTTGTCAGAAAGAAAAACAAAAGAAATTTCCTTCAAAAGTAAAGAAGCATCAACAATAACAAGACCAATTCATCTAATACACATGGATTTATTTGGTCTTGTTAATGTGATGTCAATATCCAAGAAAAGGTATGCATTTGTAATTATTGATGACTAGTCAAGATACTCATGTGTTAAGTATCTACATATCAAGGATGAAGCTCCCCAATTGATCATTGATCACATTAAAAGGATAAAACTTGAACCTGAAGAGAAAGTCAAGGCCTTAAGGAGTGACAATGAGACTGAATTCAAAAATTCAGCAGCGGAGATGTTTTGTGTGGAAAAAGGCATCTCACATACCTTTTCAGCTCCTAGAACTCCTCAACAAAATGGAGTTGTTAAAAGAAAAAATAGGACCTTGATTGAAGCTGCAAGAACCATGCTTGAAGAAGCTAACTTACTTACCTACTTCTAGGCTGAAGCTATCTCTATTGCTTGCTTCACTTAGAACATATCAATGATAGTAAAAGCTCATCAAAAGACTCCTTATGAGCTCATGTCAAGTAGAAAACCCACACTTAAGTTTCTTCATGTGTTTGGTTGCAGATGCTTTATTCTCAAGCATCAAGGGGAAAACTTAGGAAAATTTGATGCCAAAGCTGATGAGACAATTTTCTTAGGATATTCATTGACAAGCAAAACATATAGAGTTTACAACCTTAGACTCCACATTGTTATGAAATCAGTACATGTAGCCTTTGATGATAAAAAGATTGAAGGTATGCATGATGATGCGGAAGGAAGCTATGACAAACAAAGGTTTGAAAATGAAGATGAGTCAGAAAATGCTGAAAATAACTCATCGGATGATGAAGCTGAACCCCAAGAAGCCACTCCACCAGTGGATATTCCTTTAACTATAGAGGGAGAGCAGTCAGTGGAAAATGAATTAGAGGATTTCTCAAACTCTAATCTAGAAATATCAACTGATTCAGGGGGAACTTCTCATGAAGCTAAAAACACTGAACACCATGGAGGAAATTACAATTATGAAGCTTCTTCTTCAAGAAGTTTATCCCCACAAATAAGATGGACAAGAGATCATCCTATGGAACAAATTATAGGAGATCCATAGGTGTGCCAACAAGAAGTGCTACTCAGAATGGATGCTTATACCTCAACTTCTTATCCAAGATTGAACCTAAAAAGATTGAGGAAGCATTACTTGATGCTGATTGGGTAATTGTTATGCAAGAGGTGCTCAATCAGTTTGAAAGAAACAAAGTTTGGAGACTAGTACCAAAACCAAAGAATAAATCAATCATTGGTACTAAATGGATCTTCAGAAACAAGCTAGATGAAACTGGTATAGTGACAAGAAACAAGGCTAGACTGGTTGCAAAAGGTTATTCACAAGAAGATTTTGCACCAGTAGCAAGATAGGAAGCAATCAAGATATTCCTTGCCTATGTTGTTCATGCAAATTTTAAAGTGTACCAGATGGATGTAAAGAGTGTCTTTCTGAATGGGAAACTCCAAGAAGAGGTGTATGTCCAGCAACCTCCTGGTTTGAAGATCATCAATTTTCCAATCATGTTTACAGGTTAGACAAAGCACTCTATAGACTTAAACAAGTGCCAAGAGCATGGTATGATAATTTATCTCAATTTTTACTTGAAAATCATTTCACAAGAGGTATTGTATATAAAACTCTTTTTCATAGAAAATATGTTGGTGACATAATACTTGTTCAAGTCTATGTAGTTGATATCATATTCGGTTCTACTAATGAGAATTTATGTTCTAAATTCTCAAAACTGATGAAAAGTAAATATGAGATGAGTATGATGGGTAGGCTAAATTTCTTTTAGGTCTACAGGTTAAACAGACCATTGATGGTACTTTTATCAGTCAATGAAAATATATCAAAGATCTTTTAAAGAAATTTGATTTGGAAGATGTTTCAATTGCTAAAACACCCATGGCACCATCCATTAAGCTTGATACTGATTTAAAAGAAAAGAAAATTAATATATCAAGTTATACATGAATGATAGGCTTAATCTTATATCTAACTGCAAGTAGACCAGATATAATGTTTTCTACATGTCTATGTACTAGGTTTCAGGCTGACCCTAGAGAATCTTATTTGATTGCTATTAAAATGTTATTCAGATATCCTAAGGGTACTCTAAATCTTGGAATTTGGTATCCTAGAGATTCTGGATTCAAGCTAATAGGCTACTCAATTGCAGATTATGCATGTTGCAAAATAGATTGGAAAAATACAATAGGAAGCTGTCAATTTCTTGGAAGCAAACTAGTGTCATGGAGAAACAATATTCTGTGTCAACCTCAACAGCTGAAGCTGAATATGTGACTGTTGGAAGTTGCTGGATGAGAACTCAGTTAATGGACTATGGTTTGGTGTGTAATCAAATTCCTATTTATTGTGATAACACTAATGCTATTGCCATTACAGAGAATCTTGTACAACACTCTATGACAAAACACATAGACATCAGGTATCACTTCATCAGAGAACATGTGATGAATGGTATAGTGGAACTTCACTTTTTTCCAACACAGAAGCAGCTTGCAGACATTTTCACCAAACCTTTGCTTGAAGCCACCTTCAACAGGTCGGTAAGTGAGTTAGGTATGCTCAACTTTGGTGAATAAAATCTTGAAAATTTTATGCATGGATGATAAGATTGCAGCAGTAGATAATTTTTTTTATCAGCTAAAAGTAGCAGTAGATAATTTATCAACTCATAAATTACCCATCAGTGGATAACTACCTACTAGTAGCAGAAATTAAACTCTTAATTTCTGAGATTATCTTCTTTATTTATTCTAATTCTGCTACAATGAAGGATATTAGTAATGATCCAACTTCTTCTGCCCAAGTAGCAAAACCCTCTAATACAAGTCTATATGAAAAGTCACCTCCTCTATCTCTCAACAAATAAAGGTTGTAAAATGAGAACAACCACATCCAGCAATAGCTGAGGGGGAGGGTGAGCATTTAGAGGAAGTTATGAGGAAGAAATAAGTAACAATGAGAACCTTTGGAGACTACTTAATATTCTCTCAAAAGGATATTAAGTTCTAAATGGAAAAAACACATCTCTAGGTACAACCTCTCAAAAGGTTGTATCTATTGAAAATAGTCCAACTCCAAGTACACAGGTATTTGAGTTTACAATGATCACATCTATAAATACCTTTCAGAGGAAGAAGAAGAAACAGGCCCTGATCAATGATCAACCTGTCACTTAATGCACACATAGGATCTCACATTGATGCTTCTCTTTTCTCTATTCAAGAGGACCAACCAATATTCAAATTCTACCCTTATTATTTCTTCTTCTCTCTTTGATATTTCTTTAGAAGCAATTGAAAATTTGTTAATTCCATTGGTTTTAGATTCTTTGAAATTTCAATCATCAAAGAAGCCAATTCTTGAAGCTAAAACAAATAGCAACTCTCAACTCATCAGTGGATAATACAATTGTATTTTATCAAACATCCATTAATACAAAACACATATTTCTTATTTTTTACACCACTCCAGGACACCTACAACAGGAAGATTTTATATTTAGTGAGCCTAAGAGAATTCAAAATGAGAGTCAGACTTTGTGTCTGGAAAAAGGTGAAGAAAAAGAAATTAAAGCAAATTTTTTTTAAAGTAAGTGTAAGAGGTTGACTTGTAAAAGTCAAGCCAAAAGAGAGGGTGTGAGCAAGGATGAGATCTTTGAAAAAAAGAATAGAGAGAAATTATGTCACACACCACCTTTGCAGCTCATGTATTCTTTGATTACCATTTTTGATCAAACATCAGAGAATACTAAGAGAAGAACTTATGTATGGTTGGTTGGAAGCAAGCAACACAAGTGTTAGGAATTATAGCATTTGATGATGATGCATAAACTTAAAATTGTTAGATTTTGTAATTGTACAAGTACTTGCAGTAGTGTTCTATCAAATACTACCATCAGAGATTGCAGGAGACCATAAGAGACTACAAGGAATGCATTTGGAGATTTCAACAAAAGTCAAAGTTAATCAAACAAAATTAGCTTATTGGAGATTAAGTTCTTACCTATCGGAGACTAAGTTTTTGCCTATCGGGGACTAAGTTTTCGTTCAACAGAGACTAAGTTTTCGTTCATCAGAGACTAAGTTTTCGTTCATCAGAGGCTAAGTTTTCGTTCATCAGAGACTAAGTTTTCGTTCATCAGATCAGAGACTAAGTTTTTGTTCATCAGTTCATCAAAGACTAAGTTTTTGTTCATCAGAGATTAAGTTTTCGTTCATTAGAGACTAAGTTTTTGTTCATTAGAGACTAAGTTTTCGTTCATCAGAGACTAAGTTTTTGTTAAGAATAATAGCATTTGATGATGATGTACAAACTTAGAATTGTTAGATTTTGTAATTGCACATGTACCTGCTGTAGTTCACTATGAGAAACTACTATCAGAGACTACTAAGACTACGTTTGGAGAATTCAACAAAAGTCAAAGAGTGATCAATCAAATTTAGTCTATCGGAGACTAAGTTTTTGTTCATCGGAGACTACGTTTTTTGGTCATCGGAGACTGTTAGTGCAATATAAGCACAAGTGTTTGTAGAAGGGGGGGGGGGGGGGATGAATGCAAACACTTAAAACTTATCGCCCTTTTAAACTAGAAAGGCTTACTGGAATACAGTTTTATCTTTCAGAAAAACTATTGGAAATGAACACACAGATTCAAGTTAAAATAGTTATATTAAAACTTGGGGTTTTTTTGGAAATCTGTATAATCACAAATGTGATTTACAACTACAAATTCTGCAAATAAAATTCACAGCTTCTCACTCTCACTAGCTACAAAAACTTTTCTCTGAAAAATAATTCTCTCAAGAAATATATTACAGAGCTTCCTAGTGTTGTGTGCTTCTTTGTTTGTTTGATCTGTTGGATAGAATTAATCACTGTTTTTTGTAATGAGAGCTCCGTTGCTTATATGATAAATCAGTGAGTTGAAATCACGTGCTTGAGACGTGCTGCTCTTCTCAACTTAGCCACAAGTATGTCACATCGAAACTTTATGTGTCAGACCGCTGCATGCTTTGTTGCTACTTTTCTTCCCCTGATCTGTGTGCAATTAATGCATGAGAGTTCTCATTGGATCAAAAACAAACTTCAAGAAATATCTTTCCAGTTGATATTTCTTGCTTCTGAAACACGTTACGTTGATTTCCGTGTAAGTACTGATGACGGGTGCATGCTATCATAACGATCCACTAATTATCAGCCCTGATGAACTTTGGCCAGTGCTTCTGGATCCCCTGATGCTTATTGACTGGATCAGGGCTTCAACCTTCACTTGAGTTTTACTCAGTGCTCCTTTGATCCTGATGGTTATGACTGACGGCATACACTGATGGCTTCCACTAATGTCATGTTGGTCATTCTCCCTGACGGGTTACCCTGTTGGGTTTGCCTGACACTGACATGTCCTAAAGTGTTTCCCTGACGGGTTGGTCTGCCCTCGTCATACCCTGACAAGTTCCCCTGATGGGTTCCAATCAACGCAACTTAGAATTTCTGATGTGCGGAATACTTTGACTTTTTACTTGTAGCATCAGACATTCTTCTTCACTTTGTCAAGTCCTTTGAATGCTTCTGTTTTCTGACTTGCCTTGTGAAGTTATTGACCATCCACTAATGAATAAGTTTATCATCAGCGGATGCAAAACTTGTGCTGATCTTAAGGTTTATAAAGTACCTCAAGTATTTACAGTTGCACAACTTATTACATAATCATCATCATCATCATTTATCTCTAACAGAGACTAAGTTTTTCTTTATCGGAGACTAAGTTTTTGGTTATCGAAGACTAAGTTTTTGTTCATCGGGGGTCAAGTTTTTGTTCATCGGAGACAAAGTTTTTGGTCATCAGAGACTAAGTGTTTGTTCATCAGAGACTAATGTTGAAGCAACTAGAGACTAAAACAAAGACACTCCAATGCATTAAAGTAGCCTTGAGAAGATTTGACCGTCGCCAAACTTAAAATGACTATCGCCAAAGTTGTTGGGCAATTCAACAACATCGCCAAACTTAAAATTACTCATCGCCAAAGTTGTCGGGTAATTTACAGTAGCGCCAAAGTGCTCGGGCATTAGTGGATAAAATGTGAACCACCAAAGTGCTCGAGTGTTAGGGGATAAATCTCTTGGCATCAGGGGACGAGTTTCTCGGCGTCAGTGGACGAGTTTCTCGGCGTCAAGGGACGAGTTTCTCGGCGTCAGTGGATGAGTTTCTCGGCGTCAAGGGACGAGTTTCTCAGCATTAGTGGATGAGTGTCTCAGCATCAGGGGATAGTTTTCTCGTCGTTAGGGGATAAATATACATTGATAAATAGACTGTCTATCAGGGGATAAAATAATCAGAGAGTAAACATGACATATGAGATGACACATAGCTGAGTTCACAAATTCACTAACTCAAGTTTAAAGGCGGTGAAATTAAAGTATAGATGATGGTCCAATAAGGAGAGATTGGCTACCAAAGAAGATTCAAGGAGATAAGTTATACACTGCAGGTGTGAACACTAATATGGAAAAAGTCATACTTATACACTATCATGCGTATATAGTTACTGGAGTGAAAACTGCAGAGATAACTTATAGAAACTTGAAGGAGGAAAATATGGAAGCTGGTCTAATCAAAAACCAGGAAGCTCATAGAGATAAGTTATTCACTGCAGAGATAACTTATCATGGGAACTCCAAGAGGAGAGGAAGGAGTTGGTGTGCTGATACACCAGAGATGTTACATAACAGGTCGGCGTGCAAGGAAGGTCATGCAAAAAGAAGAAGTTATGTGATAGAGCTGCAATTACCAAAAAATATCAGAGTTATTTTTGGAGGCAACTCACTGAAGAAGCTTGGAGAACAAGGAAGCTATGTGTATAAATAGAGACATGGAGTAGCTGAGATAAAAGACATAGAGATAACAACAAGAATATATCTTATCTCAAATCATATTGCAGTTGTAATAAACTTATAGAGAAAGAGAAACAAGTTTTCATAACTTGAGAGAAACTAGAATTCATATTCTAGAGTGTAACTAGAATTCATATTCTAGAGTGTAACTGATATTTTCAACAGAGTTGTTAGAAGCTGGTCATTCATACCAGTGAGCTTTTGTAATCTTTCATTAATTTATAAAAGTTTAGAAACACTTGTGATATATTGTATTCTTTTAATTCCGCAACTTTTAATACAATATATTCACTAAACTCACAAAGTTCGAATGTACTTCTTGTGGAAGAAGATAATGTTTTTGCATTTGGAATCAACTGATTCTTAGTATGCTGACATCCTCAAGGATGGACCTGTTGTTCTCACAAAAGTTGTGCCACAAAGTATTGTTGATGGCATTCCAACTCCAAAGACATTTGTACCTAAAAAGCCAAATGAGCTCTCCAAAGAAAAAAAAGAGGAAGTCCTAAAAGACAGAAAAACCATGAACATCCTCTACAATGGGTTGGACAATGATACGTTCAACAGTGTCATCAACTGCCAAAAGTTCCAAGGAAATATGAGAAACCATTCAAATATTATGTGAACGAACTAAAGAAGTAGGGGCCAACAAAAGGTCATTACTCATTCAACAATATGAGTATTTCACTGCCAAACCTGGAGAATCTATTACTCAACTATATGATAGATTCAACAGACTCATCAATGATCTTTGATTGCATGGGAAAGTCTATGAGAATATAGACACAAATATTAAATTCATAAGGTCACTTCCACAGTCATGGGATGCCAAGACAATTGTTGTAAGGGAAAATAAGGACATGAATACCGTGTCCTTGGACAAGCTCTATGGTAATCTCAAAACTTATGAGCTTCAAGTGCAACAGAGAAGCATGCTAAATCCTGACTTCAAGAAAGAGAAGTCTGTTACACTTACAGCAGAGACAAGTAATATGAAGCTTAATGGGAAAAGAGTTCTCATTAAGGAATCAGATTTTGATCAAGAATCTGATAAAGAAACTAAAGATGCGAAGGTAGAGGAAGAACTCTGCACACCTGAAGATTTAGAAGACATTGATGAAGTTCTAGCTTTAATAGCTAGAAAATTCAAAAAGCTTAAATTTGCCATGAGAAAGCTTGGATTCAACAATGTCTTTTCATCAAAGAAAGAAAGACAATCTGGCAAGGATGAAAGTCAATTCCACAACTTCTAATACAGTATATTCACTAAACTCACAAAGTTCGAAAGAATTTTGTGGTTTGTATTCAACCCCCCCCCCCCCCCCCCCCAAACCATCTTGTGGGACAAATAATTTTTGTTCATCAAAGACTAAGTGTTTGTTCATCAGAGACTAATGTTGAAGCTACCAGAGATCGAGATATAACATCATACATCCAGATATAACAACAAGAATATATCTTATCTAAGATCAAATAGCAGATCTAATAAACTTATATAGAAGCAAGTTTTTCATAACTTGAGTGTAGCAAGTTTTTAGAAACTTGAGAGAAGCTAGAAATCATTTTTCTAGAGTGCATCTGTTATTTTAAATAGAGATTGTATGCTGCGGGTAATCACTAGCAGAAAGAATTGTAAAGATTCAAATTGATTTACAATAAATATACATATTGTAGATTAATATTCATATCTTGCAATTTGTTTTACTGTTTCATATGTTATATCTTTTCGGTAAAGTTGTTTTAACTGTTCTTAAGTTTTAAACTATATTAAACAGTTTAATTCAAAGAAAAGTTAGTAATTATATTCAACCCCCCCCCCCCCCACCCCTACAATTACTCTACGAGACAAACAATTGGTATCAGAGCAGTTCTAGATTAATTTAATCTAGAGATCATGAGTCATTCGAAGGATAACACCAGAGTTCCACATCTCAAGAAGGGTGAATACTCATTCTGGATACAAAGGATCTTAAGTTATCTTGATGCAAAAGATGACCAATACCTGGAGATTATTGAAAAAGGTCCTCCAGAAATAAAGAAGCTTGTAGCTGGCATTACCTCTGACAGAGTTACTACACCAGACAAATATGAAGCAGAAACTCCAAAAGAATTTAGTCAATCAGAAAAGGAGGAGGCTACCAAGGATAAGAAGGTCAGAGATATCCTTATCACGACACTTGATAACAACATGCTATACAAAGTTATGAAGTACAAAATATCCAAGGAGGTTAGGGACAAGCTTACTGTCCTATGTGAAGGGAATGACCAAATCAAACTAAACAAGCAACTCCTGTTGATTCAACAATATGAGGTTTTTACTGCCAAGGATTGTGAATCTCTTGATGATCTATATGAGAGATTCATCCAATTAATTAATGATTTATCTACCTATGGCCAGGAGTATTTTGTGCTTCAAATGAATCATAGGTTTTTGAGAGCTCTTCCCTGACATTGCGATCCAAAGACTTATACAATCAGAGAAGCCAACAAAGATCTAGGTCTTCTAACATTAGATGAGATATATGGAAACTTGAAGACCTATAAGTTAGAAATCCAGCAATGGAATAAGCAGCACTCCAAAGATAGATCTGTTGCACTGATTGCAGAGCCAAAGAAAAAGAAGTTTGGTGGACACATAAAGGTTTCCATTAAGAAAGAAGATTTCAATTATGAGTAAGAAGACAGTGAGACTGAAGAAATGAAGTTAGGAGTTATACACTTGAAGAGCTAGATAAGATTGATGAAAGCCTGACTTACATTGCTAGGAAATTTAAAAACCAGAGGTTTCAAAGAGGGAGAATGTTCAGGAAAGACTCATCAACATCAACATCTATTGCTCTCAAGCCAAGTCAATCAACCATGATTGGCAAATCAAAAATCAGGTGTTATAACTGCAATGAGTTTGGTCACTTTTTCAGTGAATGCAAGAAGCCCAAAGTTGAGAAGAAGAAATACTTCAATGATGATATTATAAAAAGAAGTACTTTAATCTTCTCAAGAAAAAGTGAAAGGCATTTATAGCTGAAGGTAAGGACTGGGTGGATTCAGATGAATCTAATACTAAGGAAGAAATTGTAAATTTTGCGTTAATGGCTAAATCCTTAAGCAATTCTGAAGGAGAAACTGACTGTGACGACCCCAAAAATCCCTAATTGGACTGGGGCTTCGTCAAAAAAAGGAAAAGATAACAACACATTCATTCATAGCATAAATACTGATAGAAGGAAATAGTAGAGAGTTAATACAACCCAAAATATTACATTCTCAGCGGAAGCTATTCTATCTCTATATTATAATACATGACATCATAACTTCAAAACATCCTCCTTCCTTCTTCAGCGGAAAACTCAGTAGCCAATCATCTTTGCTTTCCCCTTGTTAGAGGGTTCAACCTTTGTACCATGCCCTGCGAGACATTTAAATTTAACAAGAATGAGCGATCTACGCTCAACAAGTATATAAACAAATTGGATAACCAAATCTGGAATGTTTATGGAAATTCAATTCCGTTTGTGAGGCTCAGTGAAGAAATACCAATGCCTCGAAAATCTTTGAAGAATCTCTGAGGATTACTGATAATAAACAATGTGTAATCCTCCTCGAAGAAAGACAGGTATACACTTGTGCATATCTTTCTAAAAATACCCATCTGGGGCTAAACCCGTTGGATCTGCTAACCATACGGTATACAGCTGGCCTAGTTGTGCCTGCATGATCCCTCCTTATGTGAACGTACGTAGTCACTTATAATTCCTCTAGGTCAGGTGACAGAACACATCAACACCTTTCCCTTCCTCTTGTCAACCATGTGGCATAACCCATTTAAGGGACATATCATTTTCATTTGTTTGCACGGGTATAGCATTAAAGAATACTGATAAATCAAAGTTCAGCTATATCCATGTGCATTCATTCATCTCATGCTAGCGGAAATTTAAAGCATAGCATCCTCATTCGTAAAGAAGTTGAAATATATGAATCAAAACCTTGTACGCATATCAAATCAAAAGATAATGTGTTAAATTGAAATAAGCATCAGATTTAATATATACTTGCCTCGGTCCTCAGTTATATCTAATTCAATTTCTTAGGTCCCAAAGGGTAAAAATACTAGAAGGGGGGTTGAATAGTGTTTTTCAAAAATTAAGTCTTGCTTAGAAAACTTTACTGATTTAAACACTTCTTGCTTATAAAAGAGTTTCTTATGATTTAAAAAAGTTTAGCAGCGGAATTTGTTTAAGCAAAACACCCTTTAGTTTTTGTAGCAAAGGTTAATGGCTAAAAGGAGCAAAGATAGTAAGTCTTTGCTGACAGAGTTCAACAGGACTTAAGCAAAGCACAAAACAAAGCAAGTAAGCAATAAGAAAGATAAGCAGAAATAGAGATGAGAATTTTTATAGTGGTTCGGACTAAGCCTACTCCACTCTTCTTCTCTATTACTTGAGAAGGCTATCACTAAAACTTGTTCACACAGAACAATCAGCAGGCGTGTTCACACAAAACAATTAGCAGGCGTGTTCACACAAAACAATTAGCAGGCGTGTTCACACAGACCAATTAGTAGGAGGACACTTAGTCCAATTTACACTAGGTCACTTAGACCAGATTAGTCACACAAACTCTAACCAGATTGAGTAAATCTTACTTGCTATCTTCATGTAGAGTGCTCCTTAGATGAGCAGATTGATAACACTTGTTCAAGCTTTATGATGTCTTGTTGAAGTCTTTAATGTGTTAGAATGGTTGTTCAGTTTTTCTCAATTAGTTGGAGTTAGTCATAAATGAAATTTATGACTCCTATTTATACTCCTTCAGAAAATCTATCCGTTGGGAATTTGAAATAGATCCATTGGAGTGTACTAAACTTGATGTGACTTGTACCTTTATAGCAGTCCTTGCTTAGTTCAAAAAGTTAGCCGTTATTCTGTCTTCTAGTGCCTTTCTAAAGAGTCTCCTAGAAGTTGACTAAGCAGGGTAAAGATAACTTTTTCTGACAACTCAACTTGGATCAAGCAAAGGATCTTGCTTACTTAAGTCCTTGCTTATTTCCATTCTAAGCAGGACTATACTTGGAAAATTCTTCATGTCTTCAGAAACCTTCTAGATAAATTTATCATATCAGCAGACTTCGATGGTGATCAAACTCCTTGCTTAACTACATATTATATCCACCTAACAACTTGGATATTTTTCTAAGTCCTTTTGCAATACTTAAGCAAGGACTATATTAAATCGTCAATTCTTATATATATTAAACAATAAATAAATGTTTAAGCAAAGATTATATAAGCAGGGGTGCAACAACAATCTCCCCCTAATTGATGATGTCAAAACGAGTCATTTTGATCACCACAACAAGAACCAAAAATAATTTTATTTTATATTAGAATGTTCAAAAATTACAAGGTAAAATGAAATACATATGAAAGTAAACTATTCATCATCATCAGCAGGTTCCTCAGAACCCTGCTGATCTTCTCCTTCTCCATATTTCAGCAGCTCCTACCTTCGCCTTTCCTCCGCTTCCTCCTTTTCTCTTTTAAGCGCTTCCTTTTCCTCCTTCCTTTTCTGCATCCTTTCTTTCCTTTTGTTGTACTCCAGCTAAATTTCCTGCACCCTGAGTCGCTTCATTTCCAACTCATACTGCTTGATCTTTGATTCTGATTCTTTGATACTTGCTATTAGCTTGAGACTTTCAGCAGGCCCTGACTTCATTGAAATGACATCAACTTCTTCAAGGGCCTTCTGAAGTCTCATGTAGGGAGAAGGACTCATGATTTGCACAGCAGACTCAGGGATGTGCTTTGGAAGTGTTCTTCTTTTTGGAACAGCAACGGGAGCAACAGTAGGAGTAGTTTCAGCAGGAAGATCAGCAGAGAGCGGAAGGGATTGTTCTTGTTGTGCTTCATGACCTCTCTCCCCCTTTTTGATGGGGAGGAAGTCAATCAGCTTATTCAAGGTTTGCTGAAGTTTCTCAAGCTTATTCTCCATTTTCGTCAGTTTAGAGTCGAAGGCAGAATCAGTAGGAGGGGCTTTGGCAGAGTTATCAACAGGAAATCTTACTAAAACTTGTTCCAGTTGGGCTTCAAGTTTAGCAAGCTTCTACGAGGATGGGGAGGAAACCTTGCTAACAGTAGGTTGAGGATTAGATTCAGCAGGTTCCTCTTCCTCGGGTGCCTCTCCTTCAGCAGCATTGTCCTTAAGCTCCCCCTCAATAGCAAGCATTTCTTCAACAAAAGTTTCTGGAGTAGGCTCTTCCTCGGTCAATACCCTTGTTGGAGAAAGGTGACTAGGGCCTTCTAGGATGTTCTCAGCAAGGAATGCCTTGGGATCCAAGTCGGCTTCCTCAGCATCTTGTATCAGCAGAGCTTTGATGACTTCCTCAGATTTTAGTTCCATTCTTCATTTTGGAGGAATGTCATCAAAGCTTTCAGAATCACTGTTGTTGGATACTTGTGTTTTCTTACCCTTGCCTTTGCCCTTGATAGCAGCATGTTTTCTTCTAGGAGGAAGGGTTGGGTCAGCAGGTGAATATATAGCAAAGCCAGGGAGGACAAGTCTTCTTGCAGCAGAGGGTTTTGTGATTGGCTCAGTTGACTCAGTCGTCTCTGTTGGTGGCTCCTTTGGGGACACTACTAATCGATCAATTTCAGCAGTGTCGTAAGCAGGAGAAGGATTGACTTTATTTGCAATGTGGATTGCAATCTCCACTTCAGCAGGTCTTGTGAAGGAGTCAGAAGTGTCAGCAGACTCCAAGGTCTCTGTTAGCTCCAGTACTTGAGTCGGAGTGGCAGGCTCAGCTGCTGAAGTTTCAATAGGAATGGGTTGGTCAGCCGCAATGACCGCCTCTATGACTTCATCAATTTCTTTGAAGAGTTCATTGGAAGAACTCTTCTTATCATCAGCAGGCGTTGGAGACTGGTCAGCAGGGATGTAGTTGTCAATCTCATCAAAAATGTCATCCCCTGCTGACTCAGCTGTGAGAGGAACGGCGGTGGGGATGTCTTCTTCTTTTTCAGAGGGAGGCTCCACATCAGATCCTCCAGTAGCGATTGCTTCAGCAGCAGAATCTTCATCGAAGAGCTCCATGTAGAATTCATATACCACCCTCTCTTCTTCATTCAAGGTCGAGAGGTCAAATTCAGCAGGCATGGCCTTGGATTTCTTTTTGGGCCTCTGAATTTGAGCCGCTGCTTGCCTCTTCTTGCTGTGTTGGATAGCAGGGATGCATTCGTCACTTCTAGCATTCGGGGTTAAAGATGTTTGGACTTGATCGGGGGACTCTGCCGATCACCTTGCTCTTCTTTCAACAGTAGTTTTAGCAAGGGCAGCAGGGTTACGCTCGTAGTTCTTCACCAGGGAAGGTGTGATCACTTTGTTGCTGATCAGCTTCTTGAACTGGGTCCCTGCTGGGAAGTTTGCTCCAAGAATTCCCTTGATCAGCAGGGACATGGTTCGTCCATGACGAATCTTCATCTTCCTCTTGCTGGAGAAGGATTCAGCAAGGACTTCAAAGAAAATCTGAGCCCAGTTGATTGGCTTCCCTGACTTCAGCAGAGAGACGATAGAAATAACCCTTGCTGATGCCTCGTCCTGTGAGGTGAACTTACACAGCAAGGTCTTGTGAAGGATGTCCATCAGAAGGTCCCATTTCCTTGGGAAGTCCTTCCACTTTTTGTTGTTGTGGGTCTTGACATACCCCAGATCAGCAAGCACTGCAGGGGTGACAGTTGGTGGAGTCAGCAGACCCTGACTTGGCATTTGAAGGACTTTGGCAATGCTTGCTGGGGTGATGAGAACCAGTTGACCACTTACACGTCCGATTATGCTATGGTCATGGACTTGTATTGTTGAGCAGAACTCTCTGATTACTTCCACATATATGGGAGTATCAACAGAGATAATATAATGTACCCTGTTGTTCCTCAGCGGGGTTATAACTTCGGTGATTTCAGCGTCTTGGATGTCAGCAAAGGACTCTAAGTCGATGATTGACTCAGATTCAATTTTGTCCAACCAGTTGGCCATGTCTGCTGATGTTGATCGGAAAAAAAATGTCGGAGAGGTTTAACGGCGGATTTCAGAAGGGTTTGAAGAGAGATTATAGAGAGAGATCTGAGTAATTTCTTCGGTAAAAATTTGAGAAGGGTTAAATGAGTTTATATGGGAGGTGAAAGAAGTTGAACGGTTTAGAGAGTGGTAACTGATATGAGAAGATGAAGAGTTAGTGAGAGAAAAATATGGGTAGTGGTGAGAATTAATTACCGAAAGGACAGCAGCCATAAAAGATCATGGGGAAGAGTGTAATTTAATGCGAAGAGAGAAAATAAACGGCTAGTCATAATGGCCTATTTTTTCGGCGGTAATTGCTTAGCACGTTTCTTGCTGATGTGGATGGACAATGATATGAATCAGCAGGGACAATATCCTTGCTGATCTTGTAGCTTCCTTGTTGATCTTGTAGCTTCCTTGCTGATCTTGTTGCTTCCTTTTTGAGGCGTGGTATCAGCAGGGTCTTGTAAGCAACAGTCATCCCTTGTTTATGAGATAAGCAAGGTCTTAGAATTAGTCTCTGAAAAAGTGCTTTCATTGACAGATCTCCCCTTTTTCTGATATTTTCAGCAAGGTTGATATAGATTTGCAGCAGCATGTTCTGTACTTTGTCAGCAGGGGTTCTTCTTTCAGCAGCATCTTTGACTTTTCAGCAGGAGATTTACATAGTTTTTGAAACAGCTCTTTTGTCTGGACGTCTCCCCTTTTTCAGAATTTTTCAGCAAGGTCATTGTTGATCAGGGTGGACTTTATCAGCAGCATCTTTGTCATTTCAGCAATGTGAAATGTGTCTTTCAGCAGGGATAAAAAGTCTGCTTAGACATCAGCAGTACTTTTTCTTCTCCTAAATTTAATTCGATAAGAACAAAAGTCCTTGCTTAAGCAAACAAGATGTTAGTAGCAAAATGCTTATTCACAATTTAACATGCCTAATTCACTTATTAATTTATTAAAACGATTTTCATCCAAGGGTTTTGTAAAAATATCTGCTAATTGATTTTCAGTAGGAATATAGTTTATCTCTATAGTACCTTGTTGTATATGATCTCTAATGAAATGATGCCTTATATCTATATGTTTAGTTCTAGAGTGTAAAATAGGATTATAAGCAATGGCTACAACACTTGTATTATCACAGAATATAGGGATAGACTTGAAATCAAACCTATAATCAGCAAGTTGATTCTTCATCCACAGAATTTGTGCAACACAACTTCCTGCTGATATGTACTCAGCTTCAATAGTGGATGTTCATACAGAGTTTTGCTTCTTGCTGAACCACGAGACAAGTCTTCCTCCTAGAAATTGGCATGTACCACTAGTGTTTTTTCGATCAATTTTACACCCAGCAAAGTCAGCATCCGAGTATCCAGCAAGGTTGAAGTTGGAATCTTTTGGATACCATATTCCTAAGTTAGGAGTTCCTCTGAGATATCTGAAAAATCTTCTTAACAGAAGCTAAATGTGATTCCTTGGGGTTAGATTGAAAATGTGCACAAATACATGTAGCAAACATAATATCTGGTCTACTAGCGGTTAAGCATAGCAAGGATCTGATCATACCTCGATAACTTTTTATATCTACAGATTTACCTTGCTCATCTTTGTCTAACTTTGTTGCTGATGACATAAGAGTCTTCATTGGACTTGTTGTTTCCAATCCAAACTTCTTCAACAGGTCTTTAGTGTACTTTGATTGGTTGATGAAAATTCCATCACATCTTTGCTTAATTTGAAATCCAAGGAAGAAATTCAACTCTCCCATCATGCTCATCCCAAACTTACTCTGCATAAGCTTAGCAAATCTTGAACTAAGTTTTTCATCAGCAGAACCAAAGATTATATCATCTACATAAATTTGTACCAACAATGTTTTATCTTTATGCTTTTTAATGAAAAGTGTAGTGTCTACTTTACCTCTACTGAAACCTTCATCAATTAAAAAGGAAGATAAAGTATCATACCATGCACGTGGAGCTTGCTTAAGACCATATAAAGCTTTATCAAGCCTATATACATGGTGAGGATTAGCATGATCAGCAAAACCTGGGGGTTGCTCCACATAGACTTCCTCCTGAAGTTCTCCATTCAGAAATGCACTCTTGACGTCCATTTGAAACACCTTGAAGTCTTGATAAGCAGAGTAAGCAAGAAAAATCCTTATGGCTTCAAGCCTTGCTACTGGAGCAAAGGTTTCATCATAGACGATTCCTTCCTCCTGAGAATAGCCCTTAGCTACAAGTCTTGCCTTGTTCCTTGTGATGATTCCATCTTCATCCATCTTATTTTGGAATACCCACTTGGTGCCAATTACTGCATGATTCCTTGGCCTGGGAACAAGATTCCAAACTTTGTTCCTGCTGAATTGGTTTAGCTCTTCTTGCATAGCAAGGACCCACTTAGCATCAGCAAGAGCATCCTCAATTTTCTTAGGTTCCATTTGGGATAGGAAGCTTAGAAAACCACTTTCATTTTGAGCAGATCTTCTAGTCTTTACTGAACTTGTAGGATTTCCAATTATCAAGTCTTTTGTGTGAGACTTAGTCCATTTCATCCTTCTTGGTAGATCTGTTCGAATGTCTTGCTGTCTTAGTTCCTCCAAGTTAGGTTCATCATCTTTTACTTCAGCAGGGGTGCTATCCAATGAGTCAGTGCTTTCTGAATGTACTCCAGCAGGATCTTCCTTAGTCTCTACAGCCTGTTGATTCTCATTTGATTCCTGCTCAACTATTAGAGGGAGTGAACCACTTGGTTCCTCATGGTTAGTTTCATCAAATACTACATGAACTGATTCTTCTACTGTTAGAATTCTTTTATTAAAAATACTTAAAGCTTTGATGTGAGTAGAGTACCCTAAGAAAATACCTTCATCAGATTTTGCTTGAAATTTAGTTAAGTACTCCTTACCATTATTGTGAACATAGCAGGGACATCTAAAGATCTTGAAATAGCTTATGTTCAATTTTCTTCTTTTCCATAGCTCGTATGGAGTTTTGCTTAGTGTTGGATGAATGAGTGATCGATTTTGAGTATAGCAAGCAGTGTTCACTGCTTCTGCCTAGAAGTACTCAGGAAGTCTAGCATCAGCAAGCAATGTCCTTCCAGCTTCTTCTAAGGTTCTATTCTTTCTTTCAACCATTCCATTTTGCTGTGGGGTCCTTGGTGTAGAGAAGTTATGAGAAATTCGTTGCTTATCACAAAACTCAGTAAAGCCTCCAAAGTCAAATTCTCTTCCATGATCACTTCTTACTGACTTGATTCTGAGTTCTCTTTCATTTTGCACTTATCTGCTGAATTTCTCAAACTCTGCTAATGCATCATTCTTGTGAGCAAGAAATAATGCCCATGTAAATCTTGTGAAGTCATCCACAATAGTGAATGCATATCTCATTCCACCAAGACTACTTGATATAGGGCCAAACAAATCAAGATGTAATAGTTGGAGGGGCATAGAGTTTGATTTTTCAAGTTTGCTTAAGAAAGATTGTTTTGTTTGCTTGCCAAATTGACAAGCTCTACATGGTTTTTCTTTTTCAAAGGAAAATTTAGGCAAACCTTTTACAAGATCTTTAGCAGCGAGTTTTGAAATAGTTTTAAAGTTTAAGTGTGAAAGTCTCTTATGCCATAACCAACTAACATCTGCTGAAGCTTTAGCAAGAAAGCAGGTTGTTTCAGCAAGACTTAGCTTAGCCAAATCTACTACATAAACATTCCCATTTCTTGAACCAGAAAGCTTCAGAGAATTTGTTTGAAGATCCCTTACCTGACATTGATTGTCTAAGAAGGTGACCTTATGCCCTTTGTCACACAACTGGCTTATACTAAGCAAGTTATGCTTGAGACCCTCCACGTAGGCAACCTTGTTGAAGCATATTAACCCATTTCCTGCTGAACCATATCCCTTAGTTCTTCCAGCACTATTATCTCCAAAGATCACTTGAGGTCCATCCTTTTCTTTGAAATTGGTGAGCAAGGCTTTATCTCCCATCATATGTCTTGAACATCCACTGTCCAAGTACCAAATTTGTTCCTTGCTCACATCCTGCAAAACATAAGCAATCACTTTGGTAACCAGTAAGACTTGGGTCCAGTAAGGTTAGTACCCTTGGGGACCCATACTTGTCTCATTTTTGGTTTTTGAGACCAACCAGAATAGTAAGGGTCAGCAAGGCAAAGAGAAGCTATGTGGCCAATCCTATGGCAATAATAGCATCTCAAATGCATCATGTTGTGATGTGTGTGCTTCTTACCTCTTCTCTTGGGTTAAGGTGGTTTCCAGTGTTTGCTCCTAACCCAATCTTTGCTAAATTTCAAATTCCTTGCATGGTTATAATTAAGAGCAGGAGAAACACGGTTCTTGCTAAACTTTCCACCCTTGGTCTGTTTAGCACCATGTCCCTGCTTATAGTTACAGTTAGCAGGGAATTTGTTCTTTAGCAAGGCAACATTTCTGTTATCTTTGGTTGCAACAGGAGGTTCACACTCTGCTGAATGCACAGAGATTGTTTTGCTGATTGATTCAGCATCACTTTCCCCACTCCCTTCAGCAAGCACTTCGCAAGTCCCGAATCCAATTCCACTTCGATCTAACATGCTTATTTGGCTTTTCAGCAAAGCACAAGCGTTTGAAGAAGACTTGTTCCATGTGGAGATTGTAAAAGTTAATTCCTCAATATGGGAGGCTAACTTAGACTCTCTCTCTTGAGAGTCTCTGAGATGCTTTCTAAGCAGAGTCCTCTCATCATCAGCAACAAGTAACTCCAAATTCTCAACTTGCACATTTTTAAGTGTAAGCAAGATTTCAGAGTTCTTGCTCCTTAGTTGATCAGACTCTGCTGAAGCAGTCTTCTATATCTATGTCATTGAGATGCAACATCTTTGAGCAAAAAGCGCAGCTCAGCTTCAGTAATATCAGTGGAGTCAAAATCAAATACCTCAGTAAGGTCGACTTCCTTGCTGGGTTCGGATTCTCTAGCCATTAAGCAAAGGTTAGCAGTTTCTGGTCCGGAGTCTTCTAAGTTACTTTCACTCTCATTCCATGACTTTTCAGCAAGAAGACCCTTGTCTTTCTTGAAATTTGAAAGATTGTTCTTTTGCTGGTACTTCTTTTTGTAGTACTCTTTTCCCTTGCTTTTGTCGTTAGCAAGGAATTTCTTTTCCTCCCTTGCTGAACTTCGGCAGTCAGCAACGTAGTGGCCCAGCTTTTTGTAATTGTAGCATAGATCCTTTGATGAATATCTCTTGTTGCTGCTTGTATTTCTTCTAAAGTTTCCTCTGTCCTTCCTCATAAACCTTCTGAACTTCCTGGCTAACATAGCCATATCTTCATCACTATCAGCAGACTCTGAGTCAGAATCTATTTGTTGCTTTGGTTCAGCAGCCTTCAATGCAACTCCTCTGTCTTTCCTTCTTGGCTCAGATGTAGAATCTCTCTGAGCTAACTACATTTCATATGTAAGCAGGTTTCCATAGAGTTGTTGGAGATCAGTAGTATGTAAATTTCTCAACTCTTTGACAACAGTGGTCTTAGGATCCCACTGCCTTGGTAAAGATCTCATGAATTTGAGATTTATGTCCTTTGTGTCATAGGTTTTCCCTAGAGCACGCAAGTTATTAAGCAGGACAGTAAACCTTTCGTATATAGCAGTGAGATTCTCCCTCTGCTGCATGCTGAACATTTCATACTGTTGAATAAGCAAGGATTGTTTATTCTCTCTGACTTCTATTGTTCCTTCATTGAGAACCAGCAAGGCATCCCATACCTCTTTAGCAGAGGTGCAATTAGACATGCTTTCGAACATTTTTTCTTCAAGAGCCATGAAGCGAATGTTCATCGCCTTTTTGTTGTAGCCTATCAATTTCTTCTCATCATCAGTCCATTCCTTCCTTTGCTTAGGAATGAGCTTATTTGGATCATCAACAGATAGCTTCTCTGGTATGTAGGGACCAACTTTTATTGCTTCAAATAGTTCCTCATCAATGGCATCCATGTATACCTGTATTCGTAATTTCTAGTTAACAAATCTATCTCTGGTACACATTGGGGGCTTGCTACCAAAATCACTTCTTAAAGCCATTAGAAAATTTAGGATCCTCTCAAGCTTTAGAGCTTAGCAAAGAGTGTTAAACTCTGATACCACTTGTTAGGTCCCAAAGGTTAAAAATACTAGAAAGGGGGTTGAATAGTGTTTTTCAAAAATTAAGTCTTGCTTAGAAAACTTAACTGATTTAAACACTTCTTGGTTATAAAAGAATTTTTTATGATTTGAAAAAGTTTAGCAGCAGAATTTATTTAAGCAAACCAACCCTTAGTTTTTGTAGCAAAGGTTAATGGCTAAAAGGAGTAAAGATAGTAAGTCTTTGTTGATAGAGTTCAACAGGACTTAAGCAAAGCACAAAAGAAAGCAAGTAAGCAATAAGAAAGATAAGCAGAAATAGAGATGAGAATTTTTATAGTGGTTCGGACTAAGCCTACTCCACTCTTCTTCTCTATTACTTGAGAAGGCTATCACTAAAACTTGTTCACACAGAACAATCAGTAGGCGTGTTCACACAGAACAATTAGCAGACGTGTTCACACAGAACAATTAGTAGGAGGACACTTAGTCCAATTTACACTAGGTCACTTAGACTAGATTAGTCACACAGACTCTAACCAGATTGAGTAAATCTTGCTTGCTATCTTCAAGTATAGTGCTCCTTAGATGAGCAGATTGATAGCACTTGTTGAAGCTTTATGATGTCTTGCTGAAGTCTTTAATGTGTCAGAATGGTTGTTCAGTTTTTCTCAGCTAGTTGGAGTTAGTCATAAATGAAATTTATGACTCCTATTTATACTCCTTCAGAAAATCTATCCGTTGGAGTGTACTGAACTTGATGTGACTTGTACCTTTACAGCAGTCCTTGCTTAGTTCAAAAAGTTAGCCGTTATTTTGTCTTCTAATGCCTTTCTGAAGAGTCTCCTAGAAGTTGACTAAGCAGGGGTAAAGATAACATTTTTTGACAACTCAACTTGGATCAAGCAAAGGATCTTGCTTACTTAAGTCCTTGCATATTTCCATTCTAAGCAGGACTATACTTGGAAAATTCTTCATGTCTTTAGAAACCTTATTGATAAATTTATCATATCAGCAGACTTCGATGGTGATAAAACTCCTTGCTTAACTACATATTATATCCACCTAACAAGTTGGATATTTTTCTAAGTCATTTTACAATACTTAAGCAAGGACTATATTACATCATCAATTCTTATATATATTAAACAATAAATAAATGTTTAAGCAAAGATTATATAAGTAGGGGTGCAACAACACAATTCACTTGCGAAAGACTCTATAAAACATGCATATCATAGGAGAATTTTAATTCCTTGATAAAATTATGTAAGAAAATGCATATGTGATGTCTTTAAACTTTTAATGTCTTAAATCTAACATAAGAACCATTGAAGTTAAATTAATAATTGAAACATCATAAAATAATTTAAGAAAATAATGTTTTATGGTTTCAAAGACAAACTGCGCGTCAAGGGAAAATCTTCCACGTCAGGGGATCATTTGTCATCAGGGGATAACTAGTCGTCAGGGGATGACTGAACATTAGTGGGTAAACTACCCGTCAGGGGATGTCTCGCCCGTCAGGTGATGTCTCTCGACCATCAGGGGATAGCCTTTGACTATCAAGGGATAGTTTCTCGGCCATCAGAAGATAGCCTTCGACCATCAAGGTATCATTCACTCATCAGGGGATAATTTGTTCACCGCTAAACTTGTCGGGTGATAACTTTGACTATCGCCAAGCTCTCTTGGTTGTCAAGGGATGATTTGTTCATCGCCAAACTTGTCGGTAATTCATTTGACTGTCTCCAAACTCATCGCCAACTAGCTATCACCAAACTCGCCAGTGGATAATTGTTCAACGCCAAACTCAGCAAGTCAGTGCCAAACTCGATAAGTCATCGCTGAACTCGTCGGGTAAGAATTTTTACTTATCAGAGACTAAAGAATCTTCCTTTATCGGAGACTAAAAAATTCCTTCATCGAAGACTACAATACTTTTCCTTCATCGGAGACTAACATATACACTGTCGGAGACTAACTTGGAATCTCCCAGGGACTATCTTAAAGGGTCAGAGACTAACTCCAATCGATCGGAGACTAAGTTAAGACTTGTCTCAGATACAGTGGTGTCTTCCTCACTCCTCCATTGGTGGTGTTCTTCCACCATAACCATATCTAGGTCGACCCTCATCATCCTTTCAGTAATACATAAAATCTCTTGGAATCTACTAGCTCTTATAGGCACAGTTTAGGCCTACTAATAAAAAGAAATGTTTGGTAGTTAAAGGTTTGTCTACCAGGTGGTTGTCAACTTCCTTACACTCATTTTGGATAGCTTTTTGAAATAAATAGCATTAACTCTATCTGTTAAAAGCATGCATTAAATCGTACTTTTGGAAATGAATGAACAAGGTGTTAAACGTGGCATGCAAAACAGAACAAAAGTGCAAGAAACAGAGCAGGACTTTAATGTAGTGCTCTTACCTCTTTGGCTTCAACGAAGAAGTGAAAAGCTAAGGTTATTCTTCGAAAAGGATAGTTGCTCTAAAAGTGAATTTGGATTTGGTGGTATACTGAATTTATGAAAGTGGGGCTAGGGTTGTACCAACATGATATATATATATATATATATATATATCTCACTTGCTGAATAACAAGAGCCGTTGGATTATTTGGAATTAGATTTCAGTCGTTGGCTGGAAAAAAGCAGCAATAAGCCTTAGAATGGAGTGATTGGTTTGAAAAGGCGGTGTTACGGCTATTAATAGACATCGGTCATCTATCATAACCCACTCTAGTGTACTATTGGAGATGATATGCACTGGACGGGTCACGTGCACAACTCTGAGATACATTAATTACTACTTGTTCCACAACAGTCTTTTGTTCAAAGTGGGTACTGCAGCTTATACTCGTTCACACCCGTATGCTTCTTTCCACATGAAAACATACGCAAATACAAGATAAAACTTGAATAAAATAATCATTTAAAAACTTGTGCTCACAATACATTTAAAATCTTTTGGACATCACATTGCCATAACATTTTCATTATTCATACCGAATAAAAGAAATTGAACCTCCATGCATAAAATAAATTACAAAATGAATTAATCGTATAACAAAACTCATTTGGAATTTTGGGTTCTCACACTGAATCATAGAACTCATCACCAACTAAGGTACATAACTTCAATATCTCTTCAATTTCTTAAAATGAATGTGATGCTACCATTCAAGAAATGACCAAAGAGATTTATGACTTGCATGCTAGTTTAAGATCTCTTACTGAAGAAAACAATAGGATTACTGAGACCAATAATGCTATTTATGAGAGAAATACTTTGTTAGAATCTGATTTGTTAATTTTAGAAAAGGCCAAAACTGAAGCTCTTAATGCTAAGAGAAATCTTGATAATGCCTTGAAAAGAGAATCTTACCTAGTTGAAAAACTCAAGGCTGAACAAGATAAAATAAAATAATGGACATAATCCTCACACAAAGTGCAGGATCTTTTAAATTCACAAAATCCTAATCAAAAGGCTAGATTAGGATGCTCAGATATGCCCATTGTTGTATCAATTGGTGAACAACCCATCACCACTGATAAAGATAAAGAATCAGAAGCTAGCACAGAGCCTAAAACAGTAGGAAAATTAAAACCAATCAAATTTGTTAAACCTACTAAGATGTTCTACTTGTTCTAAAGTTGTAAATTCTACTTCTATAATGAAAACTTTGGAACCTGGGCTAGAGAAAAAGGCTACTAAGAATGTTGGTTTTCTTATTGACAAACAATTAAAAGAAAAGATAAAAAGCAGTCCAATATCTAAGCGTAAGAAAAACAGGAATAGTAAATTAGGTATTAATAAATACAGTAATTATACACAAATACCTAATGCACTTAGGAAGACATGCACCAAGTGTGGGAACTCCAACCACCTTGCTTTTAAATGCACAAAAATTACTGATAACATGCATGCTCCTCCTGTTTCATATGCAGCTCCTTGTCCATACATTGCACCACCTCAATATATGCCATGTCATAATTGTGGTGACATAAGACATCCATCATATGCTTGCAATGTCTGTGGAAACTGTTATTATGCTTATCCCTATATGCCTAATGTTCATAATAACACAAGGAGAATATCTCCTAAAAGATCAAAGGTTGTTCACAAGCCGCCTAGGACCAAGGTGGATCTTTCCCCTCCTAAAAAGAGGGAGGAAAAGAAAAAGAATACACAACCAATGACCAAGTGTAAACCTATGATTAAAACTATTAAATCAAAATCCAAGTAGGCTTGGGTTCCTAAAAGATCTAACTAGTTTACATGTGTGTGCAGGGCAAGAAGAAGCAGCAGTTGTGGTACTTGGATAGTGATTGTTCAACACACATGACTGGAAATAAGTCCTTGCTCTCACAGGTTGAGGAGAAAGCTGGCCCAAATGTATCCTTTGGAGATGACAGTATTGGAAACACTATGGGATATGGCAAAGTAGTTTATGAAAATGTCATCATTGAAGATATAGCTCTGGTTGATGGCCTAATGCACAATCTACTCAGTGTTAGTTAGTTTTGTGACAAAGGCTATCAAGTTGTTTTTAAGGATGAACAATGCCTTATAAGCAACAAAAAAATGGAGATGTTACATTGTCTGGAATCAAAAAAGACAATGTATACATAGCTAACTTCTGCTCAACAAATGAAGGACAATACACATGCTTTTACAGCAAAGCATCAGCAGATGAAAGTTGGCTATGACACAAGTAGTTGTCTCACCTAAATTTCAAGACTATCAATAGTTTGGTGAAAAAAGGATTAGTGACAGGATTACCACAACTTGAATTTTCTTAAGATGGTCTTTGTGGATATTGTCAGAAGGGAAAATAAAAGAAAATTTCCTTCAAAAGTAAAGAAGCATCATCAATAACAAGACCAACTCATCTAATACACATGAATTTATTTGGTCCTGTTAATGTGATGTCTATATCCAAGAAAAGGTATGCATTTGTAATTGTTGATGACTACTCAAGATACTCATGGATTAAGTATCTACATACTAAGGATGAAGCTCCAAATCTGATCATTGATCACATTAAAAGGATAGAACTTGAAGCTGGTGAGAAACTCGTGGCCTTAAGGAGTGACAATGGGACTGAATTCAAGAATTCAACAGTAAAGATGTTTTGTGTAGAAAAAGGCATCTTAAATTCCTTTTCAGCTCCTAGAACTCCTCAACAAAATGGAGTGTTTGAAAGAAAAAATAGGACCTTGATTGAAGTTGCAAGAACCATGCTTGAAGAAGCTAAGTTACCTACCTACTTCTGGGCTAAAGCTATCTTTACTGCTTGCTTCACTCAGAACAGATCAGTGATAGTGAAAGATTATCAAAAGACTCCTTATGAGCTCATGACAAGTAGAAAATCCACACTTAAGTTTCTTCATATGTTTGGTTGCAGATGCTTTGTTCTCAAGAATCAAGGGGAAAATCTAGGAAAATTTGATGTTAAAGTTGATGAGGCAATTTTCCTAGGATATTCATTAACAAGCAAAGCATATAGAGTTTACAACCTTAGACTCCACATTGTTATGGAATTAGTACATTAATCCTTTGATGATAAAAATATTGAAGGAATGCATGATAATGCAAAAGGACGCCATGACAAACTATGGTTTGAAAATGAAAATGAGTCAACAGATGCTGAAATTGACTCATCAGATGATGAAGTTGATGTGTGCAAATCAATGAAAAATCTAGTAATCCCTGATGACAATTCAAGTCATTTAGAAGCCCCTTCACTGGATAGAGTAAATCTATTGGACAACAGTTCAAGAAATACTCTATCAGGGGATACTCCATCAAGGAATGCACCATCAAAGGAAAGGTTAAGCCCTGACCTGAGCACTAATTCAGGGGAGTTTTCAATGAAGCTGAGAGCACTGAACACCATGAAGGAAATTATAATCAAGAAGCTTCTTCTTCAAGAAGTTTACCCCCACAAATAAGATGGACAAGAGATCATCCTATGGAGCAAATTATAGGAGATCCATCTAAAGGTGTTCCAACAAGAAGTGCTACTCAGAATGAATGTTTATACCTCAACTTTCTATCTAAGATTGAACCTAAAAAGATTGAGGAAGCATTACTTGATGTTGATTGGGTAATTGTTATGCAAGAGGTGCTCAATTAGTTTGAAAGAAACAAAGTCTGGAGACTAGTGCCAAAACCAAAGAATAAATCAATCATTGGTACTAAATGCATCTTCAGAAACAAGCTGGATGAAGCTAGTATAGTGACAAGGAATAAGTCCAGACTGGTTGCACAAGGTTATTCAGAAGAATAAGGGATTGACTATGATGAAATCTTTGCGGTAATAGCAAGATTGGAAGCAATCAGGATATTTATTGCCTATGATGTTCGTGCAAATTTTAAAGTGCACCAGATAGATGTAAAGATTGCTTTTTTGAATGGGAAAATACAAGAAGAGGTGTATGTCGAGCAACCTCTTGGCTTTGAAGATCAGAAGTGTCCCAATCATGTCTACAGGTTAGACAAAGCACTTTATGGATTTAAACAAGTACCTAGAGCATGGTATGATACTTTATCTCAGTTTTTAATTGAAAATAAATTCATTAGAGGTATCATATTTAAAACTTTATTTCATAGAAAATATGTTGGTGAATTAATACTTGTTCAAGTCTATGTTGATGATATTATATTTGGTTCTACTAATGAGAGCTTATGCTCTAAGTTTTCTAAGCTTATGCAAAGTAGATATGAGATGAGCATGATGGGAGAATTAACTTTCTTTTTAGGTTTACAGGTTGACACAGAATGTTGTTTAGCAAGAAACAACATTCTGTGTCAACCTGAACAGCTGAAACAGAATACATTGCTGTTGGGAGTTGTTGTGCTAAAATCTTATGGGTGAAAAATCAACTAATGGATTATGGTATGATGTATAATTAAATTCCTATTTATTGTGACAACACCAGTGCCATTTCCATTACAGAGCATTTTGTGCAACACTCTAGGACAAAACACATAGACATCATATACCACTTCATCAGAGAACATGTGATTAATGGTATAGTGGAACTTCATTTTGTTCCAATAGAGAAGCAGCTTGCAAACATATTATCTTTTGACAAAATTAATTGTTCTTAAAGATAATAACACTGTGAAGCATTAGTCAATAATTGTTCGTATTAAAGGATAATTATTACCTAATGATAATGCAGCAATGGCTAATTATCCTACACCAGTTTAACTGTTAGTGGATAATTGACTCCTTATTGTACATATATAGTAGAAAAACTTTTATACTATGCAGGATTCCCTATGTTTAATATTCTTCATCTATTTAAGAAACTTTTCATAACTGATTCAGGTATTGTCTTAACTCTCTACTACATTATTCTTTATTTCTTCTAATTTTGCTACAATTAAGGATGTTAGTAATGATCCAACTCCATCTACCCAAGTAGCAAAACCCTCTAAAAATAAGTCTATATCAAAAGCCACCTCTTCTATCTCTCAAAAGATAAAGGTTGTAAAAAAGAAAACAATCACAACCAGTAATAGCTGAGGGGGAGGGTAAGCATTTAGAGAAAGTTATGAGGAAGAAATAAGGAACAATGAGAACCCTTGAAGACTGCTTAATATACTTGCAAAAGGATATTAAGTTCCAAAAGGAAAAAGCATATCTCCAGGTGCAACATCTCAAAAGGCTGTATCTATTGAAAATAGTCCACCTCCAAGGACACAGGTGTTTGAGTCTACAATGATCACATCTATAAATACTTTTCAGAAGAATAAGAAGAAACAGGCTCTGATCAATGATCAACCTGTCACTTAATGCACGCATAGGGTCTCACGTTGATGTTTTTCTTTTCTCTCAAGAGGAGTAGCCAATATTCAAAATTTTACCCTTATTAATTCTTCTTCTCTCTTTGATATTTCTTAAGAAGTAATGGAAAATTTATTAATTCCATTGGTTTTAGATTCTTTGATAGTTCAATTATCAAAGAAACCAATTCTTGAAGCTAAAACACAAAGAGCAGCTCTCAACTCATCAGTGGATACTACAATAGTACTTTATCAAACATCCACTGATGCAAAACACTTCCTATATTTTGTACACCACTCCAGGTCACCCACAACAGGAAGAATTTTATATTTAGTGAGCCTGTGAGAATTCAAAATGAGAGTTAAACCTTGTGTTTGGAAAATGATGAGGAAAAAGAAATTAAAAGCAAAATGTTTTTTTTTGGAAAATAAGTGTGAGAGGCTGACTTGTAAAAGTCAGGTAAAAGGAGAGAATGTGAGCAAGGATAGGATCCTTGAAGAAAAGAATAGAGACAAATTGTTTCACTCACTACCTTTGTAGCTTATTTATTCTCAGATCCCCAATTTTGATCAAATATCAGAGGATACTGAGAGAATATCCTGTGATTGTTTGGTAGGATGCAATCAACACAAAATTATTGGATGATGCAGCAACACACTTAATATCAGAATATTTGATCACACAATGATCAAGTGCAGCTGTACTCACAAAATGTTTTTGAAGCATTGATAAAAGAAAGTACAACATGAAGCTCCAACACTTCATAATCAATGATCTTCAAACAAAGCTCAAACATTTCTTCCTACTAGTCAACCTAATCTAGTGATTTCTACTCTTTAACATTAAGATGTTGATGTCAAAAAGGGGAAGAATGGATACCAAATGATAAGGAAAGGGGAGCAAAGAGCAATTCTGATAAGGACATGGGGAGATTTGTTAAAGATGATTAACAGATTGATGGTTGGGCATTGAGGAACTGAAACATCAAAACCATCACTGTTAAGTTCATTATGTACAATTATGTTTTTAAATGTTTAAACTAAATTCTAAGTAATGATGTTATAAGGTTGGTGTTTTGACATCATCATCAAACCTTGATTTATGCTTATCTTTGATAAATCATAACTAGGGGGAGATTGTTAGGAATTATAGCATTTGATGATGATTCATAAACTTAGAATTGTTAGATTTTGTAATTGTACAAGTACCTGCAGTAGTGTTCTATCAAATACTACCATCAGAGACTGCAGGAGACCATAAGAGACTACAAGGAATGCATTTGGAGAGTTCAACAAAAGTCAAAGTTGATAAAGCAAAATTAGCCTATCGGAGACTAAGTTTTTGCCTATCGGAGTCTAAGTTTTCATTCATCAGAGACTAAGTTTTCGTTCATCAGAGACTAAGTTTTCATTCATCAGAGACTAAGTTTTTGTTCATCAAGGACTAAGTTTTTGTTCATCAGAAATTAAGTTTTTGTTCATCAGAGACTAAGTCTTTCAGAGACTAAGTGTGTGTTCATCAGAGACTAATGTTGAAGCTACTAGAGATCGAGATATAACATCATACATCCAGAGATAACAACAAGAATATATCTTATCTTAGATGAAATAGCAGTTGTAATAAACTTACAGAGAAGCTAGTTTTTCATAACTTGAGCGTAGCAAGTTTTTAGAAACTTGAGAGAAGCTAGAAATCATTTTTCTAGAGTGCAGTTGTTATTTTAAACCAAGATTGTCTACAGCTCGTAATCACTACCAAAAAAAATTGTAAAGATTCAAATTGATTTACAATAAATATATATATTGTAGATTAATAATTATATCTTGCAATTTGCTTTACAGTTTCATATGTTATATCTTTTCAATAAAGTTGTTTTAACTGTTCTAAAGTTTTAAACGGTGTTAAACAGTTTTATTCAAAGAAAAGTTAGTGATTGTATTCAACACCCCCCCCCCCCTTCTACAATTACTCCACGGGACAAACAACAAGATCATTGGATGATGCATCAGTATACTTCATATTAGGATATTTGATCTCACATAGGTCAAGTGCAGCTGTACTTACAAAATGTTTTTGAAACATTGATCAAAGAAAGTACAACACGAAGCTCCAACACTTCATAATCAATGGCCTTCAAACAAAGTGTTAGAGCAAAATAAGCTCAAATGTTTGTAAAAGGGGGGGGGATGAACACAAACACTCAAAACTTTTTCGCTCTGTTGAACTTTGATAGCTCCTTCCAGAAATAGCAAGAAAACAGAAAAACAGTAAAATAATAACACTCAGATTCAAGTTAAAATAGTTGTATTATAACTTGGTGTTTTTCTGAAAATCTGTAATATCACAAATGTGAATTATAGCTACAATTTCTGTGAATGAAATTCACAGCTTCTCACACTCACTAGCTTCAAAGATTTCTCTCTGACAATAAATCTCTCAAGAAATATTATAGAGCTTCCTAGTGTTTTTGTGTGCTTCTGTTCGTCTCGTCCCTTGTATCTTTCATCAATGAAAACTCCTTCTTTATATATGTAAATCAGTGGTTGAAAATCACACGCTTGAGACGTGCTGCCTTTTTTAACTTAGCCGCAAGTATGTCACATCACTGCCTAATGTGTCAGACTGATGCATGCTTTGTTACTTCTTTTTCTTCCCCTGATCTGTATGCATTTAATGCGCAAGAGTTCTCATTGGATGGATACAGACTTCAAGAAATATCTTTCCAGTTGATATCTCTTGCTTCTGTTCAAGTTACATTGATTTTCGTGTATATGTTGATGACGGATGTATGCTGTCATAACGATCCACTGATGGTCAACCCTGATGGATCTTGATCAGTGCTTCTGGACCCCCCCTGATGCATATTGACTGGATCAGGGCTTCGTTCTTCACTTGAGATTTACTCAGTGCTTCTTGATCCTGATGGTTATGACTGACTGCATACATTCATGGCTTCCACTGATGTCATGTTCGACAAATCCCCCCCGACAGGTTACCCTGATGAATTGGCCTGACACTGACATATCTTGAAGTGTCCCCCTGATGGGTTGGTCTGCCTTCGTCATCCCCTGATAGGTTCCCCTGACTGGTTCCCCTGACGAGCTCCCCCTGACGAGTTCCCCCTGACTGGTTCCCCTGACGAGCTCCCCCTGACAGGTTCCCCCTGACTGGCTCCCCCTGACGGGTTCACCCTGATGGGTTCCCCTGATGGTATGAAATCAACGTAACTCTTTTCTTAGAATATCTGATGTGTGGAATACTTTGACTGTTTAAGTAACATCAGACATTCTTCTCCACAAAGCCAAGCCCTTCAAATGTTCCATTTTCTGACTTGTCTTGTGAAGAACTAAATCATCCACTAATGGATATTATTATCATTAGCGGATGCAAAACTTGTGCTTATTTCAAGGTTTATACAGCACCTCGAGTATTTACAATTTGCACAACTTATTGATTAACTATCATCATCAGTGTTTAACCTTAACACAAAGCTTAAACAATTCCTTCCTTCTAGTCAAACTCTATTGATGATTTCTACCCTCCAACATTAAGATGTTGATGTCGAAAAAGGGGAGAATGATCAAGGCAGGGGAAACAAAGTAATTTTGATAAAGACAGGGGGAGAAAGGAGAATTGTTAAAAAGGCTAACAGATTTATGGTTGGGCATTGAGGAACTGAAAAAAAGAAAACAATCACTGTTATGTTCTTGTACAATTATGTTTTTACATGTTTCAAATTTAATTCTAAGAAATGGTGCTATAATGTTGTTGTTTTGACATCATCATCAAACCTTGATTTATGCCTATCAATGATAAACATAAATAGGGGGAGATTGTTAAGAAGTATAGTATTTGATGATGATATATAAACATTTAGAATTGTTAGATTTTGTAATTATACAAGTACCCCTAGTAGTGTTCTATCAGAGACTACCATCAGAGTCTGCAGGTACGTGTTAGAGACTACAAAGACTGCATTTTGAGAGTTTAACAAAAGTCAAAATTGGTCAAGTAAAATTAGTTCATCGAAGACTAAGTTTTTGTTCATCTGAAACTAAGTTTTTGTTCATCTGAGACTAAGTATTTGTTCAGCGGATACTAATGTTGAAGCTACCGAGACTAAGGCAAAGACACTTCAATCCATTAAAGTAGCCTTAAGAAGATTTGACCGTCGCCAAAGTTATTTGGCTAACACCAAACTCAACATTACTCAACGCCAAAGTCATTTTGACTGTCGCCAAAGTCATTTGACTATCGCCAAAGTCATTGAACAATTCAACAATGCCAATCTCAAAATGACTATTGCTAAAGTGGTCGGAAAAATCAACAACATCGCCAAACTCAAGAATGACTGTTGCCAAAGTCATCAGAAAAATGTCTATTGCTGAAGTCAAGTACTCGAGCATCAGGGGATAAATATCCACTGATGAACAAAACAGCTCGTCAAAGGATAAATATCCACTGATGAACAGAGACTGTTTATCAGGGGATAAAATAATCAGAGACTAAAAATGACATATGGGATGACACATGGCTGAGTTCACAAATTCACTAACTCAAGTTTAAAGGCAGCGGAATTAAAATATAGATGGTGGTCCAACAAGGAGAGATTGACTACCAAAGAAGCTTCAAGGAAATAAGTTATACATTGCAGGTGTGAACACTGATAAAGTAAAATATGGAGAGAAGTCATACTTATATAGTAGCATGCATATATAGCTGCTGGTGTGAAAACTACAAAGATAACTTATAGAAGCTTCAAGGAGAAAAATTTAGAAGTTGGTTCAATCAAAAACCAGGAAGCTTATAGAGATAAGTTATTCACTGCAGAGATAACTTATCATGGGAACTCCAAGAGGAAAAGAGGGAGATGGTGTGCTGATACACCAGAAATGTTACATAATAAGTTGGCATGCAGGGAAGGTCATACAGAAAGAAGAAGTTATGTGACAGAGCTACAATTACCAAAGAATATCAGAGATATTTTTGGAGGCAACTCACTATGGAAGCTTAGAGGACAAGGGAGCTATGTCTATAAATAAAGACATGGAGCAGCTGAGATAAAGATATAGATGAGAGATATAACATAACACACTGAAATACACAAAAACACAAGTATTCTTATTATCTTAGAAAGAAACAAGTTTTCATAAACTTGAGAGAAGCTAGAAATCATTTTTCTAGAGTGCAGTTGTAATTTTAAACAGAGATTACCTGTAGCTGGTAATCACTACCAGAAAGAATTGTAAAGATTCAAATTGATTTACAATAAATATACATATTGTAGATTAATATTCATCTCTTCCAATTTGTTATACTGTTTCATATGTTATGGACAAATGCCCTCGAGATTGAGATTAGAATTTCATCGCTACACCCCTTTCCTTTTTGGCTTTAAAAACTTCAAACTGTTGAAGAATTGCCAAAAATGTTGGGTTTTGGGAACAAGAAAAAATAAACAAAACAAAATTTATGCTTAAGAATTAAAGAAACTTTGTAAAGGAAGGAACTAATGTTTTTATGATAAATTTATTCAAACACCTAACATGACTTTATATAGACCTTACATATAACAATTTAACAAATTCAAAGGAGAAAATTTATCTCTTGGAAGAGACTTTGTAAAAATGTCCACAATCTGCTCATCAGTGTTGCAATACTCTAGTTGAACTTGATCTCCAACTAGAACTCATGAAGGAAGTGAATTCAAATATCGATGTGCTTCATTCTTCCATGAAATGTTGGATTTTCCTTCAAAGCAAAACATACTTGTTGTCACAAAATAACTCTGTTGCACCTTCTTGATCTTGACCAAAATCACCATGTAACCGTCTCAGCCACACAACTTGACAAGCAACTAAAGTTTCAGCAACATATTCAACTTTTGAGGATGATAAAGTCATAGTTCCCTGCTTTTTGGAACTCCAAGTAACAACTCTAGAACCAAGATGAAATAAGCTTCCTAATGTGCTCTTCATATCACTAGAACCTACCCAATCATTGTCGGAAAATCCCTACAAACAAAAGTTAGCATCTGTGTTAGGTTTTAGAACATTTGATGATGATTGTCTTTAGATTACTTAGAGCACAAATGTATAGAAAGTGTTAATTAGTAACACTGAAGTTTTGTAGCTAGCAGTTATCTCTTTGTTTGTAATTTATTCATTATTTGTAAAGAGATAAAATTATTTCATATTTATAAGTAACTGCTGGAATGGTGTATCGAAGCTTCAGAAAGTCAAGATGTGTATTTGATCCATTAGAGTTTGCAAAAAGGCTTGTCAGAGACTAGGAGAATTGGTCAGGGACTAAAAAGATTTTATCTATCGGAGACTAGTTTTGCCTATCGGAGACTAAGATTTAAGTCATCAGAGATTAAGTCTAAAGGAGTCGGAGACTAAAGCTTACGTCATCGAAGACTAAAGTTAAAAGCATCAGAGACTAAGCTGACATCATCAGAGACTAAGCCTTAACGCATCAGAGACTAAATAATTCTATCGGAGACTACACAAGCTGATGTCATCAAGGACTAATTGCACCGGAGACTAGTAATGACGTTACCAGAGACTAAAGATGAAGCATCAGGGACTAATCGTGATTTATTTCCTGAAAGATACAAAGTTAGAATTAAAAAGGAATGTCTTCCACGTAAAGTAAAATATTATTGAAGACGTAGCTGGTAAGGAAACTAACCAGAAATTTGTTCCTATCAAAAAGGAAAGATTGTATTTGATTCGAATAAGGAAGCTGAATTTTGTTCAGAATAGGGAACTGAGTCAATAGTAATTCAGTTGCTAGAGAAGCTATAATTAGGTTTACAGAGAATTGTAACTTCAAAGCTGTATAGGCTTTTCATAGTTTTGTATCTTTTCTTATACAGAATAGAAAAGAAGCTGACGATTACAGTATTGTAATTGTTAGGATTTGTATTCAATTGTAAATCAATAAAGCAATTGTTTATAAATTGATTCGTATTCTTGTTCTTTATATTCCGCAAGAAAAGTTAATTTCTTAAAGATCAAGTAATACAAAAAGATTTCAAAGAACTTGTATTCAACCCCCCTTCTACAAGTTCTCGGCATCTCACTGGGAAAACAATCTGCAACATACAACAGTCCATAATCCACCATATCTACGATATAACGCAAAATACGTTTTATTGTTCCAAAATGATGCTTGGTATGAGTTTGCATAAATCGGGATACAACACCAACTGAAAATACAATGCCAAGTCTTGTATGAGTTAAATAAATCAAATAACCCACCAAACTTCTGAAATACTTAGCATCTATTAACTCCGTTCCATCATCGGGCTGCAACTTTTCATTCAAATTCGTAGGTGTACAAACTTTGTTAGTATTGAATAAGCTAAAGTGTTTGTAGAAGGGGGGTTGAATACAAACACCATAACTTTTTCGCTCATTTAAAACTCAACAAACACAAAGTGGAATAGCTGTAAATTTATCCTCTGATGAGGGTAAATATAGAAAAACTATACTGAAATCAAAATGAACAGACATACATTCAAATTAAAATAGTTGTATTATAACTTGGAGTTTTTTTGCGAATCCGTATAATCACAAGGTGATTAAACAGCTACAACTCTGTAAATGAATACAGCTTCTTGTTCACACCTCTAACTACAATCTCTCTCTATAATATTTCTCTCAAGAACTATTACAAAGCTTCTCTCTAGTGTGTGAAGATGATATAGATATATCAGTGTTAATCATTATGTTTTCAGTGTGTTACAACCTTTACATATATAGGAAATCAGAAATTAACAACGCATGCATGGCAGGGACAAAGGAGCTGCGTTGATGGTTGAGACAAGCAAGTCTCAAGAAAAGCTTGATGAGGAGTCTTCCAGTGCTAGCTCGACTGATCAGGAAGATGAACTGGACACTGATGATGACATGGAGGAATTCATGGCATTCATGGTCAAACAGTTCAAGAAATTTAGGGCCAGCAGGAAAGGAAGAAAATCGTCAAGGAAGCCTAACCCTAAACGTGAAGGTCAAAAAGTCACCTTCGACTTAAAGAAAATAAGATGTTACAATTGTGACGGGTTAGGGCACTTTGCCAATGAGTGCAAGAAGCCTAGATCTAGTGATATATCTAACGATAAAAAATCAAGGAAAGACTTTGCTGACAAGAAAGCTAAATCAAAGAGCAAAGCCTTGATTATAGAGGGTAAAGATTGGATTGACAGCGACTCTGATGAAGAAGTTGTCAACTTTGCCCTAATGGCTCGAAGTGATGAGTCAAGTGATTCTACAAAGGTATGTGATGCAACTCAGAATTTTAATGTGCTTGATTTACTTGACACATCTAGCATTGAAAGCATAAAAAAAGATATGTCTGATTTGCATGTTAGTTTTAGATCTTTAACTATTAAACATACCAATGTAAAAGAATCACGTGACATTCTATTGAAAAGAAACAAATTTCTTGAAGAGAGATTGGCACAATTTGACACTATCAAGTCTGACTTAAATAAAGCTCATCATATGATTGATGCTTTGAAAAAGAGGGAATATTACTTAGTAGAGCAACTTGAAAATGTTCAAGCTAAGATTAAACAATGGAATAGTTCCTCTAAAAAGTTGACAGACTTGGTAGAGTGTCGAATTATAGGTCCAAAATCTGGACTAGGTTATGATGAAAATCTAGACAAGAGTTCAGATTTAAATGATATATTCGAAGCTGTGAACTCCTCAACTAGTAAGACAAATTTTATAAAAAGGATTAATTTTGTCTCTCCTGTTATTGAACCCAAATTCATTAACACTCAAGATCAACAAATCACTGCAAAAACAGAAATTGATCAAAAGACAGTGAATGTTGTTGATAAGGGTGAAACAAAAAGATTAAATATTGGGTTCATGACAAAGACAGAATTAAATAAAAAACTGAAAAATCTTCCAGACAAAAAGGCTGAAAAATTAGTGGAGTTAAGCAGAAATAAGAAAAATAGGAATGGAAAAATTAGCATTAATAAATATACAAATTATGCTAGAATGCCTGATGCTCCTAGAAAGACATGTCATGTATGTGGTAACCCCAACCACATAGCTGTTAATTGTAGGAGCAAAAATAAAATTACTATAACTGAGACTACATCGTCAAATAGAATAAAAGATAAATCACCTGTAAAAAGGTTAAATAATCTTTACATTAACAATGAAAACTCTAAACTTGGCAGTCTCTCACAAACAAGTAGCAAGACTAATGATTGTCCAATTAAAGTCAAAACTGCTAAAAGACAATCAGCTCAATCTGAGTCAAGTCTTGAGTCTACAACTAGTGAGAAAGGACCCAAGAAAGTCTGGGTTTCAAAAATCTCAAACTAGTTACTCTCTACTGTGTAGGGAAAAAAGAAGAAAACATGGTACATGGACAGTGGCTGTTCAAGGCACATGACAGGAGAGAAGACCCTGCTAAAACAGTATGAAGAGAAAAATGGCCCAAAAGTCACTTTTGGAGATGACAGCAAAGGCCATACGAGGGGATATGGCAGTGTTGAACATGGAGATGTCATCTTCACTGAAGTAGCACTAGTTGATGGCTTAAAGCACAATTTACTAAGTGTGAGTCAACTATGTGATAAGGGATTCAATGTCACCTTCAAAGAAGATAAATGCTTGGTGTGTGACAAAAAATCTGATAATGTGATTTTGACAAGGAAAAGAAAAGGAAATTTGTATGTTGCAAATCTTATTTCTTTTACTGATCAAATCACATGTCTCTATAGCAAAGCTTCAACTGATGAAAGTTGGCTTTGGCATAAGAAGCTTTCCCACTTGAATTTCAAGAACATCAACAAGCTTGTGAGGAAAGGATCGGTAGCTGACATTCCACAATTGGAATTTACACAAGATGGATTGTGTGATTCATGCCAGAAAGGGAAACAAAGGAGTGTATCATTCAAGAGCAAACCAGCAACATCAATCACTGATCCTCTACAGTTGTTACACATGGATTTATTTGGTCAAGTGAATGTGATGTCAATCATAAGAAATAGATATGTTTTGGTTATTGTGGATGATCACACGAGGTATACTTGGGTAAAATACCTCCATACAAAAGATGAAGCTGCTCAGTTGATAATTGATCATATCAAAAAGATAGAAACTGAGTCAGGAAAAACAGTAAGGGTGATAAGGAGTGATAGAGGAACAGAATTCAAGAATTCCCAAGTTATTGAATTCTACACTGAAAAAGGAATAACCCATCAACTCTCAGCTCCAAGAACCCCTCAACAAAATGGAGTTGTTGAGAGGAAAAATAGAACCCTTATTGAAGCAGCAAGGACTATGTTACAAGACGCTAAGCTTCCCACATATTTTTGGGAGGAAGCTATAAGCACTGCTTGCTTTACACAGAATAGATCCTTGATAAACAAAGCATACAACAAAACACCTTATGAATTAATGACTGGGAGAAAACCAACTCTCAAGTTTTTACATGTGTTTGGTTGTAAGTGCTTTGTACTGAGAGACTCATCAGAAACAAGAGGAAAATTTGACAACAAGTCTGATGAGGCAATCTTCTTAGGTTATTCTTTGTCAAGTAAAGCATACAGAGTATATAATCTAAGAACAAAGGTCATTGTGGAATCAATTCAAGTTGTATTTGATGATAAAAAGATTCCAGGAATGATTGGACAAGTATTGCATGAAACTCTCAGTTTTGAGAATGAATTGGATGCATGGGAATATCCATCAGAGACTACTGAAAAACCCCAAGATAGCAATGATCCCTATATAATTGAGGGGGAGTTAACTGTTGTGCATAAAGTACCAAGAACTAATACTCTATCAGAGACTAGAGTGTTAGATGAAACTCAAGAGACTGGTGAAATTAGTATTCCATCGGAGATTGATGGTTCACTAGAGACTAGAGTCACTGATGCACAATCAGAGACTATATTGACACCAGAAACTATTGAGATAAACAGCTCAGGGGGAGCTAATAATGAAGGAGTCAATAGTTTAGGGGGAGCAGTCTCTGACCATGAAGCTAGATTGGATAACATCAATCTAGAAAATGAAGCCTCCACTTCAAGGTCAAATCTGCCACGTGCAATTCCATGGTTGAGAGACCACACGCCAGATTTGATAATTGGAAGTTTAGAGGATGGAGTCAAGACTAGAAGTGCAACTCAAAATGAATGTTTATATCTCAGTTTTCTTTCAAAGATTGAGCCAAAGAAAATTGAGGAAGCACTTCAAGATCCTGACTGGATAATTGCCATGCAAGAAGAATTAAACCAATTCACTCGAAATAAAGTTTGGAGACTAGTACCCAAACTAAGGAATAGATCAATAATTGGTGCCAAGTTGGTCTTCAGAAATAAATTAGATGAAGGTGGTACAATTACAAGGAACAAAACAAGACTAGTTGCAAAAGGATATTCTCAAGAAGAAGGAATAGACTATGATGAGACTTTTGCACCAGTAGCAAGACTTGAAGCGATAAGAATCTTCTTGGCATATGCAGCCTACAAGAACTTCAAGGTGTACCAGATGGATGTCAAAAGTGCTTTCTTGAATGGAAAATTGGAAGAGGAAGTCTATGTATGCCAACCCCCAGGTTTTGTGGACTCTAAATTTCCAAATCATGTCTACAAGTTAGACAAAGCACTTTATGGCTTAAAACAAGCACCAAGAGCCTGGTATGATACTCTATCTCAATTTTTGCTTGAAAATAAATTTGTTAGAAGTATCATAGATAAAACCTTATTTTATAGAAAGCAAGGCTCTGACATTATATTGATGCAAATATATGTAGATGATATTATATTTGGGTCTACAAATGAAAAACTTTGTGAAAAATTTTCAAAACTTATGCAGTCTAGATATGAAATGAGTATGATGGGAGAATTAACATTTTTCTTAGGTTTGCAAATAAAACAATCAACTGATAGAATATTTATCAATCAGTCCAAGTATATCAAAGATTTATTGAGAAAATATGATTTGGTTGATTGTGCATCTGCAAAAACACCCATGCCTACTGCCACTAAGCTAGATAAAGATTTAAAAGGAAAGAAAATTGATATTACTAGCTATAGAGGCATGATAGGCTCTCTTTTATATCTAACTGCAAGTAGACCAGATTTGATTGCTGTAAAAAGAATACTCAGATATCTAAAGGGTACCCCAAACCTTGGTTTATGGTATCCCAAAGAATCTGATTTTCAACTAATTGGTTATTCAGATGCTGACTATGCAGGTTGCAAGCTTGATAGGAAAAGCACAAGTGGAAGCTGCCAACTTCTTGGAGGCAGACTTGTTTCTTGGTTAAGCAAGAAACAAAATTCAGTTTCTACTTCAACAGCAGAAGCTGAATATATCGCAGATGGGAGTTGTTGTGCTGAAATCCTATGGATCAAGAATCAACTCCTAGACTATGGTATGTCATTATCCAAAATTCCTATCTTTTGTGATAATACAAGTGCCATAGCAATAACAGAAAATCCAGTGCAACATTCAAGAACAAAACACATAGATATTAGATATCACTTCATAAGAGAACATGTAAGTGAAGGTAATATCGAATTACACTGGGTAACAACTGATAAATAACTTGCAGACATATTCACAAAACCTTTAGATGAATCTACCTTTTCTAGATTAGTTTCTGAATTAGGAATGTTGAATTATGCCTCTAAAAATTGATTAATTTTTGAAAACAAGTTGTTTAGTTTTATGCAGCTAGAATTAAATTTCTGGATTGAAGCCGTTTTTTTATTAAACAGAATTTTAGAAACTATAATTTAATTTCTGGAATGTAGCTGTTATCAAATAACAGAATTTTTGAAGCTAATAATCATTAAATTGATTGTTGGAAATGTTTTGAAGAACAAAATTGTAGCAGGGACTACATTTTCTTAGTCCCTGAAAGTTTAAGAGAAAGAGACTATCTTAGTCCATGATAGTATTTTTAATTAGTCCCCGACTGAATTAAAAATTTGAACTATCGGAGACTAACTAGTCCCCGATAGTTGTTTTTACTTAGTCCCCGACTGAATTAAAAATTGAACTATTGGAGACTACTTTAGTCCCCGAGTTTTTAATTAGTCCCCGACTGAATTAAAAATTGAACTATCGGAGACTACCTTAGTCCCCGACAGTTATTTTTAATTAGTTCCCGACTGAATTAAAAATTTGAACTATCGGAGACTAACTAGTCCCCGACAGTTGTTTTTAATTAGTCCCCGACTGAATTAAAAATTGAACTATCAGAAACTACTTTAGTCCCCGACGTCATTTTTGGTTAGTCTATGACTCAATCAAAATGAACTATCGGAGACTAATCGGGTCTAGTCTCTTATGAGTGACCTTATCAGAGATTAGGGCAATCTCCGATCGAGGGTAATCTGGTAGTTATCCTACCCACGATCAAAAACGGTTCACTATCTTTAGAATTGCAAACGTTTCTAATACTTTGCTAAAAGTAAAATCAAACACATTTGCAATCACAATCTCTCAAAGCTTTGAAATTATTGTCTCTCTGCAAATTCTCTGTAATCTAATCCTACTTCAAGTTTCTTCAAAGTTCACAAATCTCTTCAAATGGCCGCTAAAACAGTATGTTTCCAGTTTGGAGATTTCGATTTCATAAAGACTAACCATGCAGGGGTGGCTAATAAGCATGAATTTGGAGCCCAATATCACCCCATCGTGGGTTTCCTTCAAATCTCCACTCTATCATATGCCATTTATGAAGCTCCCGTCCAAGCCGCTAAAGTTCTCATGGCTGTCTGGTCCACTGCTACCATCCAGGATGAGAACACTAACTCTCCTGTGGTAAGTTTCAGGTATGCAAACTTTGTTTATAATATAGATCATACCGTAGTTAATAATGCTTTACACTTGCCAATCTATGAAAACTTTGACTCCCCTGCCTCTGATGAAGAACTTCTTTCTATGTTTAAAAACTTACATTATTTTGCTGAAATTAGTTCTGTTGGGTCTATTACACGACCCCATCTAAGGCAAGAGTGGTCACTGTTCTTTGATATAATCACTAAATCATTTGCGTCTAAATGCGGTGGCTATGATGTTATCACTACACTCACACAACAAATTGTTCTTAGTGTGTTGTATGATAGACATCTAAACATTGGGCTTTTAATTCTGCAAAATCTTTTGGTAAAACTGAAATCTGGTAATAAAAATAAAATTTATTATGCTAGGTTTTTGATGATGATTGCTTATTATCTAATCCCTAATCTTAATATTACTGGATTACAAGTTGTGCCAACTGTTTTGCAGAGTAAAAGAATTTTTACTGATGTGAAGCATAAATCTGCCAAGGTAAAGGTTCCCTTATTTTTCCCTCCTGTCATGAGAGCTATTCTCATTGACAGGCTTCCAAATCTTTATTCTTTGCAATTTTTTGAGGATTTTGAAAGCCAAAACCCCATTAATCCTCCAACCACTTCACAACAACAATCCATAGCCCCCTCCGCAATTTCCCAAAAGACTGTGGTTGTAAAAACAAAGACAGCCAAGAAGCTCCCAATAAAAAGAAAAATAATTGAGGGAGTAAGTGAGGATGAGGGAGAACCAGAAGCTGAAGTTTCACTTCAGAGAAAGAAGAGATTAATAACCTTTAGCCAAAAGCAATCCATTGCTTCCCAACAAGCAATGGAGGTTATAAGGAAAAATAGTGAACTGTCACCATCCTCCCAAAAGGATGTTGACATTGAAGAAAGTTCCCAACCAGGAACTCACTGTACAGAGTCTACACAATCTCTTGTACACCAACAAGAGGAAACCCAAAGAGAGAAAATACAAGAAAAGAGTGACACAAGGAGTGCACACATAGAGTCATCACTTGATGTTCCTCATTTTTCAATGTCTGAGGAACAGCCAACACTCCACACTATACATTCTTCTCCTTCTTCTCCCATACTTGATTCTTTTGATATTACACATTTAAATTCTCTTGATTTTTTCCAAGAGGAGCCCATACTCGAGACAAGCTCTCAAATACATTCCATGGATAGATCCCTAGCCCAAGATATACAAAGGGAACCCCCTATCCATGCAGTCACAAGTACTTCTCAAACCCCCACTTCTGTAGGACAAAGTGCACCTATCCATATGAGTGAGGATGTGAGAATAAATAATGAGAGTCAGGCTCCTGACCTGAAAAAAGGAGAGGATATACACATACAAGAGAGTCAATGTGACGACCCCATAATCCCATACCGGACTAGGGCATCATCATAAGAAGGTAAAGATAACCATTCATCCATTCATAAATAAATACTGAATAAAAACAGCATTTGAGAGTAATTACAACCCAAGAATTAAGTAATTACAACGGAAGCTATTACATCATTTCTTAATAACAAAACGAATTTCATTAACTCTTCAAATGTCTTCCTTCTTTCCTTCCTTCATTCCTCTCTTTCCTTCATCAGTTCTATCAAAAGGATAAACACTTAGTAGCTTATCGTCTTTGCTTTCCCCTTGTCAGAGGGTTCAGCTTTAGCTTTCTGTCCTGCAAATCATTATCATTCAACATAGGTGAGCGTTTTACGCCCAACAAGTATATACACATTGAGGAAAAAATATGAATAATTCAATGAATTTCATCTAGAATCAAAGGAGAGAAATTCAAATTCTGTTTGTGAGGCTTGGTGAAGCAATACCAAGACCTCGGAAACCTTCAAAATCTTTGAGGATTCACTGATGATATACAACTTGTGATCCTCCCTTGAAGAAAGTCAGGCATACACCTGATCATAACTTTTCAAATATCCAACGGGGGCTACACCCGTGGATCTGCTAACCATACAGTACACAGCTGGCCAGGCTGGACCGCATGATCCCTCTGAGTGACTACGTAGTCAAATAACATTTCCTCTTGGTCAGGTGAAGAACACATCAGCACCTTTCCTTTCCTCTTGCCAACCATGTGGCATAACCCCCATAAGGGGCATCATTCACATTCTCGTTGCACAGATATAAGATTGAAAACATAGCTGAAATTCAAAGCTCATTTATATCCATGCGTCATCATTCATATCATGCTAGCAGAATCAAAAGCATAGCATGCTCATGCATCAGAACAATGAAAGTATAAATCCAACCTTTTACGCATATCGGAACAAATGATAATGCGTTAAACTGAAATAAGCATGAGATTGTGAATATACTTGCCTCAGTCCTTTGCTTTACGACCAAATTTAATTTACTCGTGAGTGGAAAGTTCTGTAAGAATATACATATCACAAGATGAATTTATTATCTGGGTTAAAATATGAGGGAAAAATGCACATGTGATGTCCTTAACTTTTAACGTCTCAATCTGATATAAAGCTATTGAGGTTAAGAAATAAATTCAAACATCTTAAAATAATTTAAGAAAATAGCATTTTATAGTTTTAAAACAAACTGCGCATCATGGAATTACTACGCTTTAATTCATCGGAGATTAGCAACCCATCGGGGATTAGTAACTCATCGGGGATTATCAACCCATCGGGGATTATCAACCCATCGGGGATTAGTAACTCATCGGGGATTAATAACTCATCGGGGATTATCAACCCATCGGGGATTATCAACCCATCGGGGAATATCAACCCATCGGGGATTAATAACTCATCGGGGATTATCAACCCATCGGGGATTAATTCAACCCATCGGGGATTAAGTTAAAGTCTATCTCAGATACAGGGTCGTCTTCCTCACTCCTCCATGTGTGGTGCCCTCAACCAAATCCACACTTAGGTCAAAACTCATCATTCTCTCAGTGATACATAACATTTCTTTTGGTCTGCATGCCATCCTAAACACGGTTTAGGATAAAGAAAATCAGGTTAAAGAATACTCAAGCATGGGGTTGCGACTACTATCAACAGAATGTTTGATAGTTAAAGGTTTGTCCACCAGGTGGTTGTCAACAACACTACACCCATCTTAGACAACTTGAAACAAATGACATTTACTCCGATCGTTAGAATATGCATTAAGTCATACTTTTGAAAATAAATGAACATGGTATTAAAGGTGGTAGGTAGAGTAGAGACGCAAGAAATATAGCAAGACTTAAATGAGATGCTCTTACCTCCTTATTATAGAAAGGAAATAAATGCTTCGGTTTATCCTTCAAGAAGAACTGCTGTCTCAAAAATTAAATTTAAGTTTGATGGAAGTTTAGAAAGGTAGAATCAAGGTTACAACAGCGTGATGTGTATATATATCACTTGATTGAACAACAAGAACCGTAGGATCAACTTGATCTCAGCTGTTGGCTATGAAAAGAAAGGAAATGACTGAAGAAGGAAAGAGTGGTTGAAACGGCTGCTGTGTCCTTCGGTCATCTTTCATAGCTGACTCTAGGGTAATGATAGGGATGATGAGCATTTAATGCTGCTGTTCCCCCCCCCCCCCCCCCAGCAGTGAAGTATTTTAAAAAGAAGATGGGTAATGTAGCTACACGCGAAACACTCCTTTAAGGGTAGAACAATTCATAACCTCATGATCTTTACAAAATTAAAAAAAAAAAAAATCTTTTGGACATCACATTGCAGACAAATTTTTTCATAAAAAAAAAATATAATTTCAATATTCACAACTTATAAGAAAATAATTTTCATGAAGAAAATAAGCTAAAATAATTAAATTTCATAACGAAATTTATTTACAAATCTGGGTCTTCACAGTCAAGCTTTAGAAAGCTTGGAAAAAGGAGAGCAAGAGAAGCTGGGTGCCCAACCCCAGGCAAAAAGGAGAGGGTGTGAGCAAGGATAAGATCCTTGAACAAAATAAACGAGAGAAATTTTCAGCAGATGCATTTTTACAACCTGTTGAAACCAGCTCACACGAAGCTCAAGTTTCTTCTGCTCCTTCCACAAATATCCAAATAGAAGACACTGGGAACAGTTTAGGCCCAGGGGATGCAGCTTTAAATATTATTTCTGAGATGTCCAATGCTGATTTTGAAATGTTATATGGTCTCCAACAAAGACAAGACCACATTTCTGCATTGAAGACTAGGCTTGCAGATGAACCTGTGCCTGAACCACCTGCAGAGACAAATGTTGATGAATGGCTTGATGCCACATACTTAAACACTCTGGAGGAAGCAGCCGCCCATTTAAGGCAGGATTATGTGACCAACATAGGGTCAACTGCCCCTGCACCATCAGTTAAAGATATTCTAGAAGAAGTAACCAAGGTGGATAAGAAACATACAAAGTTTCACCACTTCTTGGTTACTGGGATCAATGGTGCAGTGAAGAAAATAGAGGAAATGATGGAGTTGGAGACAAAAAAACTAAGAAGGTGCTATGAAGGTGTTTTCCCAGTGAGACGACCTAGAACTTGTAGAAGGGGGGTTGAATACAAGTTCTTACAACTTTTTCAAATTCTTGTTCTTTAAGAAATTAAACTTTTTTGCGGAATATAAAGAACAAGATCAAAACTCTATAAACAATTGTTTTTATTGATTTAACAATTGATTACAAGTTTTTCTAACAATCAAGACAAGCTTTGATCGTCAGCTCCTATTCTGTATATAAAGAAAATACAACTCTCTTAATTCTATACAGCTTCGTATTGCTATTCTGTAATTTTATAATTACAGCTTCTAAAAAACTAAGTTACCAAAAACCTAGCTTCCTAATTCAAATCAAATACAATCTTTCCAATTGAAAGATTTCTAACAAGTTTCCTTGTCAGCTACGTCTTCAATAAAGTCTACGTGTGCATGGAAGACTTTCCTTCTTTGATTTGAACTCTAACTCCATCAGTGATTAAGTCCTCGACTAATCTCCGATAGCTTCTTTAATTAGTCCCTGATCACTTCGAGTAATCTCCGATGCTTTACTTCGAGTAATCTCCGATGCTTTACTTCGAGTAATCTCCGATGCTTTAGCTTTAGTCACTGATGACGTTAGCTTTTAATCTCCGAGGTATTGTGTTAGTCACTGATGACATCAGCATTAATCTCTGACTCTTTAGTTCCAATCCCCGATGACGTAAGCTTTAATCTCCGATGAACAATCCTTCAATCTCTGATGAACAAAACTTTAATCTCCGATGAAGGATTCTTCAATCTCCGATTAACAAAACTTTAATCTCCGATGGGCAAAGTCCAATCTCTGATGAACAAAAACTTCGTCTCTGGTGAACTTTTCTATTAGTCTCCGACAAGCCAAATTCAATCTCCGAAGGACTAATAAATTTAAAACAACTTGTTAAACAAACTCAACAAGTATTCCAGCAGTACATACAAATGAAATAAATCTATCTCTTTATTATAATGACTAATTTACAAACAAGAGATACTACTGCTAGCTACAAAACTAAAGTGTTACAAACCAACACTTTTCTGTACATTTGTATTCCTAAGTATTCTAAGGACAATCATCATCAAATGTTCATAAAACCTAACAATCTCCCCCTAATTATGAATATCAGAATGATAAGCATAATTTCAAGGTTGATGATGAAGTCAAAATTCAACTATCAAAATTTACTTAGAAAAAGAATAAAGAATAATAAAATTACAAATGTACCTAAATTCAAGATCTTTGATCTATCATTCAGCTTCTCTCCCCCTGGATAATTTACCCAGCTTCTCCGAGGTTTAAACAACCCTGGCTACACTGAATAATACATTCAGCTTCTCCAAGACTATGTCTGGCTTCAATAAATGTCACCTCAACTTTTCTTTTACACATCAGCCCCTGTTTTTCTCAATTCTTCCTTTTTCCTCCTATTGTCCATTATCTTATTCCACCTTCTTGTCAGTAATTTCTTTACCACAAGGGTTTCTACACTTGTGCTATTTATATCCCTGTTGTAGTTAAAGAAATTTCTCACACCATGAAAAGTTTCATACCAAAATCCAAGAGGTTCTGGAGCTTCCCTGAATTCTGTAGCTTCTGGTTTGACATGCAAGGCATGAAGAATTTGTACTTTAAAGTCCTTGTTCAAATCAGAAGTACCAGGAACCACACTCATTAACCACTCCAAATCTTCTCTTCTTTGCTCTTCCAAAACTGGCTTTGTGATCTTGACAGAATCTCCATCTTCAAAGAAGATATGAAGTAATTCATTGTCACTCTGACCCTTGATCAAATCAATGTGTCTTGACAGCTTCTTCAACACCTTTATGATTTCCTCTATGCTAGCCATTCCAACTTTACCAGTTGTTTTCTTTGAAGTTTGTGGTTTGGGAGGTCCACTTGTAGATACTAGTTCAGTTGAAACAGGTGTTGAAAATTTTGGTGTAGTAGGCGTCCTTGTAGAAATCGGTTGTGGCTTAAGAATTTCAGGTACAGGTATTAAGGCAGTTTCCTTGACTTGAAACTTCCTTGCAACTTTCTTTGCCTCAGCCTCTGCTATCTCCTTATTTCTCCTTCTTGTTTCTGCTGCTTTTTGCTGTGAAGGCTTTTTCTTAGTTTTGGGAGTTTTTCTTTCTCTTGCTTTCTCCTCCTCTCTCTCCTTGGCTAGGATCTCTTGCTCTTCCTTGTCATATTTTTCTTGAAGTGCTTGAGCAGCTAAGAAGTCAGATTCCACTAGCCTTGGATCTTGAGGAGCTACTAGAACTACTCCCCCTTCAACTTCCAATTCAACAGGCTTGAAAATCCTCCCAGCTCTTATTGCATCCCCCATTAGTCTAGGTTGTTCATGCTGTGAAGGTTCTTCAATCATAAGGCCTTTGCCTTTATCTCTGGATGTGCTTGGGGCTGTTTCAGGCTGTTTTGTAGAGAAAGGAGTTTGTTCTGTTGGAATTTGGCTTTCTATTGGAATTTGAAGAAGATTCTGGCTTGATGGCTTACATGATATTGGCAGTTTTTGAACTTTGGATTCAAGCCTTGTCAGTTTTGCCTGAATTTCTTCATCAATGTTAGCATATGTTGGTTGTAATGAAGATGGTGTTATTGTTGGTGTAGGTAATGGACCACTCTCCCCCTTTTTGACATCAGCATCCTTAGAGGGGGCAGAGTTGGGTAGTCGGGCAGCAATGTCTTTCAGAAGGTTATGTATCTGATCCATTTTGACTTCAAGAAGACACATTTTACTGTCAGATTTAGCCTTATCCTTGATCAAGGTTTGAATCTGCATGACAGTTTGCCTTGAGAAGTGACCTTCATAGTGCCTCTTGATGTTGTCAGTCGCCAACTCCAATTGCTGTTTCATGTTCTCCATTGCTGTCTTCATGTCAGTGACCAAGTAGTGAGTGAATTTTGCATTAAGTTTCACTGCCTTAGTCACTTCATCTGCAACATCTTGAAAGGATTTTGCAGCTGCAATGGACCCCACATTGGTCAAGTATTCCTGCCTGTATAGGGCAGCTGCATCCTCCAGGGAGTTGGTGAATTCTGAATCCAGCCATGCATCGACATTTTCTGGCTCTGGAGTCTCCTCAGCAGCAGTAGATTCAAATACAAGTCTAGTCTTCAAAGCAGAAATAGGATCTTCTCTTTGTTGAAGATTTAAAAGTTCTTCATAAGCTGCATTTGACATCTCTGAAATGACTTACAAATTTGTAGCCACTACACTAGAGCTACCTCCAACTTCTCTTGTTGATGGAGAGGAAGTTGGAGCTTCTGTTTGGATTTGAGTGGAGGGAGCCACAGGTTTAAAGAACTCACCTGTAGAAAATTTCTCTATTTTCTTTTCTCCAAGGATCTCATCCTTGCTCACACCCTCTCCTTTTTCCTGGGGTTGGGCACCCAGCTTCTCAGTCTCTCCTTTTTCCAAGCTCTCTAAGGCTTGACTCTCTGTTTGCATTTTCTCTCCTTTTTCCAGGTCAGGAGCCTGACTCTCACTAATTATTCTCTCATCCTCACTCTTTTGGGAAGATGCACTCATTCCTACAGAAATGGGGGGTTGAGAAGTACTTGTGACAGCATGGATAGGGGGTTCCCTTTGTTTATCTTGGGCTAGGGATCTATCCATGGAAGATATGTGAGATCTGGTCTCGATTATTGGCTACTCTTGGGAAAAATCAAGAGAATCAATTATTGGTGTATCAAAAGAATCAAGAATGGGAGAAAAAGGAGAAGAATGTACAGTAGGGAGTGTTGGCTGTTCCTCAGATGACAAAAATTGAGGAACATCAAAAGATAACTCTGTGTGTGCACTCCTTGTGTCACTCTTTTCTTTTGTATTCTCTCTATTTGGTTCCTCTTGGCTGTGACCAAGAGTTTGTGCAGACTCTGTACAGTTTGTTCCTGGTTGGAAACTGTCTTCAATGTCAATATCCTTTTGGGAGGACATTGACAGTTTACTGTCTTTCCTTATAACCTCCATGGCCTTTTGGGAGGCCATGGATTGTCTTTGTCTAAGGGTGACAAGTCTCTTCTTTCTCTGAGGTGCCACCTCAGCTTCTTGTTCTCCCTCAGCCTCACTAGCACCCTCTGTTGTTTTTCTTTTGATTGGGAGCTTTTTGGCTTTTCTGGTATATGCAACCATAGTCTGTTGGGAGACTGTGAAGGGGGCTTTGGATTGTGATTGAGAAGTTGTTGGGGGATTAGTTGGTGTTTGTGTGGTATCCCCAAAGAATTCCAAAGAATATGAGGTTGGAAGAGTGTCAATGAGAAAGTTTCTCATCACAGTAGGATAGAATAGAGGTACATTTACCTTTGCCTCATACTTCTTCAAATCCCTAACCACTCTTTTAGTCTGCAAAACTGTAGGCACAACTTGCATACTAGCAATATTAATGTTAGGTATTAAATGATTTGCAATCATCATTAAAAATCTAGCATAATAAACTTTAGTTTTGTTGCCAGTTTTAAGTTTTTCAATCAGATTGTGCAAAATCAAAAGCCCTAAATTAATATGCCTATCATACAACATACTATATGCAATTTGTTGTGAAATAATGGTGATGGCATCATATCCACTGCATTTTGAAGTAAAGGATTTGGTTATAATGTCAAAGAACAATGACCACTCTGGTCTAAGATGGGGACGTGTGATGGTCCCAATAGAACTTATCTCGGTATTATAGTTTAAGTCTTTAAACATACCTATAAGTTCTTCATCAGAGGCAAGGGGGTCATAGTTTTCCCTTATGGGTAAGTGAAGTGCATTGTTAACCGTGGTATGAGTAATAATATAGTCTGTGTTTTCATACCTGAAACTTACCTGTGGAGAGTCATCACTTTCATCAGTGATTGTTGCAGTGCTCCACATGGTTGATATTACTTCTGCAGCTTGGATGGGAGCTTCATAAATGGCGTATTGTAGTGGGGAGTTCTTGAGGAAATCCACAAAGGGGTAATATTTTGCTTCGAAATCATATTTATCAGCCACCCCTGCAAGGTTAGTTTTGATAAAATCGAACTCACCAAACTTGAAGCACACTGTTTTTGCCGCCATTGAAGAGATCTGTAAACTTGTAAAGAAAGCTCAAAGAGAGATTAAATTGCAGAGAATTTGAGAGAGAAATCAAATTGCAGAGTTTGATACTTGTGATTACAAACGTTTTTGAAATTACTTTTATTAAAGTATAAGAGACGTTTGCTATTCAATGATCATGGGTAACTACCAATTTACCCTTTTTCAGAGATTGCCCTAATCTCTGATTAACTCGTGTGATAAGAGATTGACCCGATTAGTCTCCGATGTAGTAATTTTAACTGATCGGGGATTAGTTAAACTACACATCGGGGAATAATCGAGTCTCCGATGAAGTAATTTTAACTGATCGGGGATTAGTTAAACTACACATCGGGGATTAATCGAGTCTCCGATGAAGTAATTTTAACTGATCGGGGATTAGTTAAACTACACATCGGGGAATAAGTCATTTAATCTCTTATCACTCTTTTTCTCAGGGACTTAATCCCTGCTTCAGTTTTATTTTTCAAAAACTTTTCCAACAACCATATTGATGATTATTGGCTTCATGTATTTGTTTTATCATATTTAAAACAGCTTCTTTTTCCAGAATTAATTATTCTAGCTTCATGCAACTGTTAAACAACTTGAAAGTTAAAAGTTTAATTTTTAGAACCATAATTCAACATTCCTAGTTCAGAAACTAGTCTGTTAAATGTAGATTCATCCAAAGGTTTTGTAAATATATCTGCAAGTTGTTTATCAGTTGTAACCCAGTGCAATTCAATATTTCCTTCACTAACATGTTCCCTAATGAAGTGATATCTTATATCTATGTGTTTAG
>CM025782.1:6392692-6409134 GCA_014636745.2 Centella asiatica
ACTGCTGATCTATCAATTTCTCCCGTATAGTAGGTGGGAGGAGAAATGGCTTTGTTTGCTGGGTGGAAAACAATCTCCACTTCAGCAGGTCCATTCTCAGAGTCTGGAGTGCCAACAGACTCGGTCTCCGTGAACTCCAAAACTTCAGTGGGAGTGGCTGGCTCTGCTGCTGGAGAGTCAGCAGGGATAGATTCAGTGGGAGTTGCCACCTCCGTTATTTCGTCAATCTCTCTGAAGATATCAGAGGATGATCTTTGCTGTTCTTCAGCAGGGATGGAAGATGAATCAGCAGGGAGGTAGTTGTCAATTTCTTCAAAAATTTCATCCCCTGCTGACTCAGGAGTGAGAGGGATTGCTGAGGTGATGTCTTCATCATCAGGAGGTTCCACATCAGATCCTCCAGCAGCAATGGCTTCAGCAGCCTCATCTTCATCATAAAGCTCCATATAAAATTCGTAGATTTCCCTCTCCTCCTCTGTCAATGAAGAGAGGTCAAATTCAGCAGGCGTTGCCTTGGACTTCTTTTTAGGCCTCTGAATTTGACCTGCTGCTCTCCTCTTCTTGCTGGGCTGACCAGCAGGAATGCGTTCGTCACTTCTGGCATTAGGTGTTGAAGATGTTTGCTCTCCTGCTGGTCCCCTAGCTCTCCTTGCTGCAGCTGCTTTGGCCAGTGCAGCTGGGTTGCGCCCATAATTTTTCAGCAAGGATGGAGTGATCACCTTGCTGTACATAAGCTTTTTCGCTTCTGTCCCTGCTGGGAAGTGTTCTCCAAGTAGTCCCTTAAGCAGCAGGGACATGGTTCGTCCATGACGAATCTTTGTCTTCCTCTTGCTGGAGAAGGATTCAGCAAGGACTGCAAAAAAGATTTGAGCCCAGTTGATTGGCTCCCCATCCTTCAGCAAGGATACCAATGATATAACCCTTGCTGATGCCTCGTCTTGAGAGGTGAACTTACACAGCAAGGTCTTGTGAAGTATGTCCATGAGGAAGTCCCATTTCCTTGGGAAATCCTTTCTTTTCTTGCTGGCATGGGTCTTGACATATCCCAGATCAGCAAGGACCGTAATGGAGACTGTAGGTGGAGTCAGCAGACCTACACTTGGCATCTGTAGTACACGGGCGATGCTTGCTGGTGTAATGAGAACTATCTGCCCATTTGCCCGTCCGATGATGCTGTGGTCTCGAACTTGTATTTTTGAACAGAACTCTCTGATCACTTCCCCATATATGGGAGTATCAGCAGAGATGACATAATGTATCCCACTGTTCCTCAGCAGGGATATAACTTCGGTTATTTCAGCATCTTGAATCCCAGCAAAGGTATCCAAGTCGATGATGGACTCAGATTCAATCTTGTCTAACCAGTTAGCCATGTCTGCTGATAGAGGTCGGAAAAAGTAGTCGGAGGTAGTGACGGCAGTTTTCAGCAGGGATTAGAATGAATATAGAGAGAGATCAGAGTTGTGGTTTCGGTAAATTTGAGAAGGGTGAAAAAAAAGTTTATATAGGAGGTAAAGAAGTTGAAGTGTTTAGAGAATGGTAACTGCTTTCAGAAGGTGAAGAGTTAGTGGGAGAAAAATATGGGTAGTAGTGAGAGTTAATTACCGAAAGGACAGCAGCCGTAAAAAGTTTTATGGATCAGAGTGACATTTAATGAGGTGAGAGAAAATATTGCGGCTGATATGACTACTTTTCCGGCGGTAAACGTGGATAGGATCAGATAGGCTTAGTTCATCTTTGCTGGTGTGAACGGGTAGGACGGAAACCAGCAAGAATAGTATCCTTGCTGTTTTTGAGTGTTACAGCAGGAATGTCTTTTGCTCAAAGAGACAGCAAGGACTAACATAGTTTCTGAAATAGCAGTTTTCTCTGGACGTCTCCCCCTTTTTCAAAATTATTCAGCAGGGATGATGTGGAAGTTCCAGCAAGGAATAATTGACGTTCCAGCAGGGATTCACATAGTTTCTGAAACAGCAGTTTTGTCGAGGGGTCTCCATTTTTCAGAATTTATCAGCAAGGATGTTATCAGCAGAGATATAATCGATCAGCAAGGATGAAATTTGTCTTTCAGCAGGGATTGATGTTTGCTAAGACATCAGCAGCGTCTTTGATATTTGGGTAGCGTCCGTCATTTCAGCAGTGATGACATTTCAGCAAGGAATTTGACATTCCAGCAGGAGTTAACATAGTTTTTGAGAGCTCATTTTCTGGACGTTCCCTTTTTCAATATTTTCACAGCAGGGTTGTCGATTTTCCATCAGCCTTCGATCAGTAGTCCTTCGATCAGCAGGGATCCTCTCAGCAGCATTCTTTTTCGATCCAGCAAGGATGTACATAGTTTTTGAAATATTCCCTTTTTTCTGGACGTCTCCCCTTTTTCAAAATTTTCACAGCAGGGTTGTAGATTTTCCATCAGCCTTCGATCAGCAGGGATACTTTCAGCAGCAATCTTTTCTGTTCCAGCAAGGATGTACTTAGTTTTTGAAATATCCCATTTTCTTTGGACGACTCCCCCTTTTTCAAAAATTTCCAGCAGGGATGATGTGATTTTTAGCAGCATTTGGACTTGATCAGCATGGACTGGATCAGCAGGGACACGTCATCAGCAATGTTTGTCGTCATCAGCAATGTTTGACACATCATCAGCAATGTTTGACACGTCATCAGCAAACACATGAAGGTCTGCTGAGACATCAGCATTGCTTTCTCCTGAAATTATCTTGCTAAGAACTAAGGTCCTTGCTTAAGCAAACAAGATGTTAGTGGCAAAATGTCTATTCACAATTTAACATGCCTAATTCACTTATCAATTTGTTAAAACGATTTTCATCCAAGGGTTTTGTAAAAACATCTGCTAATTGATTTTCAGTAGGAAGATAGTTAATCTCTATTGTTCCTTGCTGAACGTGATCTCTAATGAAGTGATGCCTTATATCTATATGTTTAGTTCTAGAATGTAAAACAGGATTATAAGCAATGGCAACAGCACTAGTATTATCACAGAATATAGGAATAGACTTGAAATCAAACCCGTAGTCAGCAAGTTGGTTTTTCATCCACAGAATTTGAGCGACACAGCTTCCTGCTGATATGTACTCAGCTTCAGCAGTGGATGTTGACACAGAGTTTTGCTTCTTGCTGAACCACGAAACAAGTCTTCCTCCAAGGAATTGGCATGTTCCACTTGTGCTTTTCCTATCTATTTTACACCCAGCAAAGTCCGCATCGGAATATCTAGCAAGGTTGAAGTTAGAATCCTTTGGATACCATATTCCTAAGTTAGGAGTTCCTCTGAGATATCTGAAAATTCTCTTAACAGCAGCTAAGTGTGATTCCTTGGGGTTAGCTTGAAAATGTGCACAAATACATGTAGCAAACATAATATCTGGTCTACTAGCAGTTAAGTATAGCAAGGATCCGATCATACCTCGATAGCTTGTTATGTCTACGGATTTACCTTGCTCATCTTTGTCTAACTTTGTTGCTGATGACATGGGAGTTTTCATAGGACTTGCTGATTCTAACCCAAACTTCTTAAGCAGGTCTTTGGTGTACTTTGATTGATTGATAAAAATTCCATCACCTCTTTGATTAATTTGAAGTCCAAGAAAGAAGTTCAGCTCTCCCATCATGCTCATCTCAAATTTACTCTGCATAAGCTTAGCAAATCTTGCACAAAGTTTTTCATCAGTAGAACCAAAAATTATATCGTCTACATAGATTTGTACTAGCAAAGTTTTATCTTTATGCTTTCTAATGAAGAGTGTGGTGTCTACTTTACCTCTACTGAAACCTACACCAATTAAAAAGGAAGACAGAGTATCATACCATGCACGTGGGGCTTGCTTAAGACCATACAAAGCTTTATCAAGCTTATAAACATGGTGGGGATTGGCATGATCAGCAAAGCCTGGAGGTTGCTCCACATAGACTTCCTCCTGAAGTTCTCCATTCAGAAATGCACTCTTGACATCCATCTGAAACACCTTGAAGTCTTGATAAGCAGCGTAAGCAAGAAAAATCCTTATGGCTTCAAGCCTTGCTACTGGAGCAAAGGTTTCATCATAGTCGATTCCTTCCTCCTGAGAGTAGCCCTTGGCCACAAGTCTTGCCTTGTTTCTTGTGATGATCCCATCTTCATCCATTTTGTTTCGGAATACCCACTTGGTGCCAATTACAGCATGATTTCTTGGCCTGGGAACAAGATTCCAAACTTTGTTCCTGCTGAATTGGTTAAGCTCTTCTTGCATAGCAAGGACCCAATCAGCATCAACAAGAGCATCCTCAATTTTCTTAGGTTCCATTTGAGAAAGGAAGCTTAGAAAACTATTTTCATTTTGAGCAGATCTTCTGGTCTTTACTGGGCTTGTAGGATTTCCAATTATCAAGTCTTCTGAGTGAGACTTGGTCCATTTCATCCTTCTTGGTAGATCTGATCGAATATCTTGCTGTCTTAGTTCCTCCAAGTTGGGTTCATCATCTTTTACTTCAGCAGGGGTGCTATCCAATGGAGCAGTGTTTTCTGATGGTACTTCAGCAGGGTCTTCCTTAGTCTCTGCAGTCTGTTGATTCTCATTTGGTTCCTGCTCAGCTATAAGAGGGAGTGAACCACTTGGTTCCTCATGGTTAGTTTCATCAAATACAACATGAACAGACTCTTCTACTGTTAGAATCCTTTTATTAAAGACTCGATAAGCTTTGCTGTGAGTAGAATACCCTAAGAAGATACCTTCATCGGATTTTGCTTGAAATTTAGTCAAGTACTCCTTACCATTGTTATGAACATAGCAGGGACATCCAAATATTCTGAAGTAGCTTATGTTCGGTTTTCTCCCCTTCCATAGCTCGTATGGAGTTTTGCCAAGTGTTGGATGAATGAGTGATCGATTTTGAGTATAGCAAGCAGTGTTCACTACTTCTGCCCAGAAGTACTCAGGAAGCCTAGCATCAGCAAGCAATGTTCTTCCAGCTTCTTCCAAGGTTCTGTTCTTTCTTTCAACCATTCCATTTTGCTGTGGAGTCCTTGGTGCAGAGAAGTTATGAGAAATTCCTTGCTCATCACAGAACTCAGTAAAGCCTCCAAAGTCGAATTCTCTTCCATGATCACTTCTTACTGACTTGATTCTGAGTTCTCTCTCATTTTGCACTTGTCTGCTGAACTTCTCAAACTCTGCTAATGCATCATTCTTGTGAGCAAGAAATAATGCCCATGTAAATCTAGTGGAATCATCCACAATAGTGAATGCATATTTCATTCCACCTAGACTACTTGCTATAGGGCCAAACAAATCAAGATGTAATAGCTGGAGGGGCATAGAGTTTGATTTTTCAGGTTTGCTTAAGAAAGATTGTTTTGTTTGCTTACCAAATTGACAACCTCTACAAGGTTTTTCTTTTTCAAATGAAAATTTAGGCAAACCTTTTACAAGGTCTTTAGCAGCGAGTTTTGAAATCGTTTTAAAGTTTAAGTGTGAAAGTCTCTTATGCCATAACCAACTAGCATCTGCTGAAGCTTTAGCAAGAAAGCAGGTTGTTTTAGCAGGACTTAGCTTAGCCAAATCTACTACATAAACATTCCCATTTCTTGAACCAGAAAGCTTCAGAGAATTTGTTTGAAGATCTCTTACCTGACATTGATTGTCTAGGAAGGTGACCTTATGCCCTTTATCACACAACTGGCTTATGCTAAGCAAGTTGTGCTTGAGACCCTCCACATAGGCAACCTTGTTGAAGCAGATTAATCCATTCCCTGCTGAACCATATCCCTTAGTTCTTCCAGCACTATTATCTCCAAAGATCACTTGAGGTCCATCCTTTTCTTTGAAATTAGTGAGCAAGGCTTTATCTCCTGTCATGTGTCTTGAACATCCACTGTCCAAGTACCAAATTTGTTCCTTGCTCACCACCTGCAAAACATAAGCAATTACTTTGGTACCCAGCAAGACTTGGGTCCAGTAAGGTTAGTACCCTTGGGGACCCATACTTGTCTCAATTTTGGTTTTTGAGACCAACTAGAATAGTAAGGGTTAGCAAGGCAAAGAGAAGCTATGTGCCCAATCCTATGGCAACGATAGCATCTCAAATGCATCATGTTGTGATGTGTGTGCTGCTTACCTCTTCTCTTAGGTTGAGGTTGTTTCCAGTGTTTGCTCCTATTACCTTTGCTAAATTTCAAATTCCTCGCATTGTTGTAATTATAAGCAGGAGGAACATGGTTCTTGCTAAACATTCCACCCTTGGTCTGTTTTGCACCATGTCCCTGCTTATAGTTACGGTCAGCAGGGAGTTTGTTCTTTAGCAAGGTACCCTTTCTGTTACCTCTGGTTGCAGTAGGAAGCACACACTCTGCTGAATGTACAGAGATCGTTCTGCTGATAGACTCAGCATCACTTTCTCCACTTTCTTCAGCAAGGACTTCGTAAGTCCCGGAGCCAATTCCACTTCTATCCAGCATGCTTCTTTGGCTTTTCAGCAAAGCACATGCATTCGAAGTTGATTTGTTCCATGTGGAGATTGTAACGGTTAATTCCTCAACTTGGGAGGATAACTTAGACTCTCTCTCTTGAGAGTCTCTGAGGTGCTGTCTAAGCAGGGCCCTCTCATCATCAACAGCAAGGAACTCCAAATTCTCTGCTTGCACCTTTTCAAGTGTAAGTAAGATTTCAGAGTTCTTGCTCCTGAGTTGATCAGACTCTGCTGAAGCAACTCTCAGCAATCTTCTATACTTATGCCACTGAGATGCAACATCCTTAAGCAAGGAGAGCAACTCAGCTTCAGTGATGTCAGGAGAATCAAAGTCAAATACCTCAGTAAGATCAACCTCCTTGCTGGGATTGGATTCCCTTGCCATTAAGCAAAGGTTGGCAATTTCTGGTCCGGAGTCTGAGTCGCTCTCACTTTCACTCCAAGACTTTTCAGCAATAAGTCCCTTGTCCTTGCTGTTTGAATTATTCTTCTGCTGGTACTTTTTGTAATATTCTTTTCCCTTGCTCTTGTCATTAGCAGGGAGTTTCTTTTCCTCTCTTGCTGAGTTTCGACAATCAGCAGCATAGTGTCCTGGTTTCTTACAGTTATAGCAAAGATCTCTTGAAGAATCTCTCTTGCTGCTACTTGTATTTCTTCTGAAGTTCCCTCTTTCCTTCCTCATAAACCTTCTGAACTTCCTGGCTAACATAGCCATGTCTTCATCACTATCAGCAGACTCTGAATCAGAATCTACTTGTTGCTTTGGTTCAGAAACCTTCAATGCAACCCCTCTTTCTTTCCTTCTTGGCTCAGATGTGGAATCTCTCTGAGCTAACTCCATCTCATATGTAAGAAGGTTTCCATAGAGTTGTTGGAGATCATTAGTATGAAGATTTCTTAATTCTTTGACAGCAGTGGTCTTGGGATCCCACTGCCTTGGTAAAGATCTCATGAACTTGAGATTTATGTCCTTTGTGTCATAGGTTTTTCCTAGAGCACGTAAATTGTTAAGTAGGACAGTAAACCTTTCATACATAGCAGTGAGATTCTCCCCCTGCTGCATGCTGAACATTTCATACTGTTGGATAAGCAGGGATTGCTTATTTTCTCTGACTTCTACGGTTCCTTCATTGAGAACCAGCAAGGCATCCCAAACCTCTTTAGCAGAGGTACAGTTAGATACACTTTCAAACATTTCCTCTTCAAGAGCTATGAAGAGAATGTTCATTGCCTTCTTATTGTATCCCACTAACTTCTTTTCTTCATCCGTCCATTCCTTTCTTTGCTTAGGAACAAGTTGGTTGGGATCAGCAGGATTTATCTTCTCTGGAATGTAAGGTCCAACTCTTATTGCTTCATATAGCTCTTCATCAATTGCATCCATGTACACCTGTATTCTCAGTTTCCAATTAGTAAATCTATCTCTGGAACACATAGGGGGCTTGCCACCAAAATCACTTCTTAAAGCCATTAGAAAGTTTAAATTTTGGATCCTCTCAAGCTGTAGGGCTTAGCAAAGAGTGTTAAGCTCTGATACCACTTGTTAGGTCCCAAAGGGTAAAAATACTAGAAGGGGGGTTGAATAGTGTTTTTAAAAAATTAAGTCTTTACTTAATAAAACCTTACTGAATTAAAAGTCTTCTTGCTTATAAAAAAAAAGGTTTCTTAAGATTTTCAAAGGATTTAGCAGCGGAATTGTTTTAAGCAAGGAACCCCTTAGATTTTAAAACAAAAGTTAATGGCTTAAAAGTAGCAAAGATAGTAAGTCTTTGCTGAACAAGTTCAGCAGGACTAAAGCAAAGCACAGCAAAGCAAGGAAGCAATATAAAAGATAAGCAGGAGAAGAGATAGAATTTTTATAGTGGTTCAGAATAATCCTACTCCACTCTTCTTCTCTTTTACTTGAGAAGGCTATCACTATAATCTGTTCACACAGAACAATCAGCAAGAGGACACTTAGTCCAATTTACAATGGGTCACTTAGACCTCTTTAGCAGGACACTTAGTCCAATTGTCACACAGACACTTAGAAGATTTCAAAAAATCTTGCTTGCTATCTTCAAGTAGAAGGCTCCTTGGTTGAGCAGATAGATAGCACTTGTTCAAGCTTTATGTTGTCTTGCTGTAGCCTTTAAGATGTCAGAGAGTTTTTGCTCAGAGGTAGTTGATTCATTGATTGTTAGTCATAAATGAAATTTATGACTTCTATTTATACTCCTCCAAAGAATCTATCCGTTGGAAATTTGAAATATATCCGTTGGAGTGTACTGCTCTTGATGTGACTTGTACCTTTTCAGCAGTCCTTGCTTAGTTCAAAGAAGTTAGCCGTTTTTCTGTCTTCTAGTGCCTTTCAGCAGAGATACCTAGAAGTTGACTAAGCAGGGAATAAGATAGCTTCTCTGACAATCTTCACTTTGATAAGCAAAGGATCTTGCTTATGAAAGTCCTTGCTTATTTCCATTCTAAGCAAGACTATACTTGTAATATTCTAAGTGCACAAAGGTCCTTGCTTATTTCCATTCTAAGCAGGACTATACTTAGAATATTTCTTGCATCTCCAGCAACCTTCTTCAGCAGACTTCAACGGTGATCAAACTCCTTGCTTAACTAAGTAGTATATCCACCTAACAAGTTGGATATTTTTCTAAGTCCTTTTACATTGTCTAAGCAAGGACTATATTACATCATCAATTCTTATATATTAAACACATAATGAAAGTTTAAGCAAAGATAATATAAGCAGGGGTGTAACAACAGTTTGGATTACCACATGCATGGCATGTTTTTCTAGGAGCATCAGGCATTGAAACATAGTTGGAATATTTGTTAATGCCTAACTTGCCATTCCTATTTTTCTTTCTTCTGTTTGATTCCACAACTTTTTCAGCCTTTTGTATTGGAACAGTTTCCAATTTCTTTATTAACTGTTTCTTTGTCATAAACCCAATATTTAAGTGTTTGTTTTCATTCTTCTCAACAATATTCACTGTCTTTTGATTGAAACTTGTTTTTTTAGTGTTTTGTTGATCTTGAATGTTAATAAATCTGGGTTCATGAACAGGAGATACAAAGTTAATTTTTCTAGCAACTTTTGGCTTTTCAGTTGTGGACTCAACAGCTTCAATTAGGTCATCTAATTCTGAATTTTTATTTATCCAATCATCATAGCCTAATCCAGATTGGTGACCCATTGTTTGACTATCTACCAAGTCTTTTAGCTTTTTAGAGGAAGTATTCCACAGTTTGATCTTAGCTTGAGCAATTTCAAGTTGCTCTACTAAGTAATATTCCCTCTTTTTCAAAGCATCAATCATATGATGTGCTTTGTTTAAATCAGACTTGATAGTATCAAACTGTGCCAATCTCTCTTCAAGAAAATTATTTCTTTTTAAGAGATTGTCACGTGATTCTTTTACATTGGTATGCTCTATAGTTAAAGTCCTAAAACTGACATGCAAATCAGATATATCTTTTTGCATGCTTTCAATGCTAGATGTATCAAGTAAATTAAGCACGTTAAAATTCTGATTTGCATTACATACCTTTGTAGAATCACTTGACTCGTCACTACGAGCCATTAGGTCAAAGTTGACAACTTCTTCATCAGAATCGTTGTCAATCCAATCTTTTCCCTTAGTAATCAAGGCTTTGCTCTTGGATTTGGCTTTCTTGTCAGCAAAGTCCTTCCTTGATTTTTCATCCTTAGATCTATCATTAGATCTAGGCTTCTTGCACTCATTGGCAAAGTGCCCTAACCCATCACAATTGTAGCATCTTATTTTCTTTAAGTCGAAGGTGACTTTTTGACCTTCTCGTTTAGGGTTAGGTTTTCTCGATGATTTTCTTCCTTTTCTGCTAGCCCTAAATTTCTTAAATTGTTTGACCATGAATGCCATGAATTCTTCCATGTCATCATCAGTATCCAGTTCATCTTCATTATCAATTGAGCTAGCGTCAGAAAATTCCTCATCAAGCTTCTCTTGAGACTTGTTTGTCTCAACCATCAACGCAGCTCCTTTGTCTCTGCCATGCAAGCGCTGTCTTTGCTCTACTTCAAGTTCATAGGTCTTTAAATTCCCGTAGAGCCTGTCCAGTGTGAGTGTTTCCATATCATGAGCCTCCCTTACTGCAGTAGTCTTTGGATCCCAGCTAGGAGGAAGGGCTCTCATGAACTTGGTATTGATATCTTCATTATCATATGTCTTACCAAGTATGGTCAAGTCATTAAGCAAAGAATTGAACCTGTCATAGATTGACGTGATTGGTTCATTAGGCTTTGCTTGAAAGAACTCATATTGTTGAGTCAACAGTGAACGCCTATTCTTCCTGACTTGATCAGTCCCCTCATATAGGACCTTGATGGTGTCCCAGACTTGTTTAGATGTCGTGCAATTGATGATGCTATTGAACATATGTTTGTCTATTCCATTGTAAAGTATGTTCATAACTTTAGCATCTTTCAACACTTGTAACTTGTCCTCGTTGGTATAATCACTTTCTGGTGCAAGTACAAAGTGTTCTGCGACAATAGATCCTTCGACAGTTTTTGCAGGAATAAATTTCCTGGGTAAATAAGGACCCTTCTCAATCCTATCTATGTAATCTGGATCTGTTGCTCTCAAGTGCATATACATCTTCTGTTTCCACATTGGATATTCATCCCTCTTCAGAATAGGGATCCTGGTTCCACCATCACGTCCTCCATTATACACAATCATGTTAGAGCTGCTTGCTTCGTCGTTGTTGGCCATCTCAGAATCTTGTTAATTGAGTATTTTCAATTAGAGGCTCTGATACCAATTGTTTTCCCAGTGAGACGACCTAGAACTTGTAGAAGGGGGGTTGAATACAAGTTCTTACAACTTTTTCGAATTCTTGTTCTGTAAGAAATTAAACTTTTATGCGGAATATAAAGAACAAGATCAAAACTCTATAAACAATTGCTTTTATTGATTTAACAATTGATTACAAGTTTTTCTAACAATCAAGACAAGCTTTGATCGTCAGCTCCTATTCTGTATATAAAGAAAATACAACTCTCTTAATTCTATACAGCTTCGTATTGCTATTCTGTAATTTTATAATTACAGCTTCTAAAAAACTAAGTTACCAAAAACCTAGCTTCCTAATTCAAATCAAATACAATCTTTCCAATTGAAAGATTTCTAACAAGTTTCCTTGTCAGCTACGTCTTCAATAAAGTCTACGTGTGCATGGAAGACTTTCCTTCTTTGATTTGAACTCTAACTCCATCAGTGATTAAGTCCTCGACTAATCTCCGATAGCTTCTTTAATTAGTCCCTGATCACTTCGAGTAAACTCCGATGCTTTACTTCGAGTAATCTCCGATGCTTTAGCTTTAGTCACTGATGACGTCAGCTTTTAATCTCCGAGGTATTGTGTTAGTCACTGATGACGTCAGCATTAATCTCTGACTCTTTAGTTCCAATCCCCGATGACGTAAGCTTTAATCTCCGATGAAGAATCCTTCAATCTCTGATGAACAAAACTTTAATCTCCGATGAAGGATTCTTCAATCTCCGATTAACAAAACTTTAATCTCCGATGGGCAAAGTCCAATCTCTGATGAACAAAAACTTAGTCTCTGGTGAACTTTTCCCTTAGTCTCCGACAAGCCAAATTCAATCTCCGAAAGACTAATAAATTTAAAACAACTTGTTGAACAAACTCAACAAGTATTCTAGCAGTACATACAAATGAAATAAATCTATCTCTTTATTATAATGACTAATTTACAAACAAGAGATACTACTGCTAGCTACAAAACTAAAGTGTTACAAACCAACATTTTTCTGTACATTTGTATTCCTAAGTATTCTAAAGACAATCATCATCAAATGTTCATAAAACCTAACAGAAGGACACTAGCCAAGGAGGACTATCACTGCAATTGATACTCTTATCAAAGACAAGTCCAAAACTGACAGTTGACTTCAAGCCCTTGAAGCAAATGTTCAACTCCTGATCCAAAAACAAGACCGAATGGAACAGCTACTGATGCAGGCAATTCCAAATCTGGCCACCTCCTCTCAACCCAAAGATGCTAATGTCAAAAAGGGGGAGAGTGGTCCATCCAATGTTCCTGTACAAAAGCAAAAGTCTAGTCCTGTCCTTGATTCAGAATTGCAAGCAATGTTGGACAGGATCCTAAAGAATCATTCGGATCTTGAAGCAGCAACAAAAGCAACAACAACACAACTTCCAACAACAACAACAACAGCAACAACAGCAACAGCAGCATCTCCTTCTTCCACTGCACAAGCCCCAACAATAAAAGACAAAGGCAAAGGTGTCATGGTTGAAGATTCAAAGAAGAAAATCACTACTCAACCAGGACAGCCCAAGCTACTGGGGGATGCCATGAAGACAGCTCACTTTCCCACTCCCAGTTGAACTAATAGTGGATGGGAAAGTGGAGTTGGTCTATCCTTAAGAACAGAAACTGATAGAATATGATGCTCTACTAGCTCAGAAACTTCAAGAGGGGAAGGATATGGCAGCAGCTAGGGAGGAGGAGGAGACAAAGAAGAAGAAAATCTTCACAAGGAGATCAAGTGCACAAAAAGCAACCATAACCAAGAAGAAAAATAAAGAGATGGAAGAGGCTGAGAAAAAATCAAGAAGGAAACCTTTGGTCCAAGAATTTGCAAAGAAACCTGTGATCAAGGCAACTATTAAGAAGCCTACCTCTCAAGATTCTCCAAGGTCAACTGAGACTGCTTTGGTGGCTATGAGTGGACCAACAAAGCCACAAACAGTTTCATCAAAGAAGTCTTACAAAGTTGAAATGGCTAGTACAGAAGAAATCATCAAAGCCCTGAAGAAAACCACAAAGAAGATTGATCTGATAAAGGGTAAAAATAACAAAGATTTTCTCCATGTCTTTTTGAAAGATGGAGAGTCTTTGAAATTTGAGAAGCCAGCCTTGGAGGGACAAACTAAAGAAAATCTGGAGTGGTTGTTGACTGTTGTGCTTGAGACTTCTGATCTCAACATGGATCTTTGAAGCCAAATTCAAAAGGTAATGAAGGTAAAGCATAAGGTGGATACAGTGTCGGAAGCTAATCCTAAACCTCTAGGATTATGGTATGAGACTTTTCATGGAGAGAAAGTTTTCTTCAACTACAACAGAGACATTAATAGTGTCAGTGAGAGACACATTGAAGGCTTTATCAGTCTACTCAAGGATGCTAAAGAAGAAGTCGAATTGATACTGAAAAAACTGTTGATAGACATATTGGAGTTGCTGAGGAGAAATAGGAAAGAAAGGTTGGAATTGTTGAAGAAAAAATAAAAGGTTGTGTTGGAAGGTATGTTTGTTGAAATAAGCTGTAATTTTTATTTTTGAAGCCAGACTTATAGGATTTAAACCTAAGTCTTGGTGGAAGCTGAACAACAGATCAAAGATCTTAGTTCAGAATACATTTGTAGTTAGCAATTCTTTATTCTTTTTCTAAGTAATTGTAATGTTGAGTTTTGACATCATCATCAACCTTGAAATTATGCTTATCATTCTGATATTCATAATTAGGGGGAGATTGTTAGGTTTTAGAACATTTGATGATGATTGTCTTTAGATTACTTAGAGTACAAATGTATAGAAAGTGTTAATTAGTAACACTGAAGTTTTGTAGCCAGTAGTTATCTCTTTGTTTGTAATTCATTCATTCTTTGTAAAGAGATATAATTATTCTTTATTTGTAAGTAACTGCTGGAATGGAGTATCAAAGCTTCAGCAAGTCGAAATGTGTATTTGATCCGTTGGAGTTTACAAAAAGGCTTGTCGGAGACTAGGAAAACTTGTCAGAGACTAAGGATTTTTTTATCTATCAGAGACTAGTTTTGCCTGTCGGAGACTAAAGCTTACGTCATCAGAGACTAAGTCTAAAGGAGTCAGAGACTAAAGCTTACATCATCGGAGACTAAAGTTAAAAGCATCAGAGACTAAGCTGACGTCATCAGAGACTAAGCTTTAAAGCATTGGAGACTACACAATCTGACGTCATCAGGGACTAAAAGCACCAGGGACTAATTGATGACGTCACCAGAGACTAAAGATGAAGCATCAGGGACTAATCGTGATTTATTTCCTGAAAGATACAGAGTTCGAATTAAAAAGGAATGTCTTCCACATAAAGCAAGATATTATTGAAGACGTAGCTGGAAAGGAAACTAACCAGAAATCTCTTCCTAATCAAAAAGGAAAGATTGTATTTGATTCGAATAAGGAAGCTGAATCAATATTGGTTTAGAATAGGAAAACTGAAAAATCAGTCAAAAAGAGAAGCTGTAATTAGTTTTAAAAATTGTAATTTTGAAGCTGTATAGGTTTTTCATAGTTTGTATCTTTTCCTATACAGAATAGAAAAGAAGCTGATGATCATATTTATTATGGTTGTCAGAATTTGTAATCAGTTGTGAATTCAATATAGCAATTGTTTATAAATTGATTTGAGTTCTTGTTCTTTATATTCTGCAAGAAAATTGAATTTCTTAAAGAACAAGTAATTCGAAAAGTATTCAAAAAACTTGTATTCAACCCCCCCTTCTACAAGTTCTTGGCATCTCACTGGGAAAACACATTTCCTTAACAGTTTTAACACAATCAGTTTTAGACACGTTAGAGGAAATTTCAAGGTTACTTGTGAGCTGCTACTGTCAGTGGATGAGGCCATCAGGGCTAGGTTGACATATTCTTCAGCATTTTCTTCATCTGAGTCAGCCCAGTCCTTTCCCTCTGCAATATATGCTTTTCCCTTCTTGTTTGCATTAAGAAGGTCAAAGTATTTCTTCTTGTAGTCCACTTCAACTTCCTTGTTTCTGGATTCACCTTCTTTTGTGGCCTTGCAGCACTCATTTGTGAAGTGGCCCATCTCATTGCACTTGTAGCACTTTATTCTTGATTTGTCAATAAAGTTTTTAGTGTTACTTGACTTCCTTGCTGAAAATCTTTTAGATCCCGCAGGCTTTTGGAATTTCAGTTTGGAAAACCTTTTTGCAAGAAAGGCCATGGTTTCATCCAGCTCCTCTAACTCTTCAGGAGTATATTCATCATCCTTGGAGTCAGCTTCGTTGTCCCCTTCCATTTCAGCATCTCCCAGTTGTTGCTTCATCAAGACACTTGGTCTTGCTTCTTCTTTGTCCTTCTTAGCAGCCATCAGGGCTACAGATTTAAACTTCCTAGCATCCCCTGACATTTCAGATCTTTGTTAAACCTCAAGTTCATATGTCTTTAGGGTGCCATAAAGCCTATCCAAGTCTAAGAGATCCATGTCCTTGGATTCCCTGATGGTCGCCGTCTTAGGATCCCATGATATAGGAAGGGCTCTCATGAACTTCCTGTTCACATCTTTATTTGCATATGCCTTCCCATATAATCTCAGGTCATTTACCAACCTGTTAAATCTGTCGAACATTTCAGTGAGTGTTTCACCACTTTTCATGGTGAACCACTCATACTGTTGTGTCAACAGCTGCAGTTTGTTCTCCCTCACCTCCTACGTTCCATCACAAAGGATTTGTATGGTATCCCATATAGATTTAGACGTTGTAAGATTCATTATACTATTCAGCATATCATCGTCTAAACCATTATAAATGATGTCAGTGATTTTGAGATCCTTTTTCACTTTTTCTCTTTCCTCTGGAGTCATCTCATCAGTTGTTTTTGGAACTAACTTTTTCGGAATACTGACTCCATTTACCACTTCCTGGGGAATGAGCTTCTTTGGGATGTGAGGGCCTTCTTCTAAGATTTGAAGATATTCATCATCGATTGCTCTAAGATGAACTGTCATGCATTGTCTCCAGAAGAAGTATTTTCTCCTTTCCAACATGGGGACTTTACTGTTTCCAGCTTTGTTGGCCATAGATATTGATTATGTTTAGGCTCTGATACCAATTGTTAGAACAATATAAGCTCAAGTGTTTGTAGAAGGGGGGGGGGGGGGGGGGGG
>CM025782.1:6409234-6437239 GCA_014636745.2 Centella asiatica
GGGGGTGGGGGGGGGGGGATGAATGCAAACACTACAAACTTTTTGCTCTTTTTTAACTTTAGTTGGCCTTGATATGAAACAGCTACAATAAACAGAAAAACTATAAAATATGAACACACAGATTCAAGTTAAAATAGATGTATTAAAACTTGATGTTTTTCTAGAAATCTGTATAATCACAAATGTGCTTAAACAACTACAAAAACTGTAATAAAATTACAGCTTCTAAATCACACTCACTAGCTTCTAATCTTTCTTTGAAATATTTCTCTCAAAACATATTACAAAGCTGCTCTAGTGATTTGTGTGCTTCATTATTTGTTGATCTGTTGGATTGATCTATTTATATATTGAGAACTCCTTTGCATATGAAGAAGATCAGTGGTTGAACCCACGTGTTGAGATGTGCTACTCTTTTCAACTCAGCCGCATATATGTCACATCGATGTCCTTTGTGACAAACTGTTGTTGCTTTTTGTTCTTCTTTTTCTTCCCTTGATCTGCATGCATTTAATGTTCGAGAGTTCTCATTGGACCGAACAAACTTCAAGAAATATCTTTCCAGTTAACATCTCTTGCTTTTGTAACAAGTTTCGTTGATTTGAGTGTAAGTCCTGATGACTAGTGCATGCGGTCATAACTATCCACTGATAACAAGCCCTGATGAACTTGATCAGTGCTTCTTGGATCCCTTGATGACAAGTCTTTGTTCAACACTGGATTAGGGCTTCAACCTTCACTTGAGTTTTACTCAGTGCTTCTTTGATCCACTAATGTTATAATCTATGACATACACTGACGGCTTCCACTGATGCAATGTTGAGCTTTCCCCCTAACGGGTTACCCTGACACTGTCATTCCCTGATGCCTTACCCTGACAAATGACATGTCTTGATCATGCCCTGACGCGTTCCCCTGATGAGTTTGGCGTGTCACAGCCATACTCTGACACGTTTCTTAATCTTTGAAGCTTGTTTGGAATATCTGATGTGCAGAATACTTCAACATTTTTCGAGTAACACCATACATTCCTCTTCACTTTGTCAAGTCTTTTAGATGATCAATTTTATGACTTGTCTTGTGAACTGTTTGACCATCAACTGATAAATAAGTTTATCATCAGTAGATACTAGACTTATGTTGCTATTAAGGTTTATAATGTAACTTAAATATTGACAGATGCACAATCTATTTTCTAAACATCATCATCATCAATTAACTCTAACAGCCTTACATATAACAACTTAAAAAAACAGTAACATATGATCAACAAATTAGTTAAAAATCAGGAATAACTTCAACAACTAAATCACCAACATTTTATTATGTCATACTTTGAATCGGTCTTCAACCAAAAAGGTGCCATCAGCAACTACATGATTCATGGAGCCCCAACGAATATGTCATCAATCAGTTCTGTCACCTGAACTGTTACCAATGACATGGTGAGACCGTTATGGTTAACAGCTCGAAGAATGATTGGACAACTAAAGGTACATCAGTTGGTGACATAATATCTGATAGTGTTAAGTCCACTTTTGCATGGACAAATCTCGCCCCCGGGCTGTTGTTGCAATCGATAAAAACAACATATGAAATGGATTTTCTTGTTTCGCCACACTGCAAGAGGATAAAAATGAACAAGAGTGTCTGTCGGCCAGTGAATCCTTAAGTTTGTCTACAAGTGAATCAGTGGGGTTCTCTTGATTTTCCGAAGGAGGAGAAGACCCTTTTGGATGTATTGAACAGAAAGCATGATTAGATCCCATGGTCCAAAGCATACTTTTTTTTTCTTTTTTTTTTTTTGTGCATTTTCTGAACGGGGGTGCGGTGTGATAAAGCACTCTGAAATGGTCTTGACTGTTTGAGGGCTCATGTTTGTTTGTTGAGAATGAAAGAAACTGTTCTGTAATATGAATCTCAATTCCCTTGATTTAATTTATGTTTTCTCCAACTATTCCACTCCTCTTTGTTACAACTCACCTCCTTATATTCTCCAATTTCTTCAACTTTATATTACGTCTACCTTCAGCTACTCGCATTATTTGCTACCTTCAGTACCTTGAGAATCTTATCCACCGACATGAAAATACATTACATTACATTACAAGAAAAAGAAACGTGAAAATACATTCATCCAATAAGTGGTTCTAATAATTTACACAAATATATAGTATTAAGCAACCACTAAATTGTTCTAAAATCACAAATATGTTTTATCTTTTAAATGTATTACTATTTCAAATTCCTATAACATCATCTGTGGCATCAATTCATATAAATAAAATAAAATATAAAAGTTTGTATTCATATTATTGAAACAAATACTTATTACTTTATTTAGATTTTAAAATTTCACAAATCTATATAAAATATTAAAATATTGAAACAGGTGAAAATAATTCTATATAAAATATCAAAAATGACGTTACAAGTTTTTAATGCAAAGAGTTTAACTTTTTCTTCTATCAATTAAATAATTAACTATTATTGAATATTATTAAGAGTAATTTTAGAAGGTTACAAGTTTTTAATGCAGAAAATTAACTTTTTCTTCTCTCAATTAAATAATTAACTACTATTGAATATTATTGACAGTAATTTTGGAAGGATAGCATTAAAGATAGCAAAGAATTTATTTTATTTTATTTTTACTAAGTTGTAAAATCATAAAGTTTCAAATTGTGACATAATTTAAATAATATTTCACATAACAAATATTTTATTTTGTTATAATTTTATCATATTTTATAATATTAATAATTTTACAATCAAAATCAATCAAATGCAATATCAAAATCAGATTTTATTGTCCCCGATAATCAAGTTTCTAAAATTATTAGGATTATAAATTATAAACAATACAAAGTTTGAAAAAACTGAGCAATTATTTAGTTATTCAAGGCAAACAAGAAATAAACCCAAGTGATGCGCGCATATCATGAAACAAAGTTATGTTTATTCTTATAGAAACTTCACGACAAAAAGGAAACAGGAAGGCGGACAATGTTAAGAAACTAGCAAAACAGAGATTTAGTTCCGAACTTCAAAACTCTCATAATCAGGCTCATGCTACAAATCTAGGGCCTTACCACAGAACCGTTTCTGAAAATACCACAATCACCTAAAACTGCCTTTGAACTTAAGAAACAATATTATCATTGAGAGAAAGACTGGATAGTTGGTCAGCTGCGCTGTTAGCCTGCGGAACATTCTTTAGAACTTCCATTGCTTCGGCAACTTTCGCCTTCAAAGCATCAGGTGACTCGAGCAAATGCAGAACCTCGGTCTGGTCCATTTCTAGAAGCATGCCTGTAACCTTGGCTGCATGCTCATGCTCCAGTTGATCCACAAGTGGGTACAGATTTTCCCCCAACATCTGTCACCAAAATAGCAGAGCAAGTTAACCTTCATATCAAGCACAGAACAATATATTACTTAAACAATAGTGAAGGGTGGTGAACAGCTTACTGTCCTCTGCTGATCAGCTGGTGCATTTGCTAAGGCAGAAGCCAATGCTGTGATTGGCACAGGCTGTCCCATCACAGCATCTCGACTAAGCATGCCACCCATGTCATAGGAAACAGGAAGCATGCCTCCACCGACCCCTGGCATGGTCCCATCTGCAACATTGCGGCCAGGTGGGAAACGATACATGCGTCCCCTTGGCATCATCTGAAAAGCATATAACCCACCTTTAATTACTATCTTAACGGAGTACAAATGAGCATAAATATATGTCAGCAAGAGTTATTTAACCTGTTGCTGCATCAATGGAACAGGCTGCTGACTCTGTTGTACCGGACCACCTCCACGTCTCCCAGTAGGCCTCTGCCCCTGCTGGACCATTGGCATAAAGAAATTTGGCATAGGACCGCCACCTGGTCTCATTCCAGGTACCAGCTGTTGCTGATAGCCAAATCCAGCCTGAAAACATAGTTGCGTAATTTTAATAAAAATTGCCATTCCAAATAACTGGATCTCTACCAAAAAGTTTAATTCATAAAAATATGACATAGAAGATGCAGAAGACTCAAGAAGTGGATAAGAGCAAATTCTCAAAACAATCATGCATTTACATTTTTCAGATATACTATTAACCTTTTAGGTAGGCAAAGGAGAGTTGAAAACAAAAACGATGTTGCATGACGTACTATACATCATGCAATTATTGCCAAATATTTTCTGTTTTGCATTTTTATCCTAACAAAGAACACAGGACATAGAACAATTTCAATAACTCACAGAACTTTCTTAGTATGTGCCATTTTGAGTTGCAAACCAAATTAAAAGCCTCCAAATGTTCAACTGTTTTTAATTCTTTGTCCCTCTTGTAGGAGGATATCATTGTTTCTTAACTTTCAGGGAAGTGCATAGGTTTGGAACACATATAATAATGTAGGGTCATTTTGTCTGCCTTGAATGGAATGTAAGTAAAACAAAAATAACTTTACAATGTGGCACCCGTGAACCAAACACACACACACACACAGAGGATGCCATAAAGAACAACCTGGTGATCAAGTTGGATTATCCATTGATCCATATCTATGTGAACGTAATGGTTCCCTTGCACCTCAATAGTCCTCGTTTTATGTTTAAAAGTATTGACTATGCATATCAGATAGTTACGTTGTCAAGAAATAGTACACAATAGTACGAGAGTCACAGAACTGCAACAGCTATGCAATAATATATCCCATAGAACTAAACTTACACGACAACTTAATTCGTGATTTTACTCATTTTAAGTTTTATTTATTCTGGATTGTTGAATATATAGAGTTTTTAATTCAGTATTGCCTGGGACAGGATCAATATCGCATCAGTCTTGATTGTCCAATAAAATCTTCCAATAACGCAAGTTTGAACCACTTTTTAACTTAGCTTGTTCAAACTGGTATCCCGTTAAAAGATCCAGCAGGCCAGCATATGATCCGAAAGATGCATATTAACACATCATTAATTACAAGATAGTAAACCTAATATATGTCACAAAATAAGATGCAAAATAAGGTAAGAACGTCATCGTAACCAAGACCCCAAGAGGTCCAATTAGAACTGAAAATTTTGTACCAAATAATGCCAAATATGATATAAAGTTATTTGTAGTAATTTTCAGAATAAAAATTTTCCAATGTATATTGTTTTATTGACAAAAAGGGCTTATATTTATCTTTTGAAACAGAGGAAGTACACTCGTGATGAATGATCTCAACAAAAATGTCGTTACAACCAAGTACTCCTTGAAATAATTAGTTAAGGGAAAGGCATATGTACACATTCAAATTGTCTGGATAGAAGAGATGAATTCCAGAAATTGGTACCTGGGAAGGAATCATAGCAGGGGGTCCTTGCCCATAGAATAGTTGTTGTCCAATTCCAGGTGCACCTGGTGGGTACATTGGCACACGAGGAGCCATTGAAGGTGCCACTGCAACTGGTCTCATCTGTGAGAATTGGGCCTGCATTATGTATAAAATAGGAGTATTATTCTAATGAACAACAAGCCTTATAGAGAGGCTCCCCTTTACACCTCGTGGGTTCTTCAGACTCAGGACCCCGCTGGCCATTGCTCAGAGCCTAATGGCACTCACCTCTTAACTTAAATTTGTATTTTCCTTTATGAGAGCATTAAAAAACGTGAACAGAATACTATCATTGCCTCTTCGTACCCCTTTACTGAATCAAATATCTAAAAGAGAATATTCTTATCAAGTCGAACACTAGTAAGATGCAGATTATTATAACTGAATTGAGATGAAATGCACATTTTACATTAGCTCGCTACATTAAAAGCCTCAAACCTAGAGCATCAGCATGAGCTAATTGTTTATTTAATCTCTGCAACTTACACCACTTCCAGAGCCATTCCCGTGCTAAATTGCATTAAGTAGACTGAACTGGACATATTTTTCATTACACTATTATACAAAATTTCAACTAAATTTTTAACAGTAGTTTTATCTATAAAAGGTCGAACCATCAGCTTTTACAGATGGACCTAATGCTAAAGCTATGTGGTCATGCTAATTTGAAATTTAAAAAGTTAACTTCTGCTAAGTTAAAGGTTGATAACATAAGAAAGGGTTGAAAAACCAAGATGAAAATAGTCTTCTGATGATTGTATAAGATATTATTCGCGAAAAATTAAGGAATATGAACAAAATAGTTAATCATTAGCAAAGAAAATTAATGAAAGAAAATCCATGCCTGCCAAACACTACAACTCCCAATCTGTTTAGATGTCAAACAAATTAGACGCCACTTTCTATTTATGGGATCTACTAGAAGTAACCAATTCAATTTTGCCAACACATTTTGTTTGAGATTCTACCACACATGAATCTGTCTCAATATACATTTTGGTATGTGTATATGATGTACTACGGCTGGACATATATACACATTTCAATCACATATTACAAAACAATAATAGATTGGGGTGACATTCATACTCCTAATTTTTTTCAGATACTATAATATAAAACATAAAAAAGGAAATGTATAATATTCAACATCAAAAGCATAAAGCAGCAGGCCGCCTATACATAAGATTCATAAATATAACCAGAAGAATTCGATAAGCAGAAGAAAATTTAAGATGTGCACGCTGATGGAACCACAAGAAACAAGATCACGTAATGCTCCAGTTGAACGACATTGAGTGAGAATTATTTACATTTAGATGACTTAAAATTTTAAAAAATATATTAAAAGATAAAGTAATGGGAAAAACTATGTTACCTGCAGTCTTGCTCTCCTATCTTCTTTCCGTTGAGCAAGAGCAACATAAAGTGGTTTGCTCACAATCATTTTCCCATTCATCTCAGCGAGCTGTTGGATAAAAGATAAGCTGACTAACTTCTTACAAGCAATTTAAAATATCAGTTATTGTATTAACTTACGGCACGAGAAGCTTCTTCAGGAGTTGAAAATGCAACAAAACCAGATCCTCGGCTGATTCCACTAGGGTCACGCATAACCTAGAAAATCACCAAAAGTTAAATAAATTTCACAAAAAACGACCCTGAAACAGTAAACATAAATGAGGAGATGTAGAAAACGAATCAAAGACATGTATGTTTATATGCATTATATACACTTTTTTTGAACCTTGCAGGAAGTGATAGTCCCAAAATCAGAGAACAATTCCTTCAATTTATCATCATCAATGGAGTCGTCTAAGTTCTTAATGTACAAGTTCAATCCTTGAAGCTTGTCCACCTGTTCCTTTGCAGTTTGCTCAAACCGACTTTTTAGTTCAAGCTCTCTTTCAGATTTCTTCTGGGCTTTACCCACATACCATTCCTTGTCATCAAAATTCTTTCCATTTAGGGCCTCAACGGCTTTAGCCGCATCCTCAGCATTCTCGAAGTTGACAAACCCAAAACACTTGGATTTACCATCTCCATCCCTCATTACAACTGCACTGGTAATAGTTCCATATTCACCAAAAGTTTGCTTCAGATCATCATCAGTTGTAGCTTCAGAAAGATTTTTCACATATACATTGTTGAATTTGTCCTGACTCAACACAGTATCTCTTTCCTGCTTACGAAGGAAATGACCGACATATACTTGTTTATCATTCATAAGCATACCATCTAACTTATTGATTGCATTTTGAGCAGCCTCTTCGCTTTCAAACTGAACAAAACCATAGCCTTTAGACTGGCCAGATCCATCAGTTGCAATCTTGCAAGAAAGGATGGTACCAAAGCTTGAAAAAGTATCATGCAAGGCTTTGTTGTCAATCGACTTGTCCAAATTCTGCACAAAGATAGAACAAGTTCTGATTTAATCAATGAAAGTTACTTGCAAGAAAAGTGAGAGCATCTACGATATACAGACTCGTATAATTAGCAAAAACTCAGAAGTATCTTGTTAGGATCAGATATAACTGTTTAATTCAAATACAGATCAATTTAAAAGAAGGGCATGAGATTAGGGTCTGTTCAATGGTTCAAAAATTTTCTAGACAATCTTCCCCAGCTTTTATTGTGTTTGATTGCTGAATAATAATATTAATCCGAATCACACCGTTATCCTAACTCAGCAGATTCAGTAAAACAAAATTTAAGAAAAGCAGTTACAGCGAACAGCTACATAAGGAATCTTAGAAGGAACCGCATAAAGAGATTACACAGGAATATGCTATAATCTGTTCAGATTTTATGAATTATTTTCATTCCTCTCAACATTTTTCTACAAAATGATCATAGCTAATAAGCTCCAACACCATATTGCAAATTTACAAGCTGCTAGGTCCAATGTCGTATCTTCAAACAGGAAAGTGAACACTTTATACAATCAAAATGATGACCTACCAAGTACTTAAAGTAGAACAAATACAATAAAATATAGAGAGTTACCGGATAAGAATCCCAAATGCAGCCAAGCAAAGCCTAAGCATAACAATAGTATATTTCATAAAAAACGGATGTTTAATTGTGGTACCTTGATAAATATATTTGCCGCTCCACTCTTGCGAATACTGGGGTCGCGATGTGAGTACATAACTCGAATGGACTTGTTATTCAGTGGAGTGAAGTTTAGAACTTCCATTGCTCTTGCCGCTGTACGAAGATTTGAAAAGAATGTTATATGTCATTAATAAATAAGTGAGATAACACTATCTAACGACAGTAAAACAAGAGTAAGAATATAACGGAAGTTTGAAAGTCACATGCTGATGCAAGTTTAAAGTAAACATCAAGGGCATAAGCAACTGTACATAAGTTTTTTCTATAGCTTAAAAACCTTCAATTATATATATTTATATAACAAATTTAAAATATAAGTAACAGCTAAAAGTGGTACAATCAGATATGTTTCATGTCCATGGTAAAGGATCACCCATTTATCCTTTGAACGTGTCCCATATTGTCATGAAAAACTATACATCTGAGCTTAACATAACATACTTCAATTATTGACAAATTGTCAAGAAGAAATAAGCAACATGGAACGATTATACTCATCAAACAAATAGTCATACTAAATCTAACCTTTGTCCCTTATTATTATTTTTTTTTTTCATTTCAAATTGTAGCCATCTTTCCAGGCCCAGATATAAAAGGTCCCCCACAATGTATACTAACTTCCAATCAAAATCTACAATGTCCAACAAAATAAAATTACAAATCTACGCTCTTACTTACAACAAAAATAAAGGTCTGACTGTTCTCTGAACCAAATCACCGCAATTCCCAATTGCACCCTCAAGTTCAAAGTCATACATTACCGGAATCTAATAATGTATACATGTTGCTTCTCCATTCAAGAAAAGAAGCAACATTTAGATTAAGAACGAACAGAAATTTATTGAAGTTTCAATGACTACAAATTCTGTGACTTTCTCAATAAATTGCAACACTTAAGCTCATATAGAATAACCTTGCATAAATACAAACAATTTCCAATTCAGAAATGTCACATTTTAACTCTAAATGAAAACAATTTCCAAATCAGAAAATGTCACATTTTAACTCTGAATGAGATCAAATTCATAAATGGCCAAATTTTGACATAAAAAATAATTCCCAATAAAAAGCATCACAAATTAACATATAAATTTTTATCCACATTGCTATGCTGCAGCACACTGTAACCACCACATTGTTCAAATTCAAATAGATAAAAGTTTCAGAATAAATTCCAGAAAAAACAAATTACCATCCTGTGGGTTACTATAGTTGACATAACCATAGCCCAGAGATCGACGAGTACTCAAATCTCTACAAACCCTAACTGAAACCACCTGGCCTACTTGGTTGAACAGATCATACAGCTGTGAATCTGTCACATTCAAGTCCAAATCCCCTACATACAATGAGGTCGACACGAACTGGTTTCCACCACCGGCATTAGCCGCCGCCGCCGCTGCCGCTGGTGCAGCCGCCGGCACACCATTAGCTCCGGAAACTGGAATCTGCTGCTGTTGAACCTGAATCTGCGCCATTTTTTCCTTTTTTTCTGAATTTTTTCACTAATTAAACCCCTGAGAGCTAAACACTGAGAATGGGTAACAAATTTGGGGTTTTTTTAAGAAATATTTGGATATAAGATTAGGGCAAAATTGGGATAAATCGTCTGAGATTGGAAAATTGACGATGAACTTCGATGATCTATGGACTAGAGAAATTTTTGTTTTTTGGGTGGGAGGGCAGACCAAACTGCACCGCACCGTCACACTGAAGAACTATTTGGCTTATATAGTGAGACGCGGTGAATACTCAGCAACCCTAGTTTGATTATAGGGAAGATCTCCACCGTTCGATTCCTTTTTATATAAATTTTCAAGAAGTTGTTGGATATAAATAGGTTTGATTCCACTCGGTTCTATTCGACTCATTTATAATGAAATTTGAGGTCAAATGATATTTAATGAGAAAAATCGAATCAGATAGAGTCTTGGATTTTCTTAGATTTTGTTTTATATTTAGTTAAAATTGTATTTATAATTTTCAGATATTGTTCGATTCTCCCAATATTTAAAATGTATAGCATTTAATCGATTTTTTATTTGTATTAGTAATTTTCAAATATTCTTTGATTTTTCTCAGATTTAAAATTTATATCTTTGAATCAATTTTTAAGTCAATTGAATTAAGTTTTCTAAGAATTATATATTCATTGAATAATATCAAATTATTTGTCCCAATAAAATAGCCTAAAACTTGTAGAAACGGGTTGAATATAAGTTTTATAAATTTTTTTAAATTCTTGTTCTTTAAAATAATATAATTTGTGAAATAAAAAGAACAATACAAATTTATAAATAATTATTTTTATTAATTGACAATTGATTACAAATTCTAACAATCACAAATTGATTGTCAGTTTCAATTTTTTATACCGTATATATACAAATTTATGAAAATATACAGCTTTTAGGATTTTTGTAAAATAAATTACAAATACTGATTTTGAATCGTAATTCAGTTTCTAATCTTATTCGATAATGATTTCCTATATTTAATCTAAATAGTTATTCTCATTATTTTATAATGAAAAAATACAACTTTGGTGTATCTCATAACCAACTTCGTTTTCAACATAACTTGTTATGACTGAATAAATTCAAGTGTTTGTAGAAAGGGTGTTGAATACAAACACTACAAACTTTTTGATTTTTAAAACTTAATCAACAAACACTAGAATAACTGCAATGATCAGAAAAATTGTACTCAAATTAAAATAAATACATAAGTATTCAAGTTAAAATAGTTGTATTATAACTTGGTGTTTTTCTGGAAATCTGTTTAATCACAAAGTGATTAACAACTACAAATCTGTAATGAATTACATCTTTTTTTTCTCAGTCACTAGTTACTTATTTCTCTTTAAATATTTCTCCCAATATCTATTACAAATCTTCTCTCTAGTGTGTGTTGTGTCTTAGTTGGTTGTTTAGTGTAACAACTCTTTCTATATATGTAGGAGATCAGTTGTAGAATCCACGTGCTAGACGTGCCACCTTTTTCAATGTAACTGCAGTATGTCTCATCATTGTCCTTTCAGAGAAATGTGTCAAACTATTTTCATCAAGCGTTGCTTCTTTCTTATCCCCTAATCTTCAAGCATTTAATGTTTGAAAATTGTTATTAGAACACCAAACTTCAAGGAATATCTTCCCAGTTATACCCTTTGATTTTATGCCAAGTACCAATGATTTGATTGTAAGTCCTGATGACGAGTGGATTAGGTCATAACTATCCCCTGATAACAAGCTCTGATGTTGATTTGTTGAGTGCTTCTGGATCTCCTGATGACAAGCCATGATAGAGACTTGATCAATATTTCACTATCCACTAATGACAAGCCCTAATAGAGACTTGATCAGTGTTTCACTATCCACTAATGTTAAGACCTACTTGTATCCACTGATGTAGTGTTTAGCATTCTCCCTTATGGTTTCCCTGACGAGTTTTACAATGTATGTTATCCCCTGATGTAGTGTTCTAACTTTTCCTGACGGTTGGTCCTTTGATGTCATCCCCTGACGGGATCCCCTGACAAGATCATCCCCTGATGCAGTATTTTAGGCTTTCCCTGATGGGTTCCCCTGACAAGTTTTTCACTGATGCCTTATTAAAATACTTGCACTTTTAATCATTGATGTTTTATTGGCTTTGTCTAGAATGTCTGATGTGTGGAATACTTGAATGTTTAAGTAACAACAGACATCCCCTGACACTATCAATTTCTTTTTAAATGTTCACTGATGACTTGCCTAGTGCAGGTTAGTCCATCCCCTGATGACTGAGTTGTCCATCAGCGGATGCAAAACTTCTACAAATATACTAAGATTTATACAATACCTTAAGTATTTATAGATGTACATTTATTCCTTTATAATAGAATTATCATCATCAACATTTATATCTAATATAGCTTCTTTGTCCATGTCGAAGTCAACTTCTAATTGAGTTAGAACTCTGTACTGCATCAGAGAGTAACCTTCACTTTAGTCCCTGACAGCTTCAACAATAGTCTCTAGTCAAATATGCTTAGTCTCCGACAGCTTAAGCTTAGTCTCCGATAGCCCAAGCTTAGTCTCCGATAGCTCAAGCTTAGTCTCCGATAGCTCAAGCTTAGTCTCCGACAGCTCAAGCTTAGTCTCTGACAGGCCTAAGCTTAGTCTTCGATAAGCTTAGCCTTACTCTCTGATAGACTTGACTACCTTCATTAAATTTTCAATTTCTGGTAGTTAGTCCCTGATAGTCTAAACATAATCCCTGAGTTTATTGAATTCTCCAATACAGTTCTGGTAGTCTTTTACAATACAAATTAAGTTACTCTCTAATGAAAAATATATTACAATAATCAAAGAGTAAACTACCAGCTACAAAACTCAATTGTTATAAACTAGCACTAACTGCACATTTGTATTTCTAAGTACAATTATCATCAAATGTTATAAAACCTAACAAATTACAAAAAAGATGTCAATCTTTCTAAAGCAAACTATTTTTTTACAAAAAGCTCATAAACATGAAATTAAAAATTAAAAAAAAATTATATACCATTTAATTTACGGAAGAAATTTAAATTATTTGATTTATTCCAAAATCATAAATAGGATGAGGAGTGTTTTATGATAATTAGCTATAGGTAAAGGCTATATATAACTATCAATGAAATTGTAAGATATAAATAGGTTCAACTCTATTCAGCCAACTTTATTTGATTCTATTTGAATTAGTTTGATTTGGTTTGGTTTGATTTATTTTTATATCAATATAAAGTGCTCTAAAATAAATGAGAAAATCAAACTAGTTCGAACCTCATATTTCCTTAAATTTCATTTTTGTTTAATCAAGTTCTATCGTAATCTTAAGATATTGTCAAATTATGTATTATCTTATTATGTGTTTTATGTGGGTATACATGTGTGTCTGTGAATGTATATTAGTTTTTACATTCATGCAAATACAAATAATTATATTAGGTCAAACACAATTAGCTTAGACATCCATATCAAATTTTCAACAAACCGATAGAAGATTACAAATGAATACATCTCTTAAAATAAACTGAAACTTGACTAAATATAGCATATATACATAAAGAACATTAGATGTAGGGTTATAAAAGGCTTGAGTAAATCAAGTAGTCAATGATGGAACTTAACACATTAAGTTTGTTATTGAGTTCGAGTTGCGTCGAGTATTTACAAACATTTTTTATTGTGTTCGAACTCGATTCAAGTTCTTATCAAGCTATTTGAACAATTCAATCTTTTATGCACTTACCAAGCATATTTATGTGTATCAAATATTTTGCTGAAAAGCAAGTTACATCGAATCAAATATCTAAAGAATACCAAGATGAGTATATTGAATACTTAGCTCGACTCGATCAATTAACTATAAAGAAAATATTGGAACTCAACTCAAGAAGAAAATCAAGTCAAATATTTATCGTGTAACTCGGTTTAAATTACTGTCTTAATTAGATATCAGTTGATTAAAATAATTTGTTATTCCACGATGAATAATTGTTGGGGGGGGGGGGGGGGGTGAATACAATTCTCAGATTTTTCGCCCAATATAAAGAACTTAGATATAATTTGTAAATTAATTGCGGAATTAATAAACAAGATAAATTATATCAATCAATAAAGAATGGTTTTTATTGATCTTGAATCTAAAATTACAATCTTATGAGTTACAACTAACTTCTGAAATTTGTTCAATGATAAACAAATGCAACCTAGAAAATAATTTCTAGCTTCTCAAGTTATGAAAACTTACTTCTCAAGTTATTACAATTGTATTTTGTACTCTGTAATTCTTGTTTAGTACTTTGTACTGCTTTTTTTTTTCTTGTTAATACTATGTACTACTTTTTGTCGTTTGATTTGAATATGAGTTTATTGATAATCCTAATCCAATTCAAATTAGTTGCTCAACCTTGTTAATCCTAATCGATTCTATATTGGATCATTGGTCGGCTTCTTTGTTTGTCACATCAAATCATATAAGTTTAGGATTTGATGTGTTCCAATCAATCATACGACATCTTCAATATCATCTGATAAGTCTGTATCTACTGATAAAGAACTTTATCTGCTGATGGCCATTTATCTACTGATAAAAAACTTTGTCCTCCAATGACTATGTTCTGCAGAATATCCTCTAGTAGCTATATTATCCTCTAATGTAGATTATCATTTGATGAATACTTTATCCACTGAAAAACAAAATCATCCTTTAACTGGCTATTTTAGGATTTATCCACTAATTATCCACTGATGTACATTTTACACTGTCAGAGGATAAATCCACTAATGAACAGTTTACACTGTCGAAGGATAATACTTGGTCAAAACCAGCTACAGTTTATCTGATGATGTTTATATAACACAACAACAATTTCAATACAATTACAAACTCTAACAATTCTAAGTATTATACATCATCATTAAATGCTATAAACCTAACAATCTCTCCTTATTTATGATTATCAATGATAAACATAAATCAAAGGTTGATGATGATGTTAAAACTCAAATCTTATAATCACTACTTAGAATTGAAATTAAACACTATATAAAACACAATTGTACATAAACTCAACAGTGATGGTTTCATAGGCTTTGTTGTTGCATTTCCTGCAGATGTTTCAAGTTCAGTTCCCCTAACAATCTTCAAGTTCAGTTCAGCCATCAAACTATTCCATCCTTTGACATATTTAACATTTCTCCCCTTGTCTTCATCAGAATTACTCTTTACTCCGCTTGGCCTAATTATTCTCCCTATTTTCGACATCATCATCTTAATGTTGAGGGGTATAAATAAATAGATTAGGTTGAGTAGCAGGAAGAATTATTTTAGTTCATGAATGTCCTTTGAACTATAATCTGAGTATTCTTCCCCTTTGAACTAGCAGGAAGATTAGTAAGAATACCAATTGTGTGTTCTTTGACATTCTAAAACTTAGTTTGAAAACCATTGATCATGAAGTGTTGGAGCTTCATGTTTCTCTTTTCTATGTTAATCAATACTTCATAAACATCTTGTGAGTACAACTGCACGTGATCCTCGTGTGATTAAATAATCTGGTATGAGGTGTGTTGTTGTATCATCCAATAATGTTGTGTTGCTTGCATCCATGCAAGCATCCACAATATCTTCTTTAGGTTCATCTACAGTTCCTGTTGTGAGATCTGATAGTCTGTCTTGATAATGTCCTGATTAGATATGTGAGCAAGCAATTGTTGTTCTGCATCTCTTGAAGAAATTCTTCTCTCAGTATCCACTGATGTCTGATTAGAATGGTGATTAGCGAATACATGAGATGCAAAGGTAATAAGTATGTGAACATTTTTCTCTATTCTTTTCTTCAAAGATCGCATCTTTACTCACACCCTCTCTTTTTGCCTGACTTTTACAAGTCAACCTCTCACTCTCACTTTCTTTAATTTAGTATTAAGCTCTCTTCGTCACTTTTTTCCAGACACAAGGTCGGACTTTCATTTTGTATTCTCTTAGCTCACTTGAAATATAAAATCTGATGTTATAGGTGACCTGGAGTGGTGTAGGAAATATAATCAGTAAGTGTTTTATATCAGTGGATGTTTGAGAAAGAACAATTGTATTATCCACTTATGAGTTGAGAGCTGCTATAGGTGTTTCAGCTTCAAGAATTGACTTCTCTGATGGTTGAACTATCAGAGAATCTAAAACCAATGAGAATTATTAGATTTCCATTGATTCTAAAGAAATATCAAGAAAAGAAGAAATATGAATAAGAGTATATAATTGAGTGTTGGCTGCTTCTCTTGAATAGAGAACAGGAAAGCATCAATTTTTGACTCTTGTATGTGCACTCAGTGATAGGTTGATCATTAATCAAGTCATACTTCTTCTTCTTTCTTTGAAAGGTATTTATAGATGAGCTTTTATTAGACTTAAATATTTGTGTCCTTGTAGGTGGACTATTTTCAATAGATATAGTCTTTCGCCTAGAGATGTTCTTTTTCCTTTTAGACTCGTTATCCTTTTAAGAAAATACTAAGCAGTCTCCAAAGGTTCTCATTGTTTCTTATTTCTTTATTGTAACTTCCTTTAAATGCTCACCCTCCCCCTCAACTATTGTTGATTGTGATTATTTTCTTTTTATAGCCTTTATCTTTCGAGAGATAGAGGAGGTGACTTTTGTTATAAAATTATATTTAAAGGGTTTTGCTACTTGGGAAGAAGAAGTTGGTGTTAGAGTGTATGCCCTAGTGGCCAATTATGTAATGATTGTGACACTATATTTATGATATGTTTTTGGTTAATGATAATTTATTATGTTTTATTTACTGCGTTATATAAATTATTAACATAATAAATGTCCTTAGAAAAATGATACTAATTATATGGATTCAAGTATGTGACTTGAATATGAGATCATATAAGTATGTAATGTATCATTATTCTTAAATGTCCCTAGTCGAGTATCATTGTCATCGGGACAACAATAATACATTTAGACTAGTATGTGATTAACTGATGGCCATATCTCATTGGTCATAAATATATACGAGATATATTAAGTTGATACATAGGTACATGTTAGAGAACATTGTACTGGACAGACCCACCATGAGAATTCTACATGGAGCGTTATGCTATGTGTCATAAGTAATTCTCATAGTGACAATGATGTAATGGTCCTTCGACCTGAAGTCATGACATTTCTACATAAGGAGTTATGCGTTTTGACGTTATCAAAAGTCACCTTTAACCGGGTGGACGATAAAGGTGATTGTTGGATGCATAATGAGTTATGTGAGAAATGGGAATGATGTAGATGGAATTTAACCCTCCTATAAATTAGGGGTGATATCTATAGGCCTCTTGATTGAGTGAAACTATGAAATGCATGGCCATGCTCAAATAGAGATTTGTTTCATATAGTTTACTCATTGATCAAGAAAAACTGAGATTAAATTATAAAGAGGATGACACATCCATGCCTTGAATTTAATCTTAGATATCATGGTTAAAAGGATTAAGCTACATTGAAACATTGGTCACGAAAGGTAACGTCCAATCTATGACTTTATTATTACTTGGGTAACAGTGATGTATTACTAGATGCCGCTCACTGTTTATAATTTTATAATATAATTTAAAATTATTGCCAACGTAATAATAACCTACAGGATCACACACAAAGAACATTCGTCAAGGAGAGATAATTTAAATGTCTATGATTTTAATATATCAATAAGATTGATTTATTAAATCATGGCTTTAAATTAAATACATATATATATATATATATATATATATATTTATATATGTAATCTGTATGAAGTAGAGTCCTTTAGAAGGAAATACGAATATATATTTATTTGTGCATATATATATTAATTAAGTGAGACTTGATTAAATACATATATATATCTAATAAATATAAAATTCGGATTTTAAGTCTCCTAATTAGATTAGGTTTTGAATTACTCTATGAAAGGCTATATATATATATGATATATTAGCCATTCTCTCTAACCAACGTTTTACGTATTCTAAGAACACTAGTTGCTCATAATAGAGATACTAGAGTTCAAAGATATAGAGAGAGAAGAGAGATACAGATCATACAGCTAGTACTGTAATTCTTCTTGTTCGGATCGTAAGACGATTCGCGGGTGTTCGTGTGGATACCGTAGAGACGTTGTTCAGTTGGATAGCGTTCAAGATTTGGAGACGATCAACACCTTCACAAAAGCTTCAGATTCGCACAATTAATTGGTAAAAACTTAAACTATCTGTATTAAATTGTTTCGCATAGATCCTCGGGTTTGAGTTTCGTTTTGTTTTATTTTATATCGTATTTTTCCGCTGCGTTTGCTGGTAAGAAACCCAACAGTTGGACCATTGGTAACATCCTTCGTTGTAGCAGAAGTAGAAGAAATAAAGTATCAAGTAGTAGAGAGTTCAGAAGATACTTGGATTAGTTATTACAAGATCCTCAATTAGATGATGAACAATAAACATAAGGAATTATTTGTCCCACAAGATGGTTTGTAGGGGGGGGGGGGGGGGGGGGGGGTTTGAATACAAACCACAAACTTCATTCGAACTTTATGAGTTTAGTAGTGAATATACTATATTAAAAGTTGGGGAATTGAAAGAATACAATATATCACAAGTGTTTCTGAAATTTTATAAATCAATGAAATATTACAAAAACTCACTGGTGTGAATGACCAGCTTCTAACAAGTCTGTTGAAAATAACAGCTACACTCTAGAATATGATTTCTAGCTTCTCTCAAGTTATGAAAACTTGATTCTCTCTCTTTATAAGTTTATTGCAATTGCAATATGGTCTGAGATAATATGTATACTAGTGTTTTTGTGTATCTTAGTGATATCTTGTTGTATATGTGTTATTTTATCCCAGCTGCTTCATGTCTCTATTTATAGACATAGCTCCCTTGTTCTCCAAGATTCTTCTATGAGTTGCCTCCAAAAATATCTATGATATTCTTTGGTAATTGCAGCTTTGTCACATAACTTCTTTTTGCATAATCTTCCTTGCACCCAAACCTGTTATATAACATTTGTGGTGTATCAGCACACTAGCTCCCTTATTTTCCTCTTGGAGTTCCCATGATAAGTTATCTCTGCAGTGAATAACTTATCTCAATGAGCTTCCTGGTTTTTGATTGGACCAGTTTTCAAATTTTCCTCCTTCAAGTTTCTATAAGTTATCTCTGTAGTTTTCACACCAACAGCTATATACGCATTCTAGTGTATAAATATGACTTATCTTCATATCAGTGTTCACACCTGCAGTGTATAACTTATCTCCTTGAAGCTTCTTTGGGGGCCAATCTCTCCTTATTGGACCACCATTTATATTTTAATTCCACCACCTTATAAACTTGAGTTAGTGGATTTGTGAACTTGGCTATATGTCATCCCATATGTCATCTTTAGTCTCTAATCATTTTATCCCCTGATGGGCTGTTTTGTAGTGGATATTTATCCCCTGACGGCCAATTTTGTTCATCAGTAGATATTTATCCCCTGACGAGCTTCACTTGACTTTAGCGATAGAGAATTTTCCGATGGCTTTGGTGATAGTCTTTTTGAGTTTGGCGATGTTGTTGATTTGCCCAAAGACTTTGGCAATAGTCATTTTGAGTTTGGTGTTGTTGTTGATTTGCCCGATGACATTGGCGATAGGCAAATGATTTTGGTGACAGTCAAAATAACTTTGGCGTTAGCCAAATAACTTTGGCAACGGTCAAATCTTCTCAAGGGTACTTCAATGCATTGGAGTGTCTTTACCTTAGTCTCTGGTAGCTTCAACATTAGTCTCCGATGAACGAACACTTGGTCTCTGATGAAGAACCACTTAGTCTTTGAAAGACTTAGTCTTTGGTGAACAAAAACATAGTCTCCGATGAACAAAAACTTAGTCTCCGATGAACAAAAACTTAGTCTCCAATGAACAACAACTTAGTCTTCGATGAATAACAACTTAGTCTCCGATGAACAAAAACTTAGTCTCTGATGAACAAAAACTTAGTCTCCGATAAGTTAATTTTGTTTGACCAACTTTAACTTTTGTTGAACTCTCCAAATGCATTCCTTGTAGTCTCTGATGCTTACCTGTAGTTTCTGATAGTAGTTTCTCATAGTGCACTACTGCAAATACATGTATAATTACAAATTAAACAATTCTAAGTGTTTATACATCATCAAATGTTATAATTCCTAACAACTATTTAGCTTGTCTTTGCACTCCTTAAGAAAAGGTCCACTATTGATTTGAACTATAAACTTTAAGGCACTAGACAATCTTCTAGATGTGTGTTAGATTGTTTTGATGAAGTTTTAGATTTTTTCTACTTTATATTAGTTTCTCTACTTTAATACAAGTTCTTTAAACTTTTTTGAGTTCTTGTTCTTTAAAGTAATTAAACTTATAGAATATAAAAAACAAATTAAATCTGTAAACAATTACTTTTATTGATCAATAACTGATTTCAAACACTAACAATCACAAGTTGATTATCAGCAACCTCTCTATTTATTCAAGAGCTTCAAAATCTGTACTGAATGAATGAATCAATAAATCATATAGCTTCTATATTTTGTAAATCAAAAAATTACAGCTTTTAATCTACTAGATAATATTTATCTGATTTATAATACCAAATAAGAATAGAACTCTTAATACTAATCTAATAGAAACACTTATTATTTATTTCCTAACCAGTTTCGTCTTTAACACACTTCCTTTACACACGTTGAATCAAATTCTAATTGAATTAGGACTCTTCACTGTGTCAGAGAGTAGTTTCACTTTATCATTCTCTTGTCTTTATTAGAATTTCTCTTTGTTTCCCCTGCTTGGATCATTCTCCCCTTTTTTGACATCAACATCTTAATGTTTAGAGGGTAGAAATCACCAGTAAAGGTTGACTAGTAGGAAAAAATTGTTTGAGCTTTGTTTGAAGATCATTGATTATAAAGTGTTGGAGCTTTATGTTTTTCTTTCTTTGATCAATGCTTCAAAAACATTCTATGAGTTCAGTTGTACATGATGCATGTGTGATCAAATATTCTGATATGAAGTGTGTTGCTGCATTATCTAGTAATCTTGTGTTGCTTGCATCTAACCAAACATACACAATTTCTTCTCTTAGTATCCTTAGATATTTGATTAGAATTAGGGATCAGAGGATACATGAGCTGCAAAGGTGGTGTGTGAAATAATTTCTCTCTATTCTTTTCTTCAAGGATCTCATCCTTGCTCACACCCTCTCCTTTTGCCTGACTTTTACAAGTCAGCCTTTCACACTCACTTTCTTTTCATTTTTGTTTTAATTTATTTTTCCTTACCTTTTTTCCAGACACAAGGTCTGACTCTCATTTTGAATTCTCTCAGGCTCACTAAATATAAAATCTTCCTGCTGTAGGTGACCTAGAGTGCTGTAAAAAAATATAGAAAGTAAGTGTTTCGTATCAGTAGATGTTTGATAATACAAATAGTTATATTATCCACTAATGAGTTGAGAGCTATTATTTGTTTCAGCTTCAAGAATTGGCTTCTTTGATGATTGAACTATCAAAGAATTTGAAACCAATGGAACTAAGAATTTTTTCATTGCTTCTAAAGAAATATCAAAGAGAGAAGAAGAAATAGTAATAAGGGTAGAATTTCAATATTGGTTGCTCCTTTTGAATAGAGAAAAGAGAAGCATCAACGTGAGACCCTGTGTGTGCATTTAGTGACAAGTTGATCATTGATCAGAGTCTGTTTCTTCTTCTTCCTTTGAAAGGTATTTATAGATGTGATCATTGTAGACTAAAATACCTGTCCTTGGAGGTGGACTATTTTCAATAGATACAGCCTTTTGAGAGGTTACACCTAGAGATGTGCTTTTTCCTTTTAGAACTTAATATCCTTTTGAGAGAATATTAAGCAGTTTCCAAGGGTTCTCATTATTCCTTATTTCTTCCTCATAACTTCCTCTAAGTGCTCACTCTCTCCCTTAGCTATTGCTGGTTCTGGTCATTTTTATTTTACAACCTTTATCTTTTGAGAGATAGAGGAGGTGATTTTTGACATAGACTTGTTTTTAGAGTATTTGCTATCTGGGTAGAAGGAGTTGGATCATTACTAACATCCTTCATTATAGTAGAATTAGAAGAAATAAAGAATAAAGTAGTAGAGAGTTAAGACATACTTGAATCAGCTATGACAAGATCATCAAATAGATGATAAATAATAAACATAGGGAATCATGCATAGTATAAAAGTTTCTCTACTATATATATAACCAGGAGTTAATTATCCACTGACAGTTAAACTGTTGGACGATAATTAGCCACTGTTGCATTATCATCAGTTAATAATTATCCTTTAATAAAAACAATTATTGACTAATGTTTCACAGTGTTATTATCTTTATGAACAATTAATTTTGTCAAAAGATAATTTTGACTGCTACATTCAGCTATTAATTAGTCTCTGGTAACTAAGTCATCAGAAAATAATTAATTATTGCTGCAAATATTAGACTTGCACAAAATTTTCAAAGAATGTTAGAACAAAATAGGCTCAAGTGTTTGTAGAATGGGGGGGATGAATGCAAACACTCAAATCTTTAAGCACTTGTTAAGTATGGATGGAAATAGTTACACTATCAGAAAAACTATATTGACTTTAAAAAGAGCACACAAGCATTCAAGTTAAAATAGTTGTATTAAAACTTGGGTTTTTCTGAAAATCTGGTTAATCACAAATCTGATTAATCAGCTCCAAATTCTGTAACAAGTTACAGCTTCTCTTTCACACTCACTAGCTACAATACTTCTTTGAATATTTTTTCTCAAAAATGTTTCAAAACTTCTCTAGTGTTTGTGTGCTTCTAAGTGTTGGTTGATCCATTGGATTGATTCTGTGTAATGAGAACTCTTTTGCATATATAGAAGATCAGTAGTCGAACCCACATGCTTAGACGTGCTGCAATTTTCAACTTAGCTACATATATGTCATATCGATGACCTTTAGGAATGATGTGTCAGACTGCTATTGCTTTTGTTGCTTCTTTTTCTTCCCCTAATCTGCGTGCATTTAATGATCAAGAGTTGTCATTGGACCACCAAACTTCAAGAAATATCTTTCCAGTTTATATCTCTTGCTTCTATAACGAGTGTATGCAGTCATAACTATCCACTGATAGCAAGCCCTGATGTGGACTTGATCAGTGCTTTCGGATCCCCCTGATGACGAGTCCTAACTAAGATTAGATCAGTGCTTCAACTTTCACTTGAGTTATTTAAGTGCTAGTTGATCCCCTAACGTTAAGACTCAAAGCATCCACTGATGGCTTCCATGAAAGCAGTGCTGAGCATTCCCCTTGATGGGTTTACCTAACAGGCAAGCTTGACACTGTCATACCCTGATGAGTTCCCCTGACAGATTGGCATGTCACTGTCATGCCCTGACGCGTTCCCCCTGATGGGTTTGGCTTGCCACTGCCATATCCTGACGCGTTTTCCTGACGGGTTGATCTGCCTTTGTCATCCCATGATGGGTTCCCTAATGGTTTTAATCACTAAAGCTTTGTTGATTTTGTTTGGAATGTCTTATGTGCAGAATACTTAAGTGTTTTTGAATAACAACAAACATCCCTTTTCACTATCAAGTCCTTTAATAGTTTCAGCTAGTGACTTTCCTAGTGAGTTATACTTCATCCCCTGATGACTAAGTTGATCATTAATGGATTCAAAACGTGTGAAAATACTTAGGTTTATTATACACCCTGAGTATGTACAGATGCACAAACCAAACTAAAATCATCATCATCATTTATACTTAACAATCTCCCCCTATTTATGATTGTCAATTTGATAACCATAAATCTACTTGACGCACTGATGATGATGTCAAAACCAAAACTATACCCTAACAGAAATTTTACAAAATTGTATTGATCTATTCTATTGTATTTGTATGAACAACAATACAACAAAAAAAAACTGTACAAGTATTTCCTATAACTATTACAAAAGTATGTATTTGAGACATCAAGTTCCCCTTCTTTTTTGAGCTGAAACAAAGGGCAATGGATGACTTGATTCAATCGGTTGAGAGTCACTTCCAAGTCTTTGTCTTCTTTGATCTGGGTTTTGATCTGGAATCCTGAGCCTGTTGTCTTCTCCTCCTGCTACAAGCTGTTCCATCTCCTTCTGAAGAAGTCTTTTGAAGTTGACAATGTTGACATTTGTGCTTGATTCCAGAGCTTCAAGGTCTGATCTGATCTCTGGTAAGTTGGCTGCAACAAGTTGTGACTAGTAAAAGGTGATGATCTCCCCTTCTAAATTTTTGAACTCTACACCCATGGGGTTTGTGATCATCTTAGGATATTCTTTAAATCCTTTTACTGGGGGCACATCCCTTACTGTTGCTGTATTCCCATCATCAGCTCTGGTTTCTTCAATCTCCTTCAACACTCTCTGTATTAGCAGGATTCTGAACTTGATGACATGTTCATTCTTGTGATAAGCAATTTGGCTTAGAACATGCATCACTTCCTCCAGGTCAAGCCCATCAACATCTTTAATTCTTATACTCTTCTCCTGCCCATCAATTGATCTGTAGAACAACGTTAATGGTCTCTCTAATGCTGTGGGCAGGCTTCTTTCATTGTTGATGACTTTCCTTAGCCTCTCAATCATCCCCCTCAAGTCTCTGTTTAGCATTGATGTCTTTGAAATTAAGTTCAGGATCAATCCTAGTTACTCAGCATCCATTTTCCTAAACCAATCTAGAGTGACTGTGAACTGCGACCCATTTTTCAGTTGAACACTAATTAGCTTTTCCCTTTTATTGTTAGTCCTGACATTTATACTATTTATGGAGAACATAAATGTCAGATTCTTGCGCCTTTCATCTTTTAGGGATTCAACTAATGTGGGTGGTCCAATTGTTATAGGAGAATGTGCTTGATCATTGGCTTCAGTTGACTTGGGTTTGGTGGCATCAGGGGATTTAAGTTTTACTTTGTCTTGATTCCCTGATGCACCCTTGGGAGGTTGAGATTTCTTTGGCTGAGGTTTCCTGGAGGATCTTGGCCTTACACTCTTTTTCTTCTTTTCTTCCTTTTCTTTCTCCTTTGCCATTTCCCTCTCTTCTTCCTCTTGAAGTTTCTGTGCATATAGTGTGACGACCTGGAAAAAAAATATTTCCATTCACTCATAATTGTTTTCTTATTAACGTGTATAGTTAATATATGATGTTTTTGATTGTCTAAATATTTTGGACCCATTAAAGGGTTATAATTTGTTTGGATGTGGTTACAAGGATCAATAAATTATGTTTGCATGTCGGGTAACAATCATTATTCCTTAAAGGAGTATAAGCATCTAATCTAGTTAGTCTCTTGCTGATTAGAATGGCGTAAGTAAGAATGATTACGTCATGTGTACGTACATTAATTAGATTAGTAAGCTGCTTAAGTGACTAGCTTATGTGCATGAAGGACAGCAGCTGCTTGTTACGTGTATTAGCTGTTAAGAATCATAATGAGTAGCCGTTTTATTAACCAATGATTTTATCTCAAGGCTTAATCTCAGCTTACTATAAATACCTCATTCGGAGGTAAAATTTTAATCTCTTTTCTAAAGATTTTCTCTCCTAAAGTTCTTCTTTAAACCTACCATCTCTATATAATTTCAAGTTCTTTCTTTTGGACGATTACTTTCCAATAAAGTGGTTAAAGAGCATGGTGTTTTGAGTTATGAAAGGATAATTATGTATCTTAGTTTGAGTTGTTTTTCGCTAGATAACGTTCTTGATCATGAAAGACTTCCTTTTATCAAAGACAAGTTCTATGATTAGTCTCTGATGAGTTAATGTTAATCTCTGATGAGTTAATGTTAGTCTCCGATGAAGGAATTTCTTAGTCTCTGATGACGACACCTTTATCTCCAACAGACTAAGTTTAGTCCCTGATGACATCATCCGTAGTCTCTGATGACTAAAGTTCTTAGTCCCCGACGAGTTTGGCGCTGAACAAGTGAGTTTGGTGCTGAACATTTATCCACCGAGGAGTTTGGCGCTGGACAAATCATCCACTGATGAAGTTCAACGATGACTTGGGGAGTTCGGTGCTGAACAAGTTGTCACCCGACGAGTTTGACAATGAATAAGTTATCCCCTGACGGGTAAGTCATCCCCTGATGACTATTCCCTAATGTGTAAATTTATCCCCTGATGGATGAGTTACCCCCTGACAAGCATGTATCCCCTGACAGGTAAAATATTCCCTGATGGGCAGTACATCCCTTGATGGGTAATGTATCCCCTGACGGGTAAAATATGCCCTGATGGCCATCCTCCGTTTTGCATAGTTATTCTTTCAAAGTATGGATTTCTCATGTTATACCAACAATGATGTTTTATAGAATCCTTTTGCAACCAATATAGTGAATTTTAGCTAAAGACCAAGGCAAATATATACTCATTCCACTTTCTTTCTTACTGATTACGTAGAATCATTATTTCGATTTACGTAAATGAATAATGTTAATGCCTATGCAAGATGATGATCTCTTTTATGATTAAGTAACATACAATCATTGATTCGATGTACGTGAAAAGATGTTGATTATTGAGCTATGTGTTATTTGGTGTTTGCCAGTTATTTAAAGTCCCTGGCACACCAAAAGATGATGAAAATGATGTAAGGGTGTTGCAAGTCATGAACTTGTATGCACACCCGAGTAACTCTCCTATGGATATATAGTTATGCTATTAGCCGTCATTGCTTTTATTTGTTGAGCACGCCAATATTGTTGGCAGTTGCTGCTTTTAATTGTTAGCACGCCAAAGCTATTCAAAATGAGAAAATGTTTTCAAGAAGATATATCTATATGGGAAGTTAAGGGGCTGTTGAATGTTTTCGCCTGGTATTCTGGCCAATGATGATAGGGAATGAAAGACCGAGGCATCAATAATCAGACCCACGCAGATTAATTGGTTTCTGCAAGTGACTACGTATGTCAAAGGATGAAATCAAATGACCACACTGACTAGCTGGGATGAAATTTGATTGTTAAAGGAAGTCAGATAATGATCAGTCTGGTCAAGTGATGCATTATCTGATGAAGAGAAGGCAAATCAAGATTTATTTTTTTAAAGAGGGTTACCCCTTGATATCACTCGGGAACCCTGAATGATACATGTTTATTGATTTATCAGGAGGTGTTGGCATTGCTCCGCCCAACCTCAATGAATATTAAAGCTTTTGAATTATCTGTTCTTCTTGCTTATGATTATATGTTTGCTGAGCGTAAACGCTCATGTGGAATGTTATGAAATGTTTTACAGGTTATGTCATGAAGGCCGAGTCGCTTAATAAAGGAAAAGAGAAAATGGCATAGTGAGAGCTTCTTGATTTCTCTCCTATGGATGGCTTTTAGAGGAAGAGTCTAACGGAAAGCCATCATAGAAGTGTTTAGGCTGTAAGGCCAGATGGGCCATCTAAAGTTAGTTTCCGCTGTAGCTTGTTTATTTCCAAGCTTTGAGGTTTTGTAAGAGGATGTAAACCTTAAGATTTTGTTGTGATGTTTTGGATGGTATGGCTCATACAGTTAATGTAAATGCTTGGCTAAAATATGTCTGTCTCAGTTGTGTTGTAGTCTTATTTTGTTTTCTGGCGGGGGCCCGAGAGTTCCAGCCAAGGGATCTTGGGGGCTGCCACCCAAATTTTTGACAGTGCCCGAGACCCGACTCGGGGAACTTCTCTGGGGCTGCCACATATAGCGCATCAACATCTACAAGCTTTTTATCTTGAGGGAAGACAAGCTCCACTTTCCCATCAATTACTGCTTCGACGGGTGTTGGAAAGTGGGTTGTCTTCATGGCATCTCCAAGTAGCTTAGGCTTTGATTGAGTTTGTGACTTCTTTTTGGGTTCCTCAATCAGGATGCCTTTGTCCTTATCCTTGATTTATAGAGCAGGAGCAGTCACATCCC
>CM025782.1:6437249-6486467 GCA_014636745.2 Centella asiatica
GACATAAAGACTTATTGGAGTAGTATATACAGATGAATTTATGTCCCATGTCTGATCATCAATGATTATATCAAGTAAAAATGAGTCAACCATTTGAGTGTGTTGACTATCAATCACTATGTCAGGAAGTGTTGACTCTTCCATGAATTGAGAAATTGGAGAATCTGATCTTATGACACTCAATGTTTATGTCATAATATCTGAAGAAATTTGAGGATTAGTAAGAGAAGGAAGAGGTGTAGAAGGGAGTGTTGGCTGGATCACTGAATGGGGAGGTGATCCATCAAAGGAAGTTGTGCGTGCACTCACTGTGTCAAATATTTGTAAGTGGCTCTCAGAGACCCTAATGTTAGTTTCATCAGGGGCTATGGTCAATGTATGTGCCTCACTCAACTGTGTCCCTGGTTGGGGACTATTTTGAATAACTAATTCCTTTTGAGAGGAACTAGTTAGAAATGTGTTTAATTCCATATCAAAAGTAGTATCCTTTTGAGAGGATACTGCCTGGTCTAGCTGTTGGGTAACTATCGTGGCTACCTTTTTCTTCTTCAATCTCCTATAGGCAATCACTCTCTCTCATTGCTCCCCCTCACTTGTTGCGGTTACTTTAGAGGGTTTTCTTTTGGTACCCTTAGTCTTTTGGGATACTAAGGGTTGGGCTAATGAGAGTGGTTGTGTTGAAACTGGTTGTACTACTGGGGTAGGCAGAGAAGTGGTTATGATCTCTGTCATAGTAGTTGAAGGAGAAGAAGTAGTAGGTTGAGAAGTAGAAGGGAGAGGTCGAGATACCTGATCCATATGCGACGGGAGTGCAAATGGCTCTGCGGTATACAATTTCTTTATTATTTCTACAAACAACTTCTTTGTTTGTTTGTAAGTCTGTACAAAAATGTCATTCTCAAAAGAAATGTTAGTTATTTGATCCTTAATGATCATTGACAAAAATCTAGCATAGTAAATCTCTGATTTTCTAGAGTTAAAACTACCTAGTTTATTTACAAGATCATGAAAAATTAATTTTCCTATATTTACATGTACATTTTTAATCATTGCATAAGCTATCTTTAAAGTTAATGAGGCTATTACCTCAAAGTTAGAAAACTTACCTGAGAACACCTTTGTGATGGTGCCAAAGAGATAAGAAATCTCTCGTTTCACATTGACCCTCTTGAGGTCCTTAAACCTTAACACTGTGCTGGGAGCAGCGTTGTAGCCCAATTCCCTCAAGAAGTCGAGCAGATCAGCATCACTGGGCACTTCAACAAAGTCTTGTGCAGGCAGCCCCAGTGTTGTGTTGATTCTAGAAGGAGTTATATTTCCCTTCTCAGAAGAGATCTTGAATGAGATCCCCTTCATTGTCTCTAGTCTTGTAGATGAGTTCATGAACTTGCACTTGACCAGAGTTGTGAAAGTGCTTCCCCAGACATTTCTTCATCGGTAAAGATTGCTCGACTATACTCAGAGTTGAGTAAATAGTTCATCATAGGCTTGAAGCAATCATTTACCTCATTAATGTCAGAGAAACCCACATAGTTTGTGGGTGGAACCATCAGATTTCTTGGAAGTTGTTGAACATTGCTGAGTGCCATTGATGCTATTTGAGATCTGAAGTTCTAGGGTTTCTGTGAATATAAGAGAGAGAAAAAGAAAGCTCGAGCGAATATCAAAGTCAGATTAAATGTTTTGAGGTATTTTAGAAAGAGAGAGAGAGAGAGAGAGTATAAATACCCACCTTTTGACGTTTGAAAACCGCTCCTTAAAACACGCTATCGGGATGTCGCATCAATTCTATGGTGACACGTCATCAGGAACAAAAGAATTCCCTGATGAATTATTATCACAGACTCGACACAATCCCCTGATGCAGTCAAAAGCCTTTTACCTGACCCTGATGTTCATTGTATATACATACCCTGACCCTGATGCATGGATCGGATACCCTGACCCTGATGCTTGAGTCGAATACCCTGACCCTGATGCTTGAGTCGAATACCCTGACTTTGATGCTTGAGTCGGATACCCTGACCCTGATGCGCGAGTCGAATACCCTGACCCTGATGCGCGAGTCGAGTACCCTAACCCTGATGCACGAGTCGGATACCCTGACCCTGATGGGCGAGTCGAATACCCTGACCCTGATGTGCGAGTCAGATACCCTGACCCTGATGCTTCTCGACAGAGACCCTGATCTTAATGCATCAGACAAAAACAAACAAACACAAGCAAAACAACCAAAAATATATGTACATTTCAACATTTTTAACATACATAGTCACATCTCAACTAATTTCATCAGGAATTCATGAGATGAGTTAAGAGTACCAAAACTTAGGCATTTGATAGTTTGTGTTGCTCCAACAACCTTTCTGACATGTCTTTAGCAAGAGAATTGAATTTCATTTTGCATAATTCACCATACCCAGCTCTCCCACAAGATTGGAAAAAGTGGCTTCATCAAGAGCCTTGGTGAATATGTTTGTCAGCTGCTTGTTTGTTGGTACAAACTGTAGTTCAATGGTTCTATTCATAACATGTTCCTTGATAAAGTAATATTTGATTTTTATATGTTTGGTTCTGGAATGTTGCACCGGATTTTCAGCAATGTCAATGGCACTAGTGTTATCACACATTATTGGAATTTTGTTGAAGTTCAGTCCATAGTCCATTAACTGATTTTTCATCCACAGGATTTGTGCACAGCAACTTCCAGCTGCAATATACTCAGCTTCAGTAGTTGATGTTGAAATTGAGTGCTGTTTTTTGCTGAACCAAGATACAAGCCTTCCTCCTAGAAACTGACAACTCCATGTTGTACTTTTTCTGTCAATTCTGCATCCTCCAAAGTCAGCATCAGAATATCCCAGTAATTCAAATCCAGACTCCTTTGGATACCAAAGTCCCAACTCTGTAGTGCCCTTGATATATCTTAAGAATCTTTTCACTGCAATGAAATGAAACTCCCTTGGATCAGCTTGATATATTGCACAAAGACATGTTGCAAACATAATGTCAGGCCTATTTGCTGTTAGATACAGCAATGATCCAATCATTCCCCTATAAATCTTCAGATCAACTTTCTTTTCAGTCTTATCAGGGTCAATCTTGGTTGTTGTGGCCATTGGTGTCTTTGCTACTTTTGAGTCCTCCATGTCAAATTTCTTGAGAAGTTCTTTGGCATACTTTATCTGATGAATATAAATCCCATCAATGACTTGTTTGATCTACAGTCCCAAGAAATAAGACAATTCACCCATCAAACTCATTTCATACTTGCTTTGCATGAGCTTGGAGAACTTTTCACACAATCTAGTGTCAGTAGATCCAAAGATAATATCAACAACATATATTTGAACCAGGATCAGGTGACCTTGGTGTTGTGTAAAGAACAATGTCTTGTCAATGATACCTCTTATGAACTTGTTTTCCACCAGAAATTTAGACAATGTGTCATACCAAGCTCTAAGAGCTTGCTTCAGTCCATAAAGTGCTTTCTCTAGTTTGTAGACATGATTTGGGAATTTTGAACTTTCAAACCCTGGAGGTTGTTGGACATACACCTCCTATTCCAATTTCCCATTGAGAAAAGCACTTTTCACATCCATTTGATAAACTTTAAAGTTTGAATGTGTTGCATAGGCTAAGAAGATTCTTATAGCCTCAAGTTTGGCTACTGGTGCAAAAGTTTCATCAAAGTCAATCCCTTCCTCTTGAAGATAGTCTGGCTACTGGTGCAAAAGCTTTTTCAAATTTCTTTGGCTCTAATTGTGAAAGAAAACAAGCATATAGACATTCATTAGATGTTGCTTTTCTAGTTTGCACTTTCTTGTTTGGATCACCAATAATCAAATCTGTTGTGTGACTCCTAGACCATTTGGGATTAGAGATGTATCTTGATGAGCTTGCTTGATTATCATTTCCTCCCCCTAAGTCTGTGCTCCCAGCTTTTGAGAAAACTCCCCCTAAATTAATGCTTAAATCAAGGTTAAAGGTATCCCCTGATGGTGTATGCCTTGATGGATGATCCCCTGATGGAGTATTCCCTGACTTGTTGTCCAGGAGATTAATTCTATCTGTTGAAGGGGCTTCTATTGTGTTTGGATTGACATCAGGGATGGTTAAATTTTTCATTTGTCTACACTCATCAGCTTCATTCTCTTGATAATCAGAATCATCTTCATTTTCAAATCTGAGCTCTTCATGAAAACCAGGGTCTTCAAGTCCAGAAATCTCTTGATCATCAAAAGCTACATTTATAGACTCCATCACTACCTAGAGTCTCTTGTTGTAAACCCTAAAGGCCTTAGATGTCAGAAAGTAACCTAGGAAAATTACTTCATCAGTCTTTGGATCAAATTTCCCTAAGTTCTCACCAAAGTTCCTTAATACAAAACATTTGCATCCAAAAACATATAGGAACTTGATGTTTGGTTTTCTCCCTGTCATTAGCTCGTATGGTGTCTTGTTGTGAGCCTTGTTGATCAAAAGCCTATTTTGAGTGAAGCAAGTAGTGGAAATTGCCTCTGCTAGCATTATTCTAGCAGCTTCTATTAGGGTTTGTTAGGAATTATAGCATTTGATGATGATGTATAACACTTAGAATTGTTAAAATTTTCTAAATGTACAAGTACCTGCAGTAATGCACTATGAGAATCTACTATCAAGAAACTGCAGGATAGCATCAGGAACTACAATGAATACACTTGGAGAGTTCAACAAATGTCAAAGTTGATCAAGCAAAATTAGCCCATCGGAGACTAAGCTTTTGTCTATCGGAGACTAAGAGCCAGTCGGAGACTAAGTTTTTGAACTGTCGGAGACTAAGTTTTTGAATTGTCGGAGACTAAGCTTTTGACTGTCGGAGACTAAGTTTTTGAATTGTCGGAGACTAAGTTTCTGTCTATAAGAGACTAAGTTTCGGTCTATCAGAGACTAAGTGTTTGTTCATCAGAGACTAATGTTGAAGCAACCAGAGACTATCCATCAGAGAATAAATTTCCACTGACATAAGGGATGACATATGGCTAAAGACGGTGGAAATAAGATAAGGATGGTTGTCCAATAAGGAGAGATTGGCTACCAAGGAAGCTTCAAGGAAATAAGTTATACACACACACACATCAAGTTGCAAGTATGAAACCTACAAAGCCGCAAGCATGAAACCTGCAAAACAACAAGTTGAAATACTGCAGAGACAACTTATAACAACTTGAAGTAAGAAGTTCATTGAAGGTAGACTAATTATGTCAAGAGAAGCCCACAAAGATAAGATATATTTTGCTAATATCTTATCTTGGGAACTCCAAGAAGAAAAATGGAAGCTGGTGCAGTGAATATACACCAGAAAAGTCACATAAATAGGCTGGCATCTAAGAGAGGCTGAATAATGAAGAAAGTTGTGTGATAGAGCTGCAAGTACCAATAAACTACAGAGATATTTTTGAACAGCTCAGAATAGAAGCTTGGAGTATATGGAAGCTGTGTCTATAAATAGACATAGAGCAACTGAGGTAAGAAATCTGAGAACTCTGAGTTTAGCAACAAGAATACATCTTATCTCAGATCACATATCTCTCAGAACAACACTTTCATATATATTTTAGAGAGTTAGCAGCTGTAATTAGGTTTACAGAAAGAGAAGCTAGAAATCATATTCTAGTGAGCAGCTGTTGTTTTCAATAGAATTGTTAGAAGCTGGTCATTCAAACCAGTGAGCTTTTGTAATTTTTCATTCTTTTATAAAAGTTCAGAAACACTTGTGATATATTGTATTCTTTCATTTTCGCAACTTGTTATACAATATATTCACTAAACTCACAAAATTCAAAAGAATTTTATGGTTTGTATTCAACCCCCCCCACCCCCCCACCCCCCCCCCCCCCCCACCCCCCCACAAACCATCTTGTGGGACAGACAATTGGTATCAGAGCCTATTGATTAAAACAGCAATCAATAGATCAAAAGATGGGACAGAAGGATGGAAATGTCAAAATTCCAATGCTCAAGAGGGAAGAATACTTCTTGTAGAAGAAAAGAATGTTTTTACATTTGGAATCAACTGATTCTCAATATGCTGACATACTTAATGATGGACTAGTTATTCCCACAAAAGTTGTGGCACAAGGTATTGTTGATGGCATTCCAACTCCATAAACATTTGTACTTAAAAAAGCCAAATGAGCTCTCCAAAGAAGAAAAAAAGGAAGTCCTGAAAGATAGAAAAATCATGAACATCCTCTACAATGGGTTGGATAATGATATGTTCAACAATGTCATCAACTGCCAAAGTTCCAAGGAGATATGGGAAACCATTCAAATATTATATGAAGGAACTGAAAAAGTACGGGCCAACAAAAGATCATTACTCATCCAACAATATGAGTATTTCACTGCCAAATCTAGAGAATCTATTACTCATCTATATGATAGATTCAACAAAATCATCAATGATCTTAGATTGCATGGGAAAGTCTATGAGAATATAGAAATAAATATCAAATTCATACGGTCACTTCCACAGTCTTGGGATGCCAAGACAACTGTTGTAAGAGAAGCTAAGGATATGAATACTATGTCTTTGGACAAGCTCTATGGTAATCTCAAAACATATGAGCTTGAAGTGCAACAAAGAAACATGCTGAATGCTGACTTCAAGAAAGAGAAGTCTGTTGCTTTTACAACAGAATCAAGTAGAATGAAGCTTGATGGGAAAAGAGTTCTCATTAAGGAATCAGATTCTGATCAAGAATCTGATAAAGAAGCTAAAGATGCAGAGGAAAAGGAAGAACTCTGCACACCTGAAGATTTATAAGACATTGATGAAGTTCTTGCTTTAATAGCTAGAAAATTCAAAAAGCTTAAATTTGCCAAGAGAATGCCTGGATTCAACAATGTCTTTTCATCAAAGAAAGAAAGTCAATCTGGCAAGGCTAATAGATCTAAGTTCAGGTGCTTCAATTGTGATGCTCTTGGACACTTTGCTAGTGAGTGCAGGAAGCCCAAGTCTAACAAAAAGGCAAGGGAGCCCAGGGATACTACAAGAGATGAGGATTACTATAAAAAGAAATACTATGATCTCCTCAACAGCAACAAGGGCAAGGGAAAGGCACTGATCACATAAGGCAAAGATTGGGTTGATTCAGAATCAGAGGATGAAGAATTTGTCAACACGACACTGATGGCCAACTCCTCTGATAGCAGTAACACTTCTAGAAGTCCAAATTCCAAGAACTCCAAGGGTACAAAGAAACAGATTTGGTTATTGGATATTGGCTGTTCAAGACACATGACAAGAGACAAGACCCTGCTAACACAATTTGAGGAGAAAGCTGGCCCAAGTGTTTTTTTTTGGAGATGACAGCAAAGGATATACATTGAGATATGGCAAAGTCACAAATGGAAATGTCATCTTGGATAATGTAGCACTAGTTGATGGTCTTAAGCACAACTTGCTCAGTATCAGTCAACTGTGTGATAAAGGTTACAATGTTGCTTTCAAGGATGAACATTGCTTGATAAGTAACAATAAAGATGGAAAAATAGCCCTATCTGGAGTTAGAAAAGGTAACCTCTACATAGCTGACTTTTGTTCTTCAAATAAATATCAATTCACATGCTTTTACAATAAAGCATCAGTGGATGAAAGTTGGCTATGACATAAGAAGCTTTCTCACCTGAATTTCAAGACAATCAACACTTTGGTGAAGAAAGAATTAGTGATAGGTCTTCCACAACTGGAATTCATTCAAGATGGCTTATGCGGAGCTTGTCAAAAAGGGAAGCAAAAGAAGACTTCCTTTAGGAGCAAAGAGATATCATCAATAACAAGTCCAATACATCTACTTCATATGGATCTATTTGGACATGTAAACATTATGTCTATCTCAAAGAAAAGGTATGCTCTGGTAATAGTTGATGAGTTCACCAGATACACATGGGTAAAATTTCAGCATACCAAAGATGAAGCAGTTCAGTTGGTGATTGATCACATCAAGAAAGTGGAAACTGAATCTGGGCTGACTGTCAGAGTTCTAAGAATTGATAATGGAACAGAATTCAAGAACTCCAAAGTTGAATGTTTCTGTGTGGACAAAGGAATATCTCACACATTTTTTGCTCTAAGAACCCCTCAACAGAATGGAGTAGTTGAGAGGAAAAACAGAACTCTAATTGAAGTTGCAAGAACCATGCTTGAATAAGCTAAGCTTCCTACTTACTTCTGGGCTGAAACTATCTCTACTGCTTGCTTCACTCAGAACAGATCAATGATTGTAAAAGCTCATCAAAAGACTCCTTATGAGCTCATGACAGGTAGGAAACCTACACTTAAGTTTCTTCATGTGTTTGGTTGCAGATGCTTTGTTCTCAAAAGTCAAGGAGAAAACTTAGGAAAATTTGATGTCAAAGCTGATGAAGCAATTTTCCTAGGTTATTCTCTAACAAGCAAAGCATATAGAGTTTACAACTTTAGACTGAACATTGTTATGGAATCAGTACATGTAGCCTTTGATGATAAAAAGATTGAAGGAATTCTAGATGAAGGAATGCATGAGGTTCTAAGGTTTGAAAATGAAGATGAGTCAGAAAATGCTAAAAGTAACTCATCAGATGATGAAGCTAATCCCCAAGGAGCCACTCCAATAGTAGATAACACTTTAGCTACTGAGGGGGAGCAGTCAATAGAAAATGAATCAGAGAATCTCTCAAATCAAGAAATATCCACTGATTCAGGGGGAGTTTCACATGCAGCTGAGAGCACTCAACACCATGGAGGTAACTATAATCAAAAAGCTTCCTCTTCAAGAAGTTTACCTCCACAAATAAAATGGATAAGAGATCATCCTCTAAAGCAAATAATAGGAGATCCAACTAAAGGTGTGTCAACAAGAAGTGCTACTCAGAATGAATGCCTATACCTCAACTTTCTATCAAAGATTGAGCCTAAAAAGGTTGAGGAGGCATTACAAGATGCTGATTGGGTAATTGTTATGCAAAAGGAACTCAATCAGTTTGAAAGAAACAAAGTCTGGAGACTAGTACCAAAACCAAAGAATAAATCAATCATTGGTACTAAATGGATCTTTCAGAAAAAAGCTGGATGAAGCTGGTACAGTGACAAAAAATAAGGCTAGACTAGTTGCACAAGGTTATTCACAAGAAGAAGGAATTGACTATGATGAAACCTTTGCACCAGTAGCTAGATTGGAAGCAATCAGGATATTTCTTACCTATGTTGTTCATACAAATTTTAAAGTATACCAGATAGATGTAAAGAGTGCTTTTCTGAATGGGAAAATACAAGAAGAGGTGTATGTCCTGCAACCTCCTGGCTTTGAAGATCAGAAGTTTCCCAATCATGTCTACAGGTTAGACAAAGCTCTCTACGGACTTAAACAAGCACCAAGAGCATGGTATGATACCCTATCTCAGTTTTTAATTGATAATAAATTTTCTAGAGGTATCATAGACAAAACTTTATTTTACAGAAAACATGCTGATCACATTATACTCGTTCAAGTTTATGTTGATGATATTATATTTGGTTCTACAAATGAGAGCTTATGTTCTAAGTTTTCTAAGCTCATGCAAAGTAGATATGAGATGAGCATGATGGGAGAATTAACTTTCTTTTTAGGTTTACAGGTTAAACAAACCTCTAATGGAATTTTCATTAGTCAAACAAAATATTTAAAAGACCTTTTAAAGAAATTTAATTTACAAGATGTTGTAACTTCTAAAACTCCCATGACAACAACCACTAAACTTGACAAAGACTCAATTGGTAAAAAGGTTGATGTTTCAAGTTATAGAGGCATGATTGACTCTCTTTTATATCTCACTGCAAGTAGACCTGATATAATGTTTTCAACTTGTTTATGTGCAAGATTCCAATCAGATCCTAGAGAATCTCATCTGACTGCTGTTAAAAGAATATTCAGATATCTCAAGGGTACTCCAAATCTTGGAATTTGGTATCCTAGAGATTCTGGATTTGATCTAATAGGCTATTCAGATGCAGATTATGCAGGTTGCAAATTAGATAGGAAAAACACAACAGGAAGCTGTCAATTTCTTGGAAGCAAACTAGTATCATGGTTTAGCAAGAAATAGCATTCTGTGTCAACCTCAACAACTGAAGTAGAATACATTGCTGCTGGGAGTTGCTGTGCTCAAATCTTATGGATGAAAAATTAACTAATGGACTATGGTATGGTGTACAATCATATTCCTATTTATTGTGATAACATAAGTGCCATTTCCATTATAGAGAATCCTGTGCAATACTATAGAACAAAGCACATAGACATCAGATACCACTTCATCAGAGAACATGTGATGAATGGTATAGTGGAACTTCATTTTGTTCCAACTGAGAAGCAGCTTGCAGACATATTCACCAAACCATTGGATGAAGCCACCTTTAACAGGTTGGTAAGTGAGCTAGGTATGCCCAATCTTGGTGAATAAGATTCTTTTAAAAAATTTTGTGCAAGTCTGAAATTGCAGCAGTGGCTAATTATCCTACAATTGTTTAATTGTTAGTAGATAATTAACTACTAATTATATATATATAATAGAGAAACTAATATAATATGTAGGATTCCCTATGTTTAATATTCTTCATCTATTTAAGGATCTTGTCATAGTTGATTCAGGTATTGTCTTAACTCTCTACTATATTATTCTTTTCTTCTAATTCTGCTACAATGAAGGATGTTAGTAATGAACCAACTCCTTTTACCCAAGTAGCAAAACCCTCTAAACTCAAGTCTATATCAAAAGCCACCTCCTCTATTTCTCAAAAGATAAAGGTTGTAAAAACAAAACAATCACCACCAACATTAGTTGAGGGGGAGGGTGAGCATTTAGAGAAAGTTACGAGGAAGAAATAAGGAACAATGAGAACCCTTGGAGACTGCTTAATATACTCTCAAAAGGATATTAAGTTCTATAAGGAAAAAGCACATCTCTAGGTGCAACCTCTCAAAAGGATGTATCTATTGAAAATAGTCCACCTCCAAGGACACAGGTATTTGAATCTACAATGATCACATCTATAAATACCTCTCAAAAGAAGAAGAAGAAACAGGCTCTGATCAATGATCAACCTGTTACTTAATGCACACATAGGGTGTCACAATGATGTTTCTCTTTTCTCTATTCAAGAGGAGCATCCAATATTTAAAATTCTACCCTTATTCATTCTTCTTCTCTAATTCATATTTCTTAAGAAGCAATGGAAATTTCTTAATTCCATTGGTTTCAAATTCTTTGATATTTTAATCATCAAAGAAGCCAATTTTTTTTAAGCTGAAACAAAGAGCAGCTCTCAACTCATTAGTGGATACTACAATAAGTACTTTATCAAACAATTCATTGATGTAAAACACTTTCTTACTATATTTTCTACACCACTCCAGGTCACCCATAACAGGAAGATTTTATATTTAGTGAGCCTGAGAGAATTCAAAATGAGAGTCAGACCTTGTGTCTGGAAAAAGGTGAGGAAAAGAGAATTTTTTTTTAAGATAAGTGTGAGAGGCTGACTTATACAAATCAGGTAAAAGGAGAAAGTGTGAGCAAGGATGAGATCCTTGAAGAAAAGAATAGAGAGAAATTGTTTCACTCACTACCTTTGCAGCTCATGTATTCTCTGATCACCATTTTGATCAAAAATCAAAGGATACTGAGAAAAGAATTTGTGATTGTTTGGTTGGATGCAAGCAACTCAAGAGCAGCACACTTAATATTAGAATATTTGATCACACATGAATCATGTGTAGCTGTACTCATAGAATGTTTTTGAAGCATTGATAAAAGAAAGTACAACATGAAGCTCCAACACTTCATAATCAATGATCTTTAAACAAAGCTCAAACAATTTCTTCCTTCTAGTCAACCTTTACTGATGATTCCTACCTTCTAACATTAAGATGTTGATGTCAAAAAGGGGGAGAATGGGAGAATGATCAAGGTAGGGGAAACAAAGTAATTCTGATGAAGACAGGGGGAGAATTGTTAAAAAGGCTAACAGAATGATGGTTGGGCTTTGAAGAACTGAAAACAACAAAACCATCATTGATTGTGTTTTTCTACATTTATGTTTTTACATGTTTTAATTCAATTCTAAGTTATGGAGTTATAAGGTTGGTGTTTTGACATCATCATCAAACCTTGATTTATGCTTATCATTGATAAACATAAATATGGGGAGATTGTTAGGAATTATAGCATTTGATGATGATGTATAACACTTAGAATTGTTAAAATTTTGTAAATGTGCAAGTACCTGCAGTAATGCACTATGAGAATCTACTATCAAGAAACTGCAGGATAGCATCAGGAACTACAATGAATACACTTGGAGAGTTCAACAAATGTCAAAGTTGATCAAGCAAAATTAGCCCATCGGAGACTAAGCTTTTGTCTATAGGAGACTAAGAGCCTGTCGGAGACTAAGTTTTTGAACTGTCGGAGACTAAGTTTTTGAACTGTCGGAGACTATGTTTTTGAACTGTCAGAGACTAAGGTTGTAACTGGCGGAGACTAAGTTTTTGAACTGTCAGAGACTAAGTTTCTGTCTATAAGAGACTAAGTTTCTGTCTATCAGAGACTAAGTGTTTGTTCATCAGAGACTAATGTTGAAGCAACCAGAGATTATCCATCACAGAATAAATTTCCATTGACATAAGGGATGACATATGGCTAAAGACGGTGGAAATAAGATAAGGATGGTTGTCCAATAAGGAGAGATTGGCTACCAAGGAAGCTTCAAGGAAATAAGTTATACACACACACACACATCAAGTTGCAAGTATGAAACCTGCAAAGCCGCAAGCATGAAACCTGCAAAACAGCAAGTAGAAATACTGCAGAGATAACTTATAACAACTTGAAGTAAGAAGTTCATTGAAGCTAGACTAATTATGTCAAGAGAAGCCCATAAAGATAAGATATATTTTGCTAATATCTTATCTTGGGAACTCCAAGAAGAAAAATGGAAGCTGGTGCAGTGAATATACACCAGAAAAGTCACATAAACAGGCTGGCATCTAAGAGAGGCTGAATAATGAAGAAAGTTATGTGACAGAGCTGCAAGTACCAATAAACTACAGAGATATTTTTGAACATCTCAGAATAGAAGCTTGGAGTATATGGAAGTTGTGTCTATAAATAGACATAGAGCAGCTGAGGTAAGAAATCTGAGAACTCTGAGTTTAGCAACAAGAATACATCTTATCTCAGATCACATATCTCTCAAAACAACACTTTCATACATATTTTAGAGAGTTAGCAGCTGTAATTAGGTTTACAGAAAGAGAAGCTAGAAATCATATTCTAGTGAGTAGATGCTGTTTTCAACAGAATTGTTAGAAGCTGGTCATTTAAACTAGTGAGCTTTTGTAATTTTTCATTCTTCAATAAAAGTTCAGAAAGACTTGTGATATATTGTATTCTTTCATTTTCGCAACTTGTTATACAGTATATTCACTAAACTCACAAAATTCAAAAGAATTTTGTGGTTTGTATTCAACCCCCCCTTTCTACAAACCATCTTGTGGGACAAACAGGGTTCTATTTTTCCTTTCCACTACACCATTCTGTTGAGGAGTCCTTGAAGCAGAAAATGTATGATTGATGCCTTTCTCCACAGAATCCTTCAACAGCTGTATTCTTGAATTCAGTTCCATTATTTGTCCTCAATATTCTAACCACTGACCCTAACTCAGTTTCCACTTTCTTTATATGGTCAATGATTTGTTGAGGTACTTCTGATTTAGCATTTTGAAACTTAACCCAAGTGTATCTGGTGTAGTCATCCACAATAACCATTGTAAATCTTTTCTTTGACACTGACATTATGTTAACAGGGCCAAAGAGATCCATATGAAACAATTGAATTGGATCCTTGATCATTGTGGCTCCCTTGCTGAAAAAGGATGATTTCCTTTGTTTCCCTTGTTGACAAGCTGAACATATTTCTTCTTGAATGAATTCCACTTGAGGTAGTCCAGTTATGAATTCTCTCTTCACCAAATCATTGATAGCTTTGTAGTTCAGGTGAGAGAGCTTCTTATGCCATAGTCTGCCCTCATCATGGGTTGCCTTGCTATAGAAGCATGATTCTCCACTTACTGAGTTGAAATCAGCAATGTAGAGATTTCCTTTCCTTATCCCTGATAAGATCAGCTTCCCATCATCTTCATTTGAGATCAAACACTGATCCCCTTTGAAAGAGATGATGTATCCCTTGTCACATAGTTGGCTTATGCTTAATAAGTTGTGCTTAAGCCCATCAACTAGTGCTACATTTTCAAATGAGACATCCCCATTTGCTGCTTTGCCATAACTAAGAGTTAATCTTTTGCTATTATCACCAAAAGATATCACCGGACCAACCTTTTCTTGGATCTTTGTGAGAAGGGCTTTCTTTCTTGTCATGTGTCTTGAGTAGCCGCTGTCTAGAAACTAGATTTGACTGCTTTTGACTTTTCCCTGCACACAAAGAACATTTAATTTATTTTTGGTACCCAAGTGGCTTTGGGTCCTCTAGGTTTAGTCACAGTTAATGGTAAAATAACTTTTTCATTATGTGTGACTTTTGGTTTTGGCAATTTAAAGACTTTCTTCTTTTTAGGAGCTACATTATACACATTTGATTTAACAAAAATTTCTTATCTTTACCCTTAGGGGTGCATACTTGAGCAGTTGGTAAATCATCAACATATAATATTGCGCTAGAAAGAATATGTGGTTTTCTTTACACTAAAAAGATAAATGATTATTGCTACCACAATTCCAGCACACTTTCCTAGGGGCTTTATGAATAAAGATGTAATTATTAGCTTTGGTTACACCTAACTTTCCATTCCTATTCTTTTTACTATCCCCTGATAGGCCTTTATCCTTTGAAGGGCTACAACGGCCTGATGCATTTTTATCCCTTAATGACTGTGTATCCACTGATGCACAGTCTAGTTCTTTCTTGACTGGGGTTTGAGTGCTTTGGCAAGAATAGGTTTCTTGCCTCTCCCACCACTTGTGGAAGCTTCACACGTTGGGAAAACATTCCTTTTTTCTAACTTTGTTACAGCCTTTACAAATTTGATAAGTTGTATTGGCCTTTTTCCAAAGCTAGCCGCATTTTTAACCTCAATAGGAGGTTGCTTCACAAGAGTCTCTGCATAGCCTAAACCAGATTTGGGATCAGATTTCTGACAGTTTAATTGATCATCCAATTTTTTGCTAACTCATTCCATTTCTTTATGACTTCCCTTTCTTGACTCAAAAGATTGGAGGTTCATTCATCTCTTTTAACAGCATAATCAAGGAGATTTTTAGTCCTTGAGAGTTCTTTTTCAATACTCTCAAGTCTAGAGAGTTCTGATTCTAAAAGAGTATTTTTAGCAGTCAAATGTTCATTTATTTTCTGCACTCTCTCAGTCTCAGATACAACACTCCTTAAGGTGTCATAAAGATCTTTTATCTCACAAGCCATTTCCTTAACAGTTTTAACACAATCATTTTTAGACATGTTAGAGGAAATTTCTAGACTTACTTGTGAGCTACTGCTGTCAATGGATAAGGCCATCAGGGCTAGGTTGACATATTCTTCATTATCGTCTTCATCTGAGTCAGCCCAGTCCTTTCCCTCTGCAATGTAAGCTTTTCCCTTCTTGGTGGCATTTAGAAGGTCAAAGTATTTTTCTTGTAATCCACATCAGCTTCCTTTCCCTTGGATTCACTTTCCTTTGTGGCCTTGCAGCACTGATTTGCAAAATGGCCCATCTCATTACATTTGTAGCACTTTATTCTTGATTTGTCAATGAAGTTTTTAGTGCTACTAGGTTTCCTTGCTGAAAATCTTTTTGATCTAGATGGTTTTTGAAATTTTAGCTTGGAAAACCTCTTTGCAAGAAAAGCCATGGTTTCATCCAGTTCTTTTAACTCTTCAGGAGTGTACTCATCCTCCTTTGAGTCAGCTTCATTGTCCTCTTCTTTTTCAGCATCCCCTGACTGCTGCTTCATCAAGACACTTGGTGTTGCTTCTTCTTTATCCTTCTTGGCAGCCATCAAGGCTAGAAATTTAAGCTTTCTGGTATCCCTTGACATTTCAGATCTTTGTTGAACGTCCAGTTCGTATGTCTTTAGGGTACCATAGAGCCTGTCCAAGTTTAGAAGATTCATATCCTTAGATTCCCTAATGGCTATCGTTTTAGGATCCCATGATATGGGAAGAGCTCTCATGAACTTTTTGTTCACATCTTCATTAGCATAAGCCTTCCCATATAACCTTAGGTCATTTACCAACATGTTAAATCTGTCAAACATTTCAGTGAGTGTTTCACTATTTTTCATTGTGAACCACTCATACTGTTGTGTTAATAGCTGTAGTTTATTTTCCCTCACTTCTTCAGTTCCATCACATAGGATCTGGATGATATCCCAGATTGACTTAGACGTTGAAAGATTCATGATACTATTCAACATATCATCGTCTAAACCATTATATAGGATGCCTGTGACTTTCAGATACTTCTTTACTTTCTCTCTTTCCTCTGGGGTCATTTCTTCAGTAGTCTTTGGAACTAATTTTTCTAGAATACTGACTCCATTAACAACCTCTTGAGGAATGAGCTTCTTTGGAACGTGAAGGCCTTCTTCTAGAATTTGCAAGTATTCTTCATCGATTGCTCTTAGATGAACTATCATTCTTTGTTTCCAGAAAAAGTACTTTCCCCTTTCCAACATGGGGACTTTGCTATTTCCAGCTTTCTTAGCCATTTTCAACGATTGTCTAGCAAGTGTTATCTGCTAGTTGGCTCTGATACCAATTGTTAGAACAAAATAGGCTCAAGTGTTTGTAGGGGGGGGGGGGGGATGAATGCAAACACTCAAATCTTTTCGATCTTTAAGCACTTGTTAAGCACTGATGGAAATAGTTACATTATCAGAAAAACTATATTGACTTTAAAAAGAACACACAAGCATTCAAGTTAAAATAGTTGTATTAAAACTTGAGGTTTTTCTGGAAATTTGGTTAATCACAAATGTGATTAATCAACTACAAATTCTGTAACAAGTTACAGCTTCTCTTTCACACTCACTAGCTATAATACTTCTTTGAATATTTTCTCTCAAAAATGTTTCAAAGCTTCTCTAGTGTTTGTGTGCTTCTAAGTGTTGGTTGATCCGTTGGATTGATACTGTGTAATTAGAACTCTTTTGCATATATAGAAGATCAGTAGTTGAACCCACGTGCTTGGACGTGCTGCTCTTTTCAACTTTGCCGCATATATGTCATATTGATGTCCTTTAGGAATGATGTGTCAGACTGCTGTTGCTTTTGTTACTTTGTTAGGTTTTATAACATTTGATGATGATTGTCTTTAGATTACTTAGATATACAAATGTATAGAAAGTGTTAAATAGTAACACTGAAGTTTTGTAGCTAGTAGTTATCTCTTTGATTGTAATTTATTTATTCTTTGTAAAGAGATAGATTCATTTTTATTTATAAGTAATTGCTGGAAAAGTTGTATCAAAGCTTCAACAAGTCAAAATGTGTATTTGATTCGTCGGAGATTACAAAAAGGCTTATCGGAGACTAAAGCAATATTTGTCAGAGACTAAATATTTTGTCTATCGGAGACTATGGCTTACGTCATCAGAGATTAAAGATAAAGTATCAGAGACTAATGCTGACGTCATCGGAGACTAAGTCTTAAAGCATCAGAGACTAATGCTGATGTCATGGGAGACTAAGTCTTAAAGCATTAGAGACTAAGCTGACGTCATCGGAGACTAAGCCTAAAAGCATCAGAGACTAAATAACTCTGTCGGAGACTACACAACCTGATCAGAGACTATACGACCAGAGACTAAACAATCAGGGACTAAAAGCTGAAGTCGTCAGGGACTAGTCGTGACTTATTCCCTGATAAGATACAGAGTTCGACTTGAATAAGGAGTGTCTTCCACGTTGATCAAGATATTATTGAAGACGTAGCTGGTAAGGAAACAAGCCAGAAATCTGTTCCTAATCAAAAAGGAAAGATTGTGTTTAATTCGAATAAGGAAGCTGGATCATTATTGATTTAGAATAGAAACTAAGTAATTCAGTTTTAGTAGCTGTAATTAGGTTTACAGAATTAGAATTCAAATTGTAATTCGAAGTTGTATAGATTTCATCGTTTTGTATCATTACTATACAGAAAAGAAAAGAAGCTGATGATCATATTATTGTGGTTGTTAGAATTTGTATTCAATTGTTAAAATCAATAGAAGCAATTGTTTATAAATTGATTCGAGTTTTTGTTCTTTATTTCAGCAAGTAATAATTAATTTCTTGAAGAACAAGTAATTGAAAAGAATTCAAAGAACTTGTATTCAACCCCCCTTCTACAAGTTCTCGGCTATCTCACTGGGAAAACATACTTCTTTTTCTTCCCCCTGATCTACGTGCATTTAATGATTGATAGTTGTCATTGGACTACTAAACTTCAAGAAATATCTTTCCAGTTTATATCTCTTGCTTCTGTAACAAGCTTCATTGATTTGCATGTAAGACCTGATGACGAGTGTATGCAGTCATATCTATCCACTGATATCAAGCCCTGATGTGGACTTGATCAGTGCTTCTGGAACCCCCTGATGACGAGTCCCGACTAAGACTAGATCAATGCTTCAACTTTCACTTGAGTTATTCAAGTGCTAGTTGATCCCCTAACGTTAAGACTCAAAGCATCCACTGATGGCTTCCATGAAAGCAGTGTTGAGCATTCCCCCTGACGGGTTTCCCTGACAGGTAAGCTTGACACTGTCATACCTTGATGAGTTCCCTTGACAGGTTGGCATGTCACTATCATGCCCTAACGCGTTCCCCCTGATGGGTTTAGCTTGCCATTGCCATACTCTGACGCATTTCCCTGATGGTTGATCTGCCTTTGTCATCCCCTGATGGGTTCCCCTGACGGATTCCCATGATGGTTTTAATCACTGAAGCTTTGTTGATTTTGTTTGGAATGTCTGATGTGCGGAATACTTAAGTGTTTTTGAATAACAACAGACATCTCTCTTCACTATCAAGTCCTTTAGAAATTTCAATTGATGATTTGTCTAGTGTGAAATACTTCATCCTCTGATGACTAAGTTGATCATCAGTGGATGCAAAATATGTGCATATACTTAGGTTTATAGAACACCCTGAGCATGTATAGATACACAAACAAAACTAAAATCATCATCATCATTTATACTTAACAAAGAATTTTATTCATCAAAGTTGAGAGCATACCTAGCTCACTTACCAACCTGTTAAAGGTAGATTTATCCAAAGGTTCGGTGAATATATCTACAAGCTACTTCTTCGTTGGAACAAAATGAAGTTCCATTGTACCATTCATCATATGTTCTCTGAAGAAGTGGTACATGATGTCAATGTGCTTTGTTCTAGAGTGTTACACAAGATTCTCAACAATGGAAATAGCACTGGTGTTGTCACAATAAATAAGAATTTGATTATACACCATACCATAGTCCATTAGTTGATTTTCCATCCATAAGATTTGATTATACACAAACTGATTGACTTCATCTTGCATAGCAATTACACAATCAACATCTTGTAATGCTTCCTTAACCTTTTTAGGTTCAATCTTGGATAGAAAGTTGAGGTATAGTGTTAGAGATAAATGATGATGATGATGATTATGTAATAAATTATGCAACTGTAAATACTTGAGGTATTTTATAAACCTTAAGATCAGCACAAGTTTTGCATCCACTGATGATAAACTTATTCATCAGTGGATGGTCAATAACTTCACAAGACAAGTCAGAAAACAGGAACATTCAAAGGACTTGACAAAGTGAAGAAGAATGTCTGATGCTACTTGTAAGCAATCAAAGTATTCCGCACATCAGAAATTCTAATCAAAGTTATGTTGATTAAGTTCCGTTGACGGGTTCCCCCCGTCAGGGGGAACCCTTCAGGGTATGACGAGGGCAGACCAATCCGTCAGTGAAACACTTCAGGACATGTCAGTGGCAGGAAAACCCATCAGGGTAACCCGTCAGGGAGAATGACCAACATGACATCAGTGGAAGCCATCAGTGTATGCCGTCAGTCATAACCATCAGGATCAAGAAGCACTGAGTATAACTCAAGTGAAGGTTGAAGCCCTGATCCAGTCAATAAGCATCAGGGGATCCAGAAGCACTGATCAAAGTTCGTCAGGGCTGGCAGTCAGTGGATCATTGTGACAGCATGCACCGTCATCAGTTCTTACACGAAAATCAACGTAACGTGTTACAGAAGCAAGAAATATCAACTGAAAAGATATTTCTTGAAGTTTGTTTTTGATCCAATGAGAACTCTTTCGCATTAAATGCACACAGATCAGGGGAAGAAAAAGAAACAACAAAGCATGCAGCAGTCTGACACATAAAGTTTCGATGTGACATACTTGCGGCTAAGTTGAGAAAAGCAGCACGTCTCAAGCACGTGATTTCATCCCACTGATTTAACATATAAGCAACGGAGTTCTCATAATAGAAGAAGGATTATTGATTAAATCTATCCAACAGATTAAACAAACACCGAAGCACACAAACATTAGAGAGAAGCTTTGTAATAGATCTTGAGAGAGATATTTCAAAGAAAATTAGAAGCTAGTGAGTGTGAGAAACTGTGAACTTTACTCACAGAATTTGTAGCTGTAAATCACATTTGTGATTATACAAATTTCCAGAAAAACCTCAAGTTTTAATATAACTATTTTAACTTGAATCTGTGTGTTCATTTCATATAGTTTTTCTGTTTGTTACAACTGTTTTCCAATAAGCCTTATAAGTTTTAAAGAGCGAAAAGTTTCAGGTGTTTGTATTCATCCCCCCCCCTTTCTACAAACACTTGTGCTTATATTGCACTAACAATTGGTATCAGAGCCTCTTAGCAGATATCACTTGCTAAACACGATCATTATCTATGGCTAATAAAGCTGGAAACAGTAAAGTCCCCATGTTGGAAAGGGGCAAATACTTCTTCTGGAGACAAAGAATGATAGTTCATCTTAGAGCTATTAATGATGAATACTTGCAGATTCTAGAAGAAGGACCTCACGTTCCCAAGAAGCTCATTCCTATAGAAGTCGTTAATGGAGTCAGTATTCCTGAAAAGCTTGTCCCAAAGACAACTGATGAAATGACGATAAAGGAAAGAGAAAAGGTGAAAAAGGATCTTAAGGTTACTGGAATCCTGTATAATGGTTTAGACAATGATATGCTGAATAGTATCATGAATCTTACCACGTCTAAATCTATATGGGATACCATACAAATCCTTTGTGATGGTACTGAGGAAGTGAGGGAAAATAAACTGCAGCTGTTGACACAACAGTATGAGTGGTTCACAATGAAAAATGGTGAAACACTTACTGAAATGTTTGACAGATTCAACAGGTTGGTAAATGACCTGAGATTATATGGGAAGGCATATGCTAACAAGGATGTGAATAGAAAGTTCATGAGAGCCCTTCCCATATCATGGGATCCTAAGCCAACAGCCATCAGGGAATCCAAGGACATGAATCTTCTAGACTTGGATAGACTTTATGGCACCCTAAAGACATATGAACTTGAGGTTCAACAAAGATCTGAAATGTCAGGGGATGCTAGAAAGCTTAAATCTGTAGCCCTGATGGCTGCCACGAAGGACAAACAAGAAGCAAGGCCAAGTGTCTTGATGAAGCAGCAACTAGAAGATGCTGACATAGAAGGGGACAAGGAAGCTGACTTCAAGGAGGAAGAATATACTCCAGAAGAGTTAGAGGAGCTGGATGAAACCATGGCATTTCTTGTAAAAAGTTTTTCCAAGCTGAAATTCCAAAAGCCTTCGGGATCTAAAAGATTTTCAGCAAGGAAACCCAGTAGCACTAAAAACTTTATTGACAAATCAAGAATAAAGTGCTACAAATGTAATGAGATGGGTCACTTTGCAAATGAGTGCCGCAAGGCCACAAAAGATGGTGAATCCAGAGACAAAGAAGCTGTTGTGGATTACAAGAAGAAATACTTTGACCTTCTTAATGCAAACAAGAAGGGAAAGGACTGGGCTGACTCTGATGAGGAAGAAAATGAAGAGTATGTCAACCTAGCCCTTATGGCCTCATCCACTGACAGTAGCAGCTCACAGGTAAGCCTCGAAATTTCCTCTAACATGTCTAAAACTGATTGTGTTAAAACTGTTAAGGAAATGGCCTGTGAGATAAAGGATCTCTATGACACCTTGAGGAGTGCTGTAGCTGAAACTAAGAGAGTGCAGAAAATAAATGAACAGTTATCTGCCAAGAACACTCTTTTAGAATCATAAAACTCCAGACTTGAGAGTCTTGAAAAAGAACTATCAAGGACTAAAAATCTTCTTGACTGTGCTATCAAAAGAGAGGAATGGACCTCAAAACTTCTTAGTAAAGAAAGGGAAGTCATTAAGAGATGGAATGAGTCAAGCAGGAAACTGGAGGATCGTTTGAAAAGTCAGAAATCTGATCCAAAATCTGGTTTGGGCTATGAAGAGACTCATGTGCAGCAACCTCCCATTGAGGTTGAGATGACAGCTAGCTTTGGAAAAAGGCCATCTCAAACTATCAAGTTTGTTAAGGCAGTAGCAAAGCTAGAATCTGGGAATGTCTTCCCAGTGAATGAAGCTTCCACTAGTGGTGGGAGAGGCAAGAAAATTATCCTTGTCAAAACACTCAACCCTCCAGTTATGAAAGAACTAGACTGTGCATCAGTGGATACACAGTCGTCAAGGGGAAAGAGTGTTTTAGGCCGTTGTAGCCCATCAAGGGAAAAAGGCCTGTCAGGGGAAAGCAGGAAGAATAGAAATGGTAAGCTAGGTGTTAATAAAACTAGCAATTATTCTTCTATTCATGAAGCCCCTAGAAAAGTGTGCTGGAATTGTGGTTGCTGTAATCATTTGTCTTTTCAATGCAAAGTAAAACCACAAATTTTGACTGGCACAATTTTGTATGCTGATGATTTATCAACTATTAAAGCCTACTCCAAGGAAAAAGGTAAGATAACTGTTGAGAAATCAAAAGCATATTTTGAAGCTCCTAAAAAGGAGAAAGTTTTAAATTTGCCAAAACCAAAAGTCACTGATAAAGAAAAAGCTGTATTACCAATTACTGTGACTAAACCAAGAGGACCCAAAACGAATTGGGTACCAAAAACAATTTAAATGTTTTCTTGTGTGCAGGGAAAGGTTAAAAGCAGTCAAATCTGGTTTCTAGATAGTGGCTGCTCAAGGCACATGACAGGAAACAAAGCCCTGCTCACAGAATTCCAAGAAAAGGCTGGTCCAGTAATTTCATTTGGTGATAACAGCAAAGGACTGACTCTTGGTTATGGCAAAACAGCAAATGGGAATGTCTCATTTAAAAATGTAGCACTGGTTGATGGGCTCAAGCATAATTTGCTAAACATAAGTCAACTAAATGACAAAGGATTCATCACTTCCTTCAAAGGAGATCGGTGCCTAATCTCAAATGAAAGTGATAGGAAGCTGGTTTTGTCAGGGATAAGAAAAGGAGATCTCTATGTTGCTGATTTTAATTCAGTAAATGGAGAATCATGTTTCTACAGCAAGGCATCTCCTGATGAAAGCAGGCTATGGCACAAGAAGCTCTCTCACCTGAACTTCAAGTCAATTAATGATCTAGTGAAGAGAGAGTTGGTAACTAGACTATCCCAAATGGAGTTTATCCAAGAAGGATTATGTTCAGCATGTCAACAAGGGAAGCAAAGGAAGTCATCCTTTGTCAGCAAGGAAGCCACCATGATCAAAGATCCAATTCAATTGTTACATATGGATCTCTTTGGCCCTGTCAACATTATGTCAGTGTCAAAGAAAAGATTTGCAATGGTCATGGTGGATGACTACACCAGATACACTTGGGTAAAGTTTCAGCATGCTAAATCAGAAGTATCTCAACAAATTATTGACCATATCAAGAAGGTGGAAACAGAATCAGGGTCAGTGGTTAGAATGTTGAGAACAGATAATGGAACTGAATTCAAGAATGCAGCTGTTGAGGGATTTTGTGTGGAGAAAGGCATAAATCATACATTTTCTGCTCCAAGGACTCCTCAACAGAATGGTGTAGTGGAAAGGAAAAATAGAACCCTGATAGAAGCTGCTAGGTCAATGCTAGCAGAGGCAAAGATTCCCACCTATTTTTGGGCTGAAGCAATTTCCACTGCTTGCTTTACTCAGAATAGATCTCTAATCAACAAGGCTCACAACAAGACACCATATGAGCTAATGACAGGGAGAAAGCCAAGCATCAAGTTCCTCCATGTTTTTGGATGCAGATGTTTTGTTCTGAGGAATTTTGGTGAGAACTCAGGAAAATTTGATCCTAAAGCTGATGAAGCAATTTTCCTAGGTTATTCTCTGTCATCCAAGGCCTTCAGGGTTTACAACAAAAGACTTTAAGTGGTGATGGAGTCTATAAATGTAGCTTTTGATGATCAAGAAATTTCTGGGCTTGAAGACCCTGATTTTCATGAAGAACTCAGGTTTGAAAATGAAGATGATATTGATTATCAAGAGAATGAAGCCGATGAGTGCAGACAAATGGAGAATATATCCATTCTTGATGTCAATCCAAACAATGTAGAACCCCCTTCAGCAGATAGAGTTAATTTCCTGGACAACAAATCAGGGAATACTCCATCAGGGGATCATTCATCAGGACATGCACCATCAGAGGATAACTTGAACCTTGAATTATCCACCAATTCAAGGGGAGAGTTTTCAGAAGCTGGGAGCACAGGCTTAGGGGGAGGAGATGATAGTCAAGCAAGCTCATCAAGACACATCTCTAATCCCAAATGGGCCAGAAGTCACACAACAGATCTGATTATTGGTGACCCAAGCAAAAGAGTGCAGACCAAGAAAGCAACATCTAATGAATGCCTATATGCTTGTTTTCTTTCTCAAAATGAGCCAAAGAAGTTTGAAGAAGCTGTTCAAGATGCAGATTGGATCTTGGCTATGCAGGAAGAGCTAAATCAATTTGAAAGAAATCAAGTATGGAAGCTTGTACCTAAACCCAAAGAAAGGATCATAATAGGTACTAAGTGGGTATTCAGAAATAAGATGGATGAAGCTGGCATTGTTGTAAGAAACAAAGCAAGACTGGTTGTAAAAGGATATCTTCAAGAAGAAGGGATTGACTTTGATGAGACCTTTGCACCAGTAGCCAAACTTGAGGCTATAAGAATTTTCTTAGCCTATGCAGCACATTCTAATTTTAAAGTATATCAAATGGATGTGAAAAGTGCTTTTCTAAATGGGAGATTGGAATAGGAGGTGTATGTCCAACAACCTCCAGGATTTGAATGCTCAAAATTTCCAAATCATGTCTACAAACTGGAAAAGGCACTTTATGGACTGAAGCAAGCACCTAGAGCTTGGTATGATACACTGTCAAAGTTTCTGGTGGAAAACAAATTTTCAAGAGGTATCATTGACAAAACATTGTTCTTCAGGCAACACCAAGGTCATCTGATTTTGGTTCAAATTTATGTTGATGATATTATTTTTGGATCCACTGACACAAGACTGGGTGAAAAGTTCTCCAAACTCATGCAAAGCTAATATGAAATGAGCTTAATGGGTGAGTTATCTTACTTCTTGGGACTGCAAGTTAAGCAAGTCTCTGATGGAATCTATATTCATCAGACAAAATATGCCAAAGAACTTCTCAAGAAATTTGATATGGAGGACTCAAAAGTAGCAAACACACCTAAGACCACTGCAACCAAGGTTGACCCTGATAAGAATGGAAAGAAAGTTGATTTGAAGACTTACAGGGGAATGATTGGATCATTGTTATATCTGACAGCAAGCAGGCCAGACATAATGTTTGCAACATGTCTTTGTGCAAGATATCAAGCTGACCCAAAGGAATCTCATCTCATTGCAGTGAAAAGGATCTTGAGATATATCAAGGGCACTACAGAGTTGGGACTTTGGTATCCAAAGGAGTCTGGATTTGAATTGCTAGGATATTCTGATGCTGACTTTGGAGGATGCGAGATTGACAGAAAGAGTACAACAGGAAGCTGTCAATTTCTAGGAGGAAGGCTTGTATCTTGGTTCAGCAAAAAACAGCATTCTATTTCTACATCTACTGCTGAAGCTGAATATATTGCAGCTGGAAGTTGTTGTGCACAAATTCTATGGATGAAAAATCAGCTGATGGATTATGGTCTGAACTATTCCAAGATTCCAATAAGGTGTGATAACACAAGTGCCATTGCCATTGCTGAAAATCCAGTACAACATTCCAGAACTAAGCATATAGAAATCAGATATCATTTTATCAGGGAACATGTTATGAATGAGAATATTGAATTACAGTTTGTACCTTCAAATCAGCAGCTGGCAGACATATTCACCAAAGCTCTTGATGAAGCCACATTTTCAAATCCTGTGGGAGAGCTGGGAATGGTGAATTATGCGTCAGGGTCAGAGTCAAATTCATAAGATTTGGTATTTCTAACTCATTTCATAAGTTCTTGATAAAATCAATTGATATGTGGTTATATATGTTCAAATTGTAAATATGTATATACTTGTATTTTCTGCATTTTGTTGTTTTGTTTTTGTTTTGTCTGATGCATCAGGGTTAGGGCTTCCTTAAGGACGCATCAGGGTCAGGGTATCCAACTTGTGCGTCAGGATCAGGGTGTCCGGATCTCTCGTCAGGGTCAGGGTGTCCGGATCTCTCGTCAGGGTCAGGGTATTCGACTCGTTCGTCATGATCAGGGTGTCCGTCTTGTGCATCAGGGTCAAGGTATGTACATACAATAAATCATCAGGGTAAGTTTAAATTTTTTTTTTACTGCATCGGGTTTCTAGGTCAGTTAAGTGATGACAACTCATCATTAAGTTCTTCTCTCACTGATGACGTGTCATCACAGAAACTGAACTGACTCCCTGATAGCGTGTTTTTAGGAGAAGTTTTCAAACGTTAATAGGCGGGTATTAATACTCTATCTCTCCTACTTTTTGAAACTCCCCAAAACATTTAATCTATACCTGATATTTGCTAGAGTTTTTTTTCTCTCTCGTCTTTACAGAAACCCTAGAACTTCAAATCTTCAAAGCATCCATGACACGTCAACAAATTCAGAGGAACTTGACAGTCCCACCCACAAACTACGTGGGCTTCTCTGACATTGATGAGGTAAGTGATTGCTTTAAACCGATAATGAACTATCTGCTCAACTCTGAGTATAGTAAAGCCATCTTTACCAATGAAGAAATGTCGGGGGAGGCACTGTCACAACTTTGGACAAGTGCCAAGTTCATGTACTCCACCACCAAGCCTGATGTGGTCAAGGGTATCTCATTTAAAGTTTCGTCTACGAAAGGGAAAATAACTCCTTCCAGACTTAACTCTGCTTTGGGGCTACCCACTCAAGATCTGCTGGATGTACCCAGTGATGCAGATCTGCTGGATTTCTTGAGGGAACTGGGCTATAACGCTGCTCCCAACGCAGTGTTAAAGTTCAAGGATCTCAAGAGGGTGAACGTGAAGAGGGAGATTTCTTATCTCTTCGACACCATCACCAAGGTGTTCTCAGGTAAGTGTTCTAACTTTGAGGTCATTACCTCTTTAACTTTGAAAATAGCATACGCAATAATTAAAAATGTAAATATAAATATAGGTAAAATTATTTTTGATGATCTTGTAAATAAATTAGGTAATTTTAATAATAGAAAAACTGAAGTATATTATGCAAGATTTTTGTTTATGATTATTAAAGATCAGATTACTAATTTTTCTTTTGAGAATAATATACCTGTACAGACCTACAAGCAAACAAAAAAACTGTTTGTAGAAATAATAAAAAAATCTTTTACAGCCAAACCGTTTGCACTCCCATCGCATATGGTACAGGTAGTAAATTCTACACCTTCTACTTCTCAAACTGTACATTCTTCACCTTCATCTACAATGGCAGAGAAAACAACCACCTCTCTGCCTACCCAAGTAGAACAACCAATTTCTTCACAACCGCTCTCGACAGCCCAACCCACAGTCTCCCAAAAGACTGTTGGGATTAAAAGAAAACCAAGTGAAGTTACCACAACAACTGAGGGGGAGCAAGGAGAGAGAGTGATTGGCTATAGGAGAAGATTGAAGAAGAAGACGGGAGCCACGAGTGTTACCCAACAACCTGACCAGGGCGTATCCTCTCAACAGGATATAGCCTTTGATAAGGAATTAAACATATTTCTAACTAGTTCCTCTCAAAAGGGATTAGTTATTGAAAATAGTCCTCAACCAAGGACACAATTGAGTGAGGCACATACACTGACCATAGACACTGATGAACCTACCATCAGGGTCTCTGAGAGTCACTTGCAGAAATCTGACACAGTGAGTGCACACACTACTCAAGATGTTGTAGCTCAGAAGCTTCTCTTTAAGATCAACATGAGTCATAAGCATTCTTCTACAACATCTTTTGATGAATCACCTCCTCGTTCAGTGATTCAGCCAACACTCCCATCTACACCACTTCCTTCTTTCTCTGTTCCTCAAATTTCTTCAGATATAATGACACAAACATTAAGTGCCATACAATCAGATTCTCCACATTCTCAATTCGTGGAGGAGCCAACACTCTCTGACACAGTGTTTGACAATCACTATTCTTACATGGTTGACTCATTTTTACTTGATACAAACACTAGTGATCAAGCAGGGGACATAAATTCCACTGTACATACTACAACCATAACTCTTTATGTACCCCCAATTGTATATACTTCCTCTATAGAAACCTATACTTCTCCAATTATACATACTCACTTTATTTCTCCTCCTTCTCCTATCACAACTATCGAACCAGAATCTGTAAATACTTCACTTGAACTGGTCACAGTTGATGATTTCCAAGCCCATAGAAGCCCCTTTGAGAGGACTTTGGCAAAAGGAGATGATTTCCAAACCTTTGAGAGGACTTTGGCAAAAGGAGAGCAAGAGAGTATTGCCTTAGTAAGCAAAGAAAAAGGAGAGAATTTGAGTGATGCCTTAGATGGCAAAGAAAAAGGAGAGGATGAGAGAGATAAGGATGAGATCCTTGTAAATAAAGAACAGAGAGAAAACATAGATACTGTAAATATTACTTCTTCTTCTGCAATTGATGAAGATGATGCTCCACAAGATGATTTTTCCCAGTTCATTGGAGTTGATTTATACTTTCGACAGAACCAAATGTTTGATACTGTACAGTTATTGAAGCAAGAGTTAGCTAGGACTACTGATCCAGTTTTGATCAAAGTGTTAAAGTCACAGATCATGATTGGTCAGTCAATAGATATAGAAAACCAAAAATTGTATACACATTTTTCCACAAAGTTACAAAATATACAGCAAGTTGTCGACTCTTTGGTCACCAGCCAGACTCTACTCCGGATGAAGAAACAAGTTGACATTGTTGACCACAAGCTTGCTGATCTTTCTACTCAAGTGAACAGCATGGAAACTCTGCAAAAATCCATGGCTGACACCATGCAACAACTTCTTCAAGTCACATCCCGACTCTCAACTCCCACTGATGATGCTGTCAAAAAGGGGGAGAATTCAACCAAGCAGTCGTCAGGGGATGTTGCTGAGAAAACAAGTCAACCATCAGGGGATGTGACTACTTCTGTTCCTACTCCAAAACCCAAGGACAAAGGCAAAGGCATCCTGATTGAGGAACCCAAGAAGACATCCAACACTCAATCAAGGCCTAAGCTACTTGGAGACGCCATGAAGACAGCCCACTTTCCAACACCTGTTGAAGTTATAATTGATGGGAAAATGGAGCTGGTCTACCCTCAAGATAAAAAGCTAGTAGAAGCTGATGCAATCTTTGCACGGCAACTTCAAGAAGAAGAGGAGAGGGAAATGACAAGGGAATAGGAGGAAGAAATGAAAAAGAAGAAGAATGTCAGGCCTAGGACCTCTAGGAAACCTCAGTCTAGAAGATTACAGAACCCTAAAAGTGCATCAGGGGATAAAAATCAAGATAAATCTAAAGACCCTGATGTCACTACAAAAAAGTCAGATGAAGCCAAGGACAAAGCACCTTCTCCTGTTACCAAAGAATATGGTCCACCCACTCTAGCTGAATTTCTCAGAGAAGAAAGGCGCAAAAACCTGACATTTATGTTCTCAATAAAAAGCATAGATGTCAGGTTCAACAATAGAAGGGATCAACTAATTACAGTTCAATTGAAGAGTGAGTCAGAATTCAATGTAGCAATGCACTGCTTCAGGAGAATGGATGCTGAGCAATTAGGACTGGTTCTAAACCTGATTCCAAGATCCTCACAGGCTAATAAAGACTTAAGGGGGATAATCGACAGGCTGAGGAGTGCCATCAACAATGAAAGGAGCCTATCCACAGCATTGGAAAGTCCACTAAAGTTATTTTATAAATCCACTGATGGGCAGGAGAAAAGTATAAGGATCAAAGAAGTTGATGGCCTAAACCTGAAGGAAGCGATGCATGTTCTGAGTCAAATTGTAAATCATAAGAACGAACATGTCATCAAATTCAGAGTCCTGCTGATTTAAAGAGTACTGAAAGAGATCGAAGAAACCAGAGCTGATGATGGGAACACTACAGTAAGGGATGTGCCACCAGTAAAGGGATTCAAAGTCTATCCTAAAATGATCACCAGCCCCATGAGAGTTCAATTCAAAAACAAAAAGGGGGAGATCATTACCTTTTACTGGTCACAACTTGTTGCAGCCAACATTCAAGAAATCAAGACAGTCCTTGAAGATTTGGAAACAAGCAGAAATGTCAACATAGTCAATTTCCGAAAGCTTCTTCAGAGGGAACTAGAGCAGCTGGAGACAGGAGGAGAAGACAACAGACTCAGAATTCCTGATCAAAACCCAGATCAAAGAAGACAAGGCCTTGGAAGTGACTCCCAACTGATTGAATCAAGTCATCCATTGCCCTTTGTCTCAGCTAAAAGAAAAAGGGATTCTGATGTCTAAATACAACATTCTTTTTATAATAGATGTAGGTTATACTTGTACAGAAATTCTTTTATTAATTCATTCAAAAATCTTTCATGTATTTAGTATTGGTTTTGACATCATCATCAGTGCATCTAGGGATTTATGGTTATCAAATTGATAAACATAAATAGGGGGAGATTGTTAGAGATAAATGATGATGATGATGATTATGTAATAAATTGTGCAACTGTAAATACTTGAGGTATTTTATAAACCTTAAGATCAACACAAGTTTTGCATCCACTGATGATAAACTTATTCATCAGTGGATGGTCAATAACTTCACAAGACAAGTCAGAAAACAGGAACATTCAAAGGACTTGACAAAGTGAAGAAGAATGTCTGATGCTACTTGTAAGCAATCAAAGTATTCCGCACATCAGAAATTCTAATCAAAGTTACGTTGATTAAGTTCCGTTGACGGGTTCCCCCCGTCAGGGGGAACCCTTCAGGGTATGACGAGGGCAGACCAATTCGTTAGTGAAACACTTCAGGACATGTCAGTGTCAGGAAAACCCATCAGGGTAACCCGTCAAGGAGAATGACCAACATGACATCAGTGGAAGCCATCAGTGTATGCCGTCAGTCATAACCATCAGGATCAAGAAGCACTGAGTATAACTCAAGTGAAGGTTGAAGCCCTGATCCAGTCAATAAGCATCAGGGGATCCAGAAGCACTGATCAAAGTCCGTCAGGGCTGGCAGTCAATGGATCGTTGTGACAACATGCACCCGTCATCAGTTCTTACACGGAAATCAATGTAACATGTTACAGAAGCAAGAAATATCAACTGAAAAGATATTTCTTGAAGTTTGTTTTTGATCCAATGAGAACTCTTTCGCATTAAATGCACACAGATCAGGGGAAGAAAAAGAAGCAACAAAGCATGCAGCAGTCTGACACATAAAGTTTCGATGTGACATACTTGCGGCTAAGTTGAGAAAAGCAGCACGTCTCAAGCACGTGATTTCATCCCACTGATTTAACATATAAGCAACAGAGTTCTCATAATAGAAGAAGGATTATTGATTAAATCTATCCAACAGATCAAACAAACACCGAAGCACACAAACATTAGAGAGAAGCTTTGTAATAGATCTTGAGAGAGATATTTCAAAGAAAATTAGAAGCTAGTGAGTGTGAGAAACTGTGAACTTTACTCACAGAATTTGTAGCTGTAAATCACATTTGTGATTATACAGATTTCCAGAAAAACCTCAAGTTTTACTATAACTATTTTAACTTGAATCTGTGTGTTCATTTCATATAGTTTTTCTGTTTGTTACAACTGTTTTCCAGTAAGCCTTATAAGTTTTAAAGAGCGAAAAGTTTCAGGTGTTTGTATTCATCCCCACCCTTCTACAAACACTTGTGCTTATATTACACTAACATATAGGCATTCATTCTGAGTAGCACTTCTTGTTGACACACCTTTAGATGGATCTCCTATAATTTGCTCCATAGGATGATCTCTTGTCCATCTTAGTTATGGAGGTAAACTTCTTGAAAAAGAAGCTTCATTTGTTCCGGGTCCTCCATGGTGTGTAGTGTTCTCATCTTCATGTGAAGTTTCCCCTGAATCAGTGGATATTTCTAGATTGGAGTTTGAGATATCCTCTGATTCATTTTCCACTAACTTCTCCCCCTTAGTGGTTAAAGGGATATCCACTAGTGGAGTGTCTTCTTGGGGTTCAACTTCATCAACTGATGAGTCAGTTTCGCCATTTTCTATCTCATCTTCATTTTCAAACCTTAGAACTTCATGCATTCCTTCAATCTTACATTCCTGTTATTTTCTTATCATCAAATGCAACATGAATAGATTCCATTATGTTAGAAGAAAATAGGCTTAAGTGTTTGTAGAGGGGGGGGGGGGGGGGGGGGGAGAAAAAAAAAAAAAAAATTTTCATTTTTTAAAAAAAATATTGTTAAGCAATGATGGAAATAGCTACAATATTAGAAAAACTATAATGACTTTAAAATGAACACACAAGCATTCAAGTTAAAATAGTTGTATTAAAACTTGAAGTTTTTCTGGAAATCTGGTTAATCACAAATGTGATTAATCAGCTACAAATTCTGTAACGAGTTAGAGCTTCTCTTTCACACTCACTAGCTACAATACTTCTTTGAATATTTTCTTACAAAAATGTTTCAAAGCTTCTCTAGTGTTTGTCTGCTTCTATGTGTTGGTTGATCCGTTGGATATCCACACTTGTGTAATGAGAACTTATATCCACACTCGTGCTTGGACGTGCTACTCTTTTCAACTTAGTCGCATATATGGCACATCGATGTTGTTAGAGATAAATGATGATGATAATGTTTAGAGAATAAGTTGTGCATCTGTAAATACTTAAGGTATTAAATAAACCTAAGTATCTGCACAAGTTTTGCATCCAGTAATGATCAATTTGGTCATCAGGGGATGAATTCCTCTGCACTATACAAGTCATCAGTGAAAACTTATAAAGGACTTGATAGTGAAGAGGAATGTCTGTTGTTACTCAAAGTCACTTAAGTTATTCTGCACATCAGACATTCCAAATAAGATCAACAAAGCTTCAGGGATTAAAAATCATCAGGGGAACCCGTCAGGGTATGACAAAGGCAGACCAACCTGTCAGGGAAATGCGTCAGGGTATGGAAGTAAAATACCAAACTCATGAGGAGGAACGCGTCAGGGCATGACAGTAACATGCCAACCTGTCAGGGGAACTTATCAGGGTATGACAGTGACAAGCTAACTTATCAGGGAAACCCTTCAAGGGAAAAGCTTAGCACTGCATCAGTGGAAGCCATCAGTGGATGCTTTGAGTCTCAACGTTAGTGGATCAAGGAGCACTTAGATTACTCAAGTGAAGTTTGAAGCACTGATCTAGTCTTAATTGGGACTTTTCGTCAGGGGAATCCAGAAGCACTGATCAAGTCCACATCAGGGCTTACTATCAGTGGATAGTTGTGACGGCATACACTAGTCATCAAGTCCTACACGCAAATCAATGAAGCTTGTTGAAGAAGCAAGAGATATTATCTGCAAAGATATTTCTTAAAGTTTGGTGGTCCAATGATAACTCTCGATCATTAAATGCACGCAGATCAGGGGATGAAAAAGAAGCAACAAAAGTAGCAGCAGTCTGACACATAGTTCCTAAAGGACATCGATGTAACACATATGCGGCGAAGTTGAAAAGAGCAACACGTCTAAGCACGTGGGTTCATCCACTGATCTGATACACAGGCAAAAGAGTTCTCACATAAAAGGAAAAATCAATCCAACAGATCAACTAACACATTGAAGCACACAAAACACTAGAGAAGCTTTGTAATATATCTTGAGAGAAATATTTCAAAGAAAGTAAGAAGCTAGTGAGTTTGAAATTGAAGCTGTAATCATTTACAGAACTTGTAGCTGATTAATCACATTTGTGATTAACCAGATTTCCAGAAAACCCCAAGTTTTAATATAACTATTTTAACTTGAATGTGCGCATACTTATCTTTATTTCTTTAAGTTTTTCTGATCTTCCAGCTTGTGCAAAAAAGACGTAGAAAAAACGAAAAGATTGTAGTGTTTGTATCCCCCCCCCCCCCCCCTTCTACAAACACTTTAGCCTATTTTGTTCTAACAATTGGTATCAGAGCCCACTAGCAGATTACACTTCCCAGACGATCATTGAAGATGGCCAACAAAGCTGGAAATAGCAAAGTCCCCATATTGGAAACGAGAAAATACTTTTTCTGGAAACAAAGAATGATAGTTCATCTAAGAGCAATCGATGATGAATACTTGCAAATTCTAGAGGAAAGCCCTCACGTTCCAAAGAAGCTCATTCCCTAAGAGGTTGTCAATGGAGTCAGTATCCTAGAAAAATTAATTCCAAAGACCATTGATGAGATGACACTAGTGGAAAGAGAGAAAGTAAAGAAGGATCTGAAAGTCACCATCATCCTATATAATGGTTTAGACGATGATATGCTGAACAGTATCATGAATCTTACAACGTCTAAATCTATATGGGATACCATTCAAATCCTCTGTGATGGAACTGAAGAAGTGGGGGAGAATAAACTGTAGCTATGTTAGGTTTTAGAACATTTGATGATGATTATCTTTAGATTGCTTAGAGTAAAAATGTATAGAAAATGTTAATTAGTAACACTGAAGTTTTGTAGCTAGTAGTTATCTCTTTGTTTGTAATTCATTCTTTATTTGTAAAGAGATACAATTATTTTTTATTTGTAAGTAACTGCTGGAATGGAGTATCAAAGCTTCAATAAGTCAAGGTGTGTATTTGATCCGTTGGAGTTTACATAAAGGCTTCTCGGAGACTAGGAAAACTTGTCAGAGACTAAGGATTTTATCTATCAGAGACTAGTTTTGCCTGTCAGAGACTAAGGCTTACGGCATCAAAGACTAAGTATAAAAGAGTCGAAGACTAAAGCTTACGTCATCGGAGACTAAAGCTTACGTCATCGGAGACTAAGTTTAAAAGCATCGGAGACTAAGCTGACGTCATCAGAGACTAAGCCTTAAAGCATCGGAGGCTAAATAACTCTATCGGAGACTACACAATCTGACGTCATCAGGGACTAAGAGACCAGAGACTAGTGATGACGTCACCGGAGACTAAAAATGAAGCGTCAGGGACTAATCGTGATTTGTTCCCTGAGAGATATAGAGTTCGAATTGAATAAGGAATGTCTTTCATATAAAGCAAGATATTATTGAAGACGTAGCTGGTAAGGAAACAAGCCAGAAATTTTTTCCTAGTCAAAAAGGAAAGATTGTGTTTAATTCGAATAAGGAAGCTGAATCATTATTGATTTAGAATAGGAAACTGAAGAATTCAGTTTTTAGAAGCTATAATTAGTTACAGAGGATTATAATACGAAGCTGTATAGAATTCATAGCTTTTGTATCTTTACTATACAGAAAAGAAAAGAAGCTGACGATCACATTGTTGTGATTGTTAGAATTTGTATTCAATTGTTAAAATCAATGCAAGCAATTGTTTATAAATTAATTCGAGTTCTTGTTCTTTATTTCTGCAAGTTATAATTAATTTCTTGAAGAACAAGTAATCGAAAAGATTTCAAAGAACTTGTATTCAACCCCCCTTTCTACAAGTTCTCGGCTATCTCACTGGGAAAACAAGCTATTAACACAACAATATGAGTGGTTCACAATGAAAAATGGTGAAACACTCACTAAAATGTTTGACAGATTCAACTGGTTGGTAAATGACCTGAGGTTATATGGGAAAGGCTATGCTAATAAAGATGTGAACAGAAAGTTCATGAGAGCACTTCCCATATCACGGGATCCTAAAACGACAACCATCAGGGAATCCAAGGATATGAATCTTCTAGACTTGGACAGGCTCTATAGTACCCTGAAGACAAATGAACTGGAGGTTCAACAAAGGTCTGAAATGTCAGGGGATGCCAGAAAGCTTAAATCAGTAGCCTTGATGGCTGCCAAGAAGGATAAAGAAGAAGCAAGATCAAGTGTCTTGATGAAGCAGCAATCAAGGGACGCTGAAATGGAAGGGGAAAATGAAGCTGATTCAAAGGAAGATGAATACACTCCTGAAGAATTAGAAGAACTGGATGAAACCATGGCTTTTCTTGCAAAAAGGTTTTCCAAACTGAAATTTCAAAAGCCTTCTGGATCTAAAAGATTTTCAGCTAGGAAACCTAGTAGCACTAAAAACTTTATTGACAAATCAAGAATAAAGTGCTACAAATGCAATGAAATGGGCCATTTTGCAAATGAGTGTCGCAAAGACACAAAGGAAGGTGAATCCAGGGGAAAGGAAGCTGAAGTGGATTACGTGGTGAGTGCACACACAACTTCTCTTGATGAATCATCTCCTCACTTTGTGATTCAGCCAACACTCCCTTATACACCTCTCCCTTCTTTTTCTTTACCTTAAATTTCTTCAAATATCATGACACAAACTCTAAGTGTTATGACATCATATTCTCCAATTTATCACTTCGTAAAGGAGCCAATACTCAATGATATAGTGATTGACAATCAAGACTCCCAAATGATTGATTCATTCTTAAATGATGCAATCACTGATGATCATACCGGGGACATAAATACACCTATATATACTACTGCAATAAGTCTTTATACTCCCCCTATTGTATATACGTCTTCAATAAATACCTATACTTCTCCTATTGTCCACAGTTGTTGATAACACAACCCATAGGAGCCCAATTAGGAGAATTTTGAGTGAGGCTGAGAAAATACTTAGAGAAGAGAGGCAAGGTCAACCCATTGAGAGAACCTTGGCACAAAGAGAGCAAGAGAGTACTACCTTAAAAGACAAGGAAAAAGGAGAGGAAAAGAGTGATGCCTTAGAAGGAATAGAAAAAGGAGAGGTTGAGGGAGATAAGGATGAGATCCTTGTAAATAAAGCAAATAGAGAAAATATAGACTCTGTAAATACCTCTAGTTCTTCTGAGAGTGAAAAAGATGACAATCCTATGGATGATTTACCTCAATTAATGAGAGTTGATTTATACTTTCAAACGAATCAAATGATAGATATTGTATAGTTATTAAAGCAGGAGTCTCACGTACCACAGACCCTATTCTGATAAAGGTTCTCAAGTCTCAAATTATGATAGGGCAATCTGTGGACGTTGAATCTTAGAAACTACATACACTCATTATAAACAAAATAAACAGTGTACAACAAGTTGTCAACTCTTTTGCCATAAGTCATACTATGCTCAAGATGAAGAAGCTTGCTGACAATGTTGACCAACAACTTTCTTCTCAATCCCCTAAAGGTGCATCAGGGGATAAAGACAAAGAAAATACAACATCCATTGATGCCACCAAACCTGAGTCGTCTAAAGCGAAAGCTCAAGCACCTTCTCCTATAACACATGGACCACCCATAGTAGCTGAATTCTTAAGAGATGAAAAGCACAAGAGCCTGACATATATGTTCTCAATAAAAAGCATAAATGTTAGGACTAACAACAAAAGGGAAAAGCTAATCATCGTACAAATGGAAAATGGGTCTGAGTTCACAGTCACTATTAACTGATTTAGGAGAATGGATACTGAGCAATTTGGGCTAGCCTTGAAGATGGTGCCAAATTCAATGGTACTAAATAGATACTTGAGGGGGATGATTGAGAAGCTGAGGAAAGCCATCAATGACGATAGGAACTTGCCCACAGCCTTGGAGAGACCATTAAAGCTATACTACAAAATATCTAGTTGGCAAGAAAAGAATATAAGGATCAATGAAGTTGATGGGCTTGACCTAGAGGAATTGATGCATGTTCTAAGCCAAATTGGTTACCACAAAAATGAACATGTCATCAATTTCAGAACCCTGCTTGTGCAAAAAGTGATGAAGGAGATTGAGGAAACCAGAGTTACTGATGGGACTGCAGCAGTAGTGAGGAATATTCCATCAGTAAAAGGATTCAAGGAATACCTAAAGAGGATCACAAACCCCATGGGGATGGAGTTCAAAAACAAAAAAAGGGAGATTGCCACCTTTTATTAGTCACAACTTGTTGCAGCCAACTTGCAAGAGATTGGATCTGTCCTTGAAGCTCTGGAATCCAGCACAAATGTAAACATTGTCAACTTCAGATGACTTCTTCAAAAGGAGCTGGAGCAGCTAAAGACAGGAGGGGAAGACAACATACTCAGGATTCTAGATCAGAATCTAGATTAAAGGAGACAAGGCCTTGGAAGTGACACTTAACCAATTGAATCAAGTCATCCATTGCCCTCCGTTTCTGCTCAACAAAAGAGGGATCCTAAAGTCTGAAATATAAATACTATAATAGATTAGCGATATACTTGTACATAGTTATACTTTGTAACTATACAAATACATTTATTCTTTAATGTCTATAGATTTGGGTTTTGACATCATCATCAATACATTAGCTAGATTTATGATTATCAATCTGATAAACATAAATAGGGGGAGTTTGTTAGATATAAATGTTGATGATGATAATTATACAATAAAGAAATAAATGTGCATTTGTAAGTACTCAAGGTATTCTAAAACCTTAGTATATTTGCACGAGTTTTGCATCCACTGATGGATAAACCAGTCATCAAAGGATAGACTACTACACTAGGCAAGTCATCAGTGATAAATTCAACGGACTTGACAGTGTCAGGAAATTACTGTTGTTACTTAAAAGAATTCGAGTATTTCGCACATCAGACATTCCAGGCAAAGCCAACAAAGTATCAGTGATTAAGAATACAAGTTTTTTTTAATAAGGCATCAATGAAAAACCCATTAGGGGAAGCCTAAAGTACTGTGTTAGGGGATGACCTCATCAGCGAAACCCATCAGGGGATGACATCAAAGGATCAACCCGTTAGGGGAACTCATCAGTAAATGTCATCAGTGGATACAAGAAGGTCTCAACATCAGTGGATAAAGAAGCACTGATCAAGTCTCCATCAGGGCTTAACATCGGTGGGTAGTGAAGTATTGATCAAGTCTCCATCAGGGACTTGTCATCAAGGGATCCAGAAGCACTGTTCAAGTCAACATCAGGGCTTGTCTTCAATGGATGGTTATGACCTAGTCCACTCGTCATCAGAACTTACAAGCAAATCATTGATACTTGGTGTGAGAACACGAAAAAATAAAATAGGTTTTTGTTGTATGATTAATTCATATTATATATGAAGGTTTAAATTTTACTTTAGGTATGAATAATGAATTCATATCTTGAATGAAAATTCTATGGCAATGTGATATCGAAAAGATTATAAATACATTTTTGAGCTCAAATTTTTTAAATGATTATTTTTAAGTATTAACATGGGTAAGTGTAATTCTTCACATGGGGAAGGGAATACACAGGAGAGCTACAGTAGTACCCATTTTTGAACAAAGGACTGCTGTGAGGCAAGTGATATAATTATATTATATTAGGGTTGAGTGCACGTGACCCGTCAAATTGTAAATCAACTCCAACAGTACATTAGATTGTTAGGTATGATAGATGACTGTCTGACTTTTAGCCACTGTAACACCGACCTTTCAAACTAGTCATTTCATTCTAAAGCTTGTTACTGCCTTTTACAGCCAACGACTGAAATCTACTCACAGATAATCCAACCACTCTTATTATTTGGCAAAGTGATATAAATATACCATTTGGAGTACAACCCTAGCCCCACTTTCATAAATTTTGTATACAGCTAACCAACCACATAAATCTCAGGTTCACTTTCAAGAGCAACTGTCTTTCTCGAAGAACAACCCAAGCTTTTAACTTCTTCTTTACAACCAAAGAGGTAAGAGCACTATATTAAAGTCCTGCTCTGTTCTGTACTATTTTTTTCTGTTATTTATGCCATATTTGCAAAATACTTTGTTTATTCACTTCCTAGAATATGTTTTAAAACACTATGCCATGCCATGTTTGTAAAACACCATGCCATGTTCGTAAAATACTTTGTAAACACCATGCTTGAGCCTCTGACAACCAGAGTTCTTCAAGTCTAACAACGTCTATAAGAATTAGAAGACAATAAGAATGATACACACTGCAAGATAGTGTTGGAGTGTATGCCCTAAGAGCCAATTATTTGATAATTTTCACAGCGCACTTATACTTATGTTTTGATTTAATAAATAATGTTTAGTTTATTATGCTTCAATTTGCTGTGTGATATAATCGTTAAGATAATAAACGTCCCTAGAATAATGAATACGGACTATATTGGTTCAAGTATGTGACTCGAAACATGAGATCATATAGTTGTAAAATGTATCAATATTCATAAACATCCCTAGTCAAGTATTATTGTTAATACGGCAACAATGATACATTGAGACTAGTATGTGGGTTAACTGATGACCAAATCTCATTAGCCATAGATATGTGAGATATCAAGTCAATAGTAAATCACAATTTACTGAGTGTGAGTCAACTAAGTGATAAGGGATTCAATGTCACCTTCAAAGAAGATAAATGCTTGGTGTGTGACAAAGAATCTGAAAATGTGATTTTGACAGGAAAAAGGAAAGGAAATTTGTATGTTGCAAATCTTATTTCTTTTACTGTTAGGTTTTAGAACATTTGATGATGATTGTCTTTAGATTACTTAGAATACAAATGTATAGAAAGTGTTAATTAGTAACACTGAAGTTTTGTAGCTAGCAGTTATCTCTTTGATTGTAATTTGTTTATTCTTTGTAAAGAGATATAATTGTTTTTTATTTGTAAGTAACTACTGGAATTGTGTATCGAAGCTTCAGAAAGTCAAAGTGTGTATTTGATTCGTTGGGTTCACAAAAAGGCTTGTCAGAGACTAGGAAAACTTTTCAGAGACTAAGGATTTTTTATTTATTGGAGACTAAGCCTTAAAGCATCAGAGACTAAATAACTCTATCGGAGATTACATAATCTGACGTCATCAGGGACTAAAAGCACCAGAGACTAATAATGACGTCACCAGAGACTAAAGATGAAGCATTAGGGACTAATCGTGATTTATTTCCTGAAAGATACAGAGTTTGAATTAAAAAGGAATGTCTTCCACGTAAAGCAAGATATTATTGAAGACGTAGCTGGTAAGGAAACTAACCAGAAATCTGTTCCTATCAAAAAGAAAAGATTATATTTGATTCGAATAAGGAAGCTGAATTTTATTCAGAATAGGAACTGAGTTAATAGTAATTCAGTTGTTAGAGAAGCTGTAATTAGGTTTACAGAGAATTGTATTTTTGAAGCTGTATAGGTTTTTCATAGTTTTGCATCTTTTCCTATACAGAATAGAAAAGAAGTTGATGATCATATTTATTATGATTGTTAGAATTTGTAATCAGTTGTGAAATCAATATAGCAATTGTTTATAAATTGATTTGAGTTTTTGTTCTTTATATTCCGCAAGAAAGTTTAATTTCTTAAAGAACAAGAAATTCGAAAAGTATTCAAAGAACTTGTATTCAACCCCCCTTCTACATGTTCTCGGCGTCTCACTGGGAAAACAATTGGTATCAAAGCCTTTAATTGAATTTAGTCAATTAATACGTTCCAAGAGATGGCCAATGATGAAGCAAACAGCTCTAGCATAATGGCATATGCAGGAAGTTGTGATGGTGGTACTAGAATCCCTATTCTTAAACGAGAAGAATATCCAATGTGGAAGCAAAAGATGTACATGCACTTGAGAGCAACAGATCCAGATTATATTGATAGGATTGAGAAGGGTCCCTATCTACCCATGAAATTTATTTCTGCTAAAACTGTCGATGGATCTGTTCTTGCAGAACACTTTTAACTTGCTCCAGAATGTGATTATACAAACGAAGACAAGTTGCAAGTGTTAAAGGAGGCTAAGGTGATGAACATACTTTATAATGGAATTGATAAAAATATGTTCACAAGCATCATAAATTGCACTACATCGAAGCAAATCTGGAACACCATCGAAGTCCTGTGTGAAGGAACTGACCAATTCCGAAAGAACAAAAGGTCATTGTTGACACAACAATATGAGTTCTTTCAAGCAAAGCCTGATGAACCAATAACATCAGTTTATGATAGGTTCAACACTTTGCTCAATGATTTGAAAATACTTGGAAAGTCCTATGACAATGAGGATGTCAATACCAAGTTCATGAGATCTCTTCCTCCAAGTTGGGATCCAAAAACAACAGCCATAAGAGAGGCTCATGACTTGGACATACTCACACTGGACAGGCTCTACGGGAACTTAAAGACTTATGAACTCGAAGTAGAGCAACGACAACGCATGTATGGCAGGGACAAAGGAGCTGCGTTGATGGTTGAGACAAACAAGTCTCAAGAGAAGCTTGATGAGGAATCTTCCAGTGCTAGCTCGACTGATCAAGAAGATGAACTGGATTCTGATGATGACATGGAGGAATTTATGGCATTTATGGTCAAACAGTTCAAGAAATTTAGGGCCAGCAGGAAAGGAAGAAAATCATCAAGGAAGCCTAACCCTAAATGTGAAGGTTAAAAAGTCACCTTCGTCTTAAAGAAAATAAGATGTTACAATTGTGACGGGTTAGGGCACTTTGCCAATGAGTGCAGGAAGCCTAGATCTAGTGATAGATCTAAGGATGAAAAATCAAGGAAAGACTTTGTTGACAAGAAAGCTAAATCAAATAGCAAAGCCTTGATTACAGAGGGTAAAGATTGGATTGACAGCGACTCTGGTGAAGAAGTTGTCAACTTTGCTCAATGGCTCGAAGTGACGAGTCAAGTGATTCTACAAATGTATGTGATACAACTCAGAATTTCAATATGCTTAATTTACTTGATACATCTAGCATTGAAAGCATACAAAAAGATATGTCTGATTTGCATGTTAGTTTTAGATCTTTAACTATTGAACATACCAATGTAAAAGAATCACGTGACATTTTCTTGAAAAGAAACAACTTTCTTGAAGAGAGATTGACACAATTTGACACTATCAAGTCTGATTTAAACAAAGCTCATCATATGATTGATGCTTTGAAAAAGAGGGAATATTACTTAGTAGAGCAACTTGAAAATGCTCAAGCTAAGATTAAACAATGGAATACTTCCTCTAAAAAGTTGACAGACTTGGTAGAGTGTCGAACAATAGGTCAAAAATCTGGACTAGGTTATGATGAAAATCTAGACAAGAGTTCAGATTTAAATGATCTATTCGAAGCTGCGAACTCCTCAACTAGTAAGCCAAATTTTATAAAAAGAATTAATTTTGTCTCTCCTGTTATTGAATCCAAATTCATTAACACTCAAGATCAACAAATCTCTACAAAAACAGAAAGTGAGCAAAAGACAGTGAATGTTGTTGATAAGAGTGAAACAAAAAGATTAAATATTGGGTTCATGATAAAGACACAACTAAATAAAAAACTGGAGAATCTTCCAGACAAAAAGGCTGAAAAATTAGTGGAGTTAAGCAGAAATAAGAAAAATAGGAATGGAAAAATTGGCATTAATAAATATACAAATTATGTTAGAATGCCTGATGCTCCTAGAAAGACATGTCATGTATGTGGTAACCCCAACCACATAGCTGTTAACTGTAGGAGCAAAAATAAAATTCCTATGACTGAGACTGCATCTTCAAAGAGAATAAAAGATAAATCACCTGTAAAAAGGTTAAATAATCTTTGCATTAATAATGAAAACTCTAAACATGGCAGTCTCTCACAAGCGAGTAGCAAGACTAATGATTGTCCAATTAAAGTCAAAACTGCTAAAAGACAATCAACTCAATCTGAGTAAAGTCTTGAGTCTACAACTAGTGAGAAAGGACCCAAGAAAGTCTGGGTTCAAAAAATCTCAAACTAGTTACTCTCTACTGTGCAGGGCAAAAAGAAGAAATCATGGTACTTGGACAGTGGCTGTCCAAGGCACATGATTGGAGATAAGTCCCTGCTAAAACAGTATGAAGAGAAAAGTGGCCCAAAAGTCACTTTTGGAGATGACAGCAAAGGCCATACGAGGGGAAATGGCAGTGTTGAACATGGAGATGTCATCTTCACTGAAGTAGCACTAGTTGATGGCTTAAAGCACAATTTACTGAGTGTGAGTCAACTATGTGATAAGGGATTCAATGTCACCTTCAAAGAAGATAAATGCTTGGTGTGTGACAAAGAATCTGAAAATGTAATTTTGACAGGAAAAAGGAAAGGAAATTTGTATGTTGCAAATCTTATTTCTTTTACTGATCAAATCACTTGTTTGTATAGCATAGCTTCAACTAATGAAAGTTGGCTTTGGCATAAGAAGCTTTCCCACTTGAATTTCAAGAACATCAACAAGCTTGTGAGGAAAGGATTGGTAGCTGGCATTCCACAATTGGAATTTACACAAGATGGATTGTGTGATTCATGCCAGAAAGGGAAACAAAGAAGTGTGTCATTCAAAAGCAAACCAATAACATCAATCACTGACCCTTTGCAGTTGCTGCACATGGATTTATTTGGTCAAGTGAATGTGATGTCAATCTTAAGAAATAGATATGCTTTGGTTATTGTGGATGATCACACGAGGTATACTTGGATAAAGTACCTCCATACAAAAAATGAAGCTGCTCAGTTGATAATTGATCATATCAAAAAGATAGAAACTGAGTCAGGAAAAACAGTAAGGGTGATAAGGAGTGATAGAGGAACAGAATTCAGGAATTCCCAAGTTATTGAATTCTGAACTGAAAAAGGAATAACTCATCAATTCTCAACTCCAAGAACCCCTCAACAAAATGGAGTTGTTGAGAGGAAAAATAGAATCCTTATTGAAGCAGCAAGGACTAGAGTATTAGATGAAACTCAAGAGACTGGTGAAATTAGTATTCCATTGGAGACTAATGGTTCACCAGAGACTAGAGTCACTGATGCACAATCAGAGACTATTGAGATAAACAGCTCAGGGGAGTTAATAATGAAGAAGTCAATGGTTTAGGGGGAGCAGTCTCTGATCATGAAGCTAGATTGGACAACATCAATCTAGAGAATGAAGCCTCAACTTCAAGATCAAATCTGCCACGTGCAATTCCATGGTTGAGAGACCACACACCAGATTTGATAATTGGAAGTCTAGAGGATGGAGTCAAGACTAGAAGTGCAACACAAAATGAATGCTTATATCTCAGTTTTCTCTCAAAGATTGAGCCAAAGAAAATTGAGAAAGCACTTCAAGATCCTGACTAGATAATTGCCATGCAAGAGGAGTTAAACCAATTCACTCGAAACAAAGTCTAGAGACTGGTACCCAAACCAAGGAATAGATCAATAATTGGTGCCAAGTGGGTCTTCAGAAATAAATTGGATGAAACTGGTACAATAACAAGAAATAAAGCAAGACTGGTTGCAAAAGGATATTCTCAAGAAGAAGGAATAGATTATGATGAAACTTTTGCACCAGTAGCAAGACTTGAAGCAATCAGAATCTTCTTGGCTTTTGTAGCCTACAAGAACTTCAAGGTGTACCAGATGGATGTCAAAAGTGCTTTCTTGAATGGAAAATTGGAAGAGGAAGTCTATGTTTGCCAACCCCCAGGTTTTGTGGACTCCAAATTTCCAAAACATGTCTACAGGTTAGACAAAGCACTTTATGGCTTAAAACCAACACCAAGAGCCTGGTATGATACTCTATCTCAATTTTTGCTTGAAAATAAATTTGTTAGAGGTATCATAGATAAAACCTTATTTTATAGAAAGCAAGGCTCTGACATTATAGTGATGCAAATATATGTAGATGATATTATATTTGGATCTACAAATGAAAAACTTTGTGAAAAATTTTCAAAACTTATGCAGTCTAGATATGAAATGAGTATGATGGGAGAATTAACATTTTTCTTAGGTTTGCAAATAAAACAATCAACTGATGGAATATTTATCAGTCAGTCCAAGTATATCAAAGACTTATTGAGAAAATATGATTTGGTTGATTGTACGTCTGCAAGAACACCCATGCCTACTGCCACTAAGCTAGATAAAGATTTAAAAGGAAAGAAAATTGATATTACTAGCTATAGAGGCATGATAGGCTCTCTTTTATATCTAACTGCAAGTAGACCAGATATAATGTTTGTTACATGTTTATGTGCTAGATTTCAAGCTGACCATAGAGAGTCACATTTGATTGCTGTAAAAAGAACACTCAGTTATCTAAAGGGTACCCCAAACCTTGGTTTATGGTATCCCAAAGAATCTGATTTTAAACTAATCGGTTATTCAGATGCTGACTATGCAGGTTGCAAGCTTGATAGGAAAAGAACAAGTGGAAGCTGCCAACTTCTTGGAGGCAGACTTGTTTCTTGGTTTAGCAAGAAACAAAATTCAGTTTCTACTTCAACAGCAGAAGTTGAATACATCGCAGCTGGGAGTTGCTATGCTCAAGTTCTATGGATCAAGAATCAACTCCTAGACTATGGTACGTCATTATCCAAAATTCCTATCTATTGTGATAATACTAGTGCCATAACAATAACTGAAAATCCAGTGCAACATTCGAGAACAAAACACATAGATATTAGATATCACTTCATAAGAGAACATGTAAGTGAAGGTAATATCGAATTACACTGGGTAACAACTGATAAACAACTTGCAGACATATTCACAAAACCTTTAGATGAATCTACCTTTTCTAGATTAGTTTCCGAATTAGGAATGTTGAATTATGCCTCTAAAATTGATTAATTTTTGAAAACAAGTTGTTTAGTTGTATGAAGCTAGAATTAAATTTCTGGATTGGAGCTGTTCTTTGTGAACAGAATTTTAGAAGCTAGAATTTAATTTCTGGAATGAAGCTGTTTTTTTTAAATAGAATTTTTGAAGCTAATAATCATTAAACTTGATTGTTGGAAATATTTTGAAAGCTTAAGAGAAAGAAACTATCTTAGTCCCTGATAGTGTTTTAATTAGTCCCCGACTTAATTAAAACTTGAACTATCGGAGACTAACTAGTCCCCGACAATAGTCTTTAACTAGTCCCCGACAGTAGTCTTTAATTAGTCCCCGACTGAATTAAAAATTTGAACTCTCGGAGACTAACTAGTCCCCGACAGTTGTTTTTAATTAGTCCCCGACTTAATTAAAACTTGAACTATCGTAGACTAACTAGTCCCCGACAGTAGTTATTAATTAGTCCCCTACTTAATTAAAACTTGAACTATCGGAGACAAACTAGTCCCCGACAGGAGTTTTTAATTAGTCCCCGACTGAATTAAAAATTTGAACTATCGGAGACTAACTAGTCCCCGACTGAATTAAAAAATTGAACTATCAGAGACTACATTAGTCCCCGACGTCGTTTTTGGTTAGTCTCTGACTCAATCAAAATGAACTATCGGAGACTAATCGGGTTTAGTCTCTTATGAGTGATCCTATCAGAGATTAGGGCAATCTTCGATCAAGGGTAATCTGGTAGTTATCCTACCCACGATCGAAAAACGGTTCACCATCTTTAGAATTGCAAACGTTTCTCATACCTTGCTAAAAGTAAAATCAAACATTTTTGCAATCACAATCTCTCAAAGCTTTGAAATTATTTTCTCTTTGCAAATACTCTGCAATCTAACCCTATTTCAAGTTTCTTCAAAGTTCACAGATCTCTTCTATTGGCCGCTAAAACAGTTGCTTTCAAGTTTGGAGACTTTGACATCATCAAGACTAACCATGCAAGGGTGGCTAACAAGCATGAATTTGAAGCCCAGTACCACCCTTTTGTGGATTTTCTTCAAAACTCCACACTCACTTATGCCATTTATGAAGCTCCTGTCTAAGCCGTTGAGGTTCTCACGGCTGTCTGGTTTACTGCTACCATCCAGGATGAGAATACTGATTCTCCTGTGGTAAGTTTCAGGTATGCAAACTCTGTTTATAATATAGATCATGCCGTAATTAATAATGCTTTACACTTGCCAATCTATGAAAACTTTGACTCCCCTGCCTCTGATGAAGAACTGATTTCAATGTTTAAAAATTTACATTATACTGCTGAAATTAGTTCTGTTGGGTCTATTATACGACCCCATCTAAGGCAAGAGTGGTCACTGTTCTTTGATATAATAACTAAAGCATTTACTTCAAAATGCAGTGGCTATGATGCTATCACTACACTCACACAATAAATTGCGTTTAGTGTGTTGTATGATAGACATCTAAACATTGGGCTTTTAATTCTGCAAAATCTTTTGGTAAAACTAAAATCTGGTAATAAAAATAAAATTTATTATGCTAGGTTTTTGATGATGATTGCTTATTATCTAATCTCTAACCTTAATATTACTGGATTGCAAGTTGTACCAACTGTTTTGCAGAGTAAAAGAATTTTTACTGATGTGAAGCATAAATCTGCCAAGGTAAAGGTTCCCTTATTTTTCCCTCCTGTCATGAGAGCTATTCTCATTGACAGGCTTCCAACCCTTTATTCTTTGCAATTCTTTGAGGATATTGAAAGCCAAAACCCTATTAATCCTCCAACCACTTCACAACAACAATTCTTAGCCCTCACCACAGTTTCCCAAAAGACTGTGGTTGTAAAAACAAAGACAGCCAAGAAGCTCCCAATAAAAAGAAAAATAATTGAGGGAGTAAGTGAGGATGA